>VZRI01003282.1:0-12359 GCA_013397515.1 Upupa epops
GTTGGATGGACAAGCCCAGTGAGCTGTGGTAAATGGTGTCACATCTGGTTGGCGACCTGTNTGGCGACCTGTTACTAGTGGTGTCCCCCAAATGTCAGTGTTACATCTGGTCCTGTTCAACATCTTCATTGATAGCATTGATGATGGGTTGGAATCCATCGTGAGCAAATCTGCGGATGACACCAAGCTTGGAGCCCGTGTCGATTTGTCAGAGGGTAGGAGGGCCCTGCAGAGGGAATTGGACAGACTAGAGAGATGGGCAGACTCTAGTAGGGTGAGCTTTAACAAGTCTGAGTGTCAGGTTCTGCACTTTGGTTATAACAAACCCAGGCAGAACTATAGGCTGGGAATGGAGTTCTTAGAGAGTACTCAGGTAGAAAGAGACTTGGGGGTACTGGTGGACAGTAAACTTAGCATGATGATCTTTTCCAGCCTCATCATTACTGTGATACTGTGATATTTAGTCACCCCAGACCATAAAATGCTGTCCTGTCTCCCAACAGCAGAACAAACTGTAGACATGACCAGTTTCCTAGTTTTCTTAAATTATATGAAGATAAACATAATTTGAGAGATTAGACCATATCTCACACTACAGAAGATTACTTACAAGCTTTTAAAACTTAATCCATTAATAGTTGTTGATGTCTTTTGTTTGCCATATCATTTCTGCCAATAGGACCCTAGTGTAAAAACCACTGGGTCAAGGGTAAATGGATTTTTGCCATTGAATATTAATGTTAAAATACTGCCTCGATTTATTGATAATGTTCAGTATGGTTTCTCTGAAAATACCTCAAAGTACATTACAGTGCTTATTCTAGTACTTACAGTGTTATTAGCGCTTCTTTCTGTTGTCTTTTGTTTTGGAATAGCCATTGATTTTTGCATTCATAACATACTTCAAGCGACAAAGCATTCTCTTGATTAGCATCTCCATCCAGTGGCTGGTACTGGCCTTTGTTAAATCCCATCCTTGAGACACAGTGTCTGTTGAACAGATTCATCTGTATTAGTTACTGTTAAATGGAAAGTGAGTGTGTGTAATACATAGCACAGTGTCTGTATCCCTTTCCTTTCCCTTCCCTCAGCAGGAAGTTCTGCATGAATTTTCTGCACACGGGTGTGCCATACTGAATGAAACAGCTGAAGCATTGCATTCTTTCCAAATTTTCACTTACAAGTTTCACAAAGAAACAGAACAAAACTGCCTGCTCTACACTTTGCAACAAAGGAATTTAGCCATTTGTCATGTCCTGGGGCAATGCTAATTTGAGTTTAATGTTCTGGGTTGGTCAGTGTGACTTAAAGGTCTTTAATCATGTCAACTGGTGCCTGTCTTCATGCAGTATGAGTCCTCACCAAACAGGTTTGTGAAGAAGCCCTTGTGCTGAAACAGTGGGAGAAATCAGAACTAATTGTTTAATGTTTCTTAAATACAAGAGTTAAAGTGAAAGTCATGCTGCATGTACAGACATTTCTTTTTTTCTAGCTTAGGGACATTTTCTGCAAAGATAGCAGAAACAATGGCTTAGTAGCCTGTTCTTCATTTGCTCCTCTGCTCTTCAGTCTGACTAGGGTCTAACCTTTATTTATGAATGACAGCTTGTTGTTACTTACTCTTGTCCAGCTGGTTAATAGTCAGGTTGACAGCCACGACAACAACCACCTTTCATGTTGGAACAACTATAATTGCAGAGGTTTTTGTTAGGACACTCACATAGAATCATCAGGGATAAGAAGGGACCTTGAAAGATCATCTAGTCCAATCCCTCTGCACAGCAGGACACCCTGACCACCTCCAGGTATGGCATGCACTGGAATATTGGTTGTAAGAAAGTCCAAATGGGCAGGCACACTTGTAACATTCAAGTGTGTTGTAGCAAGAAGCAGAGCCGCTACAGTTAGGACTGGTGCACTCATTTTCATCTAGTACACAAGCAAAAGTATATTGATACCTTCTAATCTGTCAGACATCAGGCAAGCATGAAGCAGAAAACAAACTGGAATATCTGCAAATACTAGGGTTCTTACTACATCCTTGACCCCACAGAAGCTTGTCTCTGAAGTCAAAGTACATCAGCAGAAGTGCCAAGCTCATACAAGTGGATTCTCTTTTTATTTTGACTCAGTGCTCCCTCTTCCTCCAAGGTGTATCTCCTGTTTCGCTTAGGAATCCTCTTTGACCTAGCAGGGTATGCTTAGAGGACTATATATAATACTCAGAGACTGTTGCTGGGAGATGTTTGTGTGCTTATGCTAGTACTGTCACTCCCACTCCAGTCCTTTTTTTCCTTTGCTACAGAGAAGTATTAAATATGGAGTGGGACTTGGGAAAAACTGCCTGGTGTACTATACAAAACAGATAGAATACACTAATTTATGTGTCTGAGATCAGGATAGTAAGATGAGCATGTAAGAAATGCACGGCAGTGTTTACAGCCATTCTCACACCACAGACAGAACCATGAAAACAAACCTGAGAAAATAAGTATGTTCTTATGGTGCCCTGTGAACTGCAGACGATGGAGTTGTTCCAGTGTGATTTGTTTTTTATGGAAAAAAAAATTAAAATTCTGACATTTCAGTTGGTATGGGAGTCAGCTTAGTTCATGAAATGCAGAAAAGAAAACTAAACCTAAAGTCAAATTGCTGAGCTAATTTGTGCCTCTTCTCTGCAGAAAGAATTAATTTTGGCCTTAAGACTCTCTTTTGTTAGTAGGGAAACCTTTTCATGGTTTATATGCTAATTTTAATTCTTATTCACTTTAGTAGCTCTTTTGTAGTATTCTCAAATTGTTAATGATAATGAGCGATTATACTGACTTTTTTTCTTACTTACTCTTTTTCCCCAGCAGAGATATTCACATTGGTGCTCTCAGGAATCCAAGTGGACTTATTTCCACATTTGTAAGCTGGGAATTCTTCTGCGGGGAAGTCAGCATTTACACTTTAGTAGAAAAACTCCTTGTCAAACAGAGTTTCAACAGAATGAACATGTTTTATTGTTGCTTTATGTCACTGATTTATGTTGGGAGTAGTAAGTGTAAGTAATGAGTGGGACAGGGGAAAAGAAAAAGATTTGTGTTTACGTAAAGTTTCTGTCCTGTCTATTTGTGCTCTCACCTGGAAGCTGTCACTTGTAGCTTGTAACACTGTGACACCTTTGCTGTTTAAATATATTCTGTGTTGTTTAATTCCTTACCAACACATTGACTCCACTGATAATGCTGAATGTATCCTTGTGGGCATCCACATCTGTGTCCTTCAAGAATGTTTTGGCAACCATGCTGACATCTCTGTTTTCCATCACATTCATCCACATCTTTGCAAGTGAGAAAGAAGTAGAACATAAAAGATCACCATATTTTACACCATGCCAATCATGACCCTCACCTTGATTATATTCATTGAAACAACAGTATTAGTATATTGCTAGAAGATGGAAGCACCATTCAAAACAGTGTTAGTGTTCTTCCTATCTATCAATAATCTTGTGTCCTTCCTTCCTTCTCTCCTTCCTTTTCTCCCTCTCTTCCACACCTCCCTCCCCTCCCATCTTTCTCTTTCCCTCTCTCTCTTTCTCTCTCTCTTTTTCCAATATTTTATCTTTATGACACACAAGAATTTATAATCTAGTCTTGCATACTCCTAGGTGGATGATTATAATGAGCTGAAATAAAATTAACAAGACATCCTTTATGCCTGTATGAAAATTACAACAGAACCCACCAATTTTAATCCTAATTTGTGTAAAAATTACCCAGTCAGTGAATTCTTACTACCACCATGCTTAACATTACTAATATACATTCCTGTTGAGGACATTTTCACTGCTCCTGAGAGATACATTGTTCAGACCTGCATGCACAATCCAGTCTGAAAAGAATCAGGACGTGGGCTATGTGGCTGTGAGCAAGGCCACGATGTCCTTGTTCTGTGAAAAGAGGGATTTTATTTAGAAAAATAAGTAACTTTTATGGAACTTTTCCCATAACTGCTGACTGCAAGATAGGCACACCTTGTCCACGTCAGGGCACATGGACAATGATAGTTATCCAATGTCTAGATGGCTTAGGCGTGTGCATCCCCTCTCCTAACCAATCATTCAAGTGTGCTGTCTTGCATATAACTGAAAAAACAGTATATAAGACAGTGTATTAGAGCAATAAAGTGGAACACTGACGATACTTCTATGAAGAATTCCCGCAACACATTCCAACTTCTTTTTGATATTTACTTTCACTGTAGCTAGTGGTCTGTTTGACCTTAGCTAGTTACCTTCACAGTTCAATCCAGTAGAATCTGGAGAAAATCTCCTTTTACATTCACAGGTAAAACTTCCTGGGTTATTTTGGTAAATTCCTTCTGATCTACAAATTGATGGCTGAGAACCACATTCATTGGTATCTTAAAAATGGCTTTGTGCCCTGTGGCTTTGTTTTAGACAGAGCATTTCTAAAGAGGCTGAAATTCACAGAGGTGCAACAGCTTTGAAAATATAACATAACTTTTCATATTCAAAGCAGTGACTTCCTGACTCAAGCAGAGCTGTGAGTTACTGATAAACTGGAAGTGTGAGCCTGTCAGTGAAAGACCCAAGTGGAAAAAGGCTGCGCTACTGTATTTGCTGAACTAAAACAATTTCAGTTGGCAAGGATCATACATATGCTTAAGATCTAAAGACATCTGTATCCATTGGGAAAAAAAAGCAGTCTGGTTTTCTTACTGTATTTTACATCAGATACTGATGTAAAATCTGACACCAGATGATGTATTTTGGAATATAATAGTGTGTATTAAATATATACAACTGTTTGCTAAGCAAGAAAATACAAATGGGGCATAGACTGTTTTTTCTCTATCTATAATTGTTGATTTTCAAGATCTGTTTTCTGGGCTGTTGACATTATTCCTGTGATTATTACTGAAGCCAAAGAACAAGATGCAAGGGGAAGGATGTTTTTCTTACCAATACAAGCTGTGTGATGTTGCACAAAACCAGGTGAACATTTGCATGCGAAGCCTCCAAGGATGTTGACACGAAGAAACTGACAATTGTGTTGCTTTATTTGACATTCATCAAGATCCAAAAGTAAGATATGATGCTGTCTTAAGAAAAAGCAACAAAAATAAGAGGTACATTTAGTCTAATCATAAAAATATCATGCATTAAAACTATTTTAAGTCAAGGTGCAGAAAATTTCAAAGTTACTGAGAACAGCTTTTTTTCAATTTTACATGTCTTTCTATCTTCTTGAGGGATGTAGCCCCGAGGACTTGAGCACTGATAGCTGCCTTCTGAGTCCTTGCAGATAATACTGCATGGTTTTGGAGACTGGGAGCAGTCATCAAGATCTAAAAAGAGAAAACATTCAGTATCAGTTATACTGATTTCTTTGTCTGTCTTTGAAGGATGTTTTCTAAATAGCACTAAATATAAAAGAAAAATATTTGTAGAAGTCCTCAATTTACATTTTCTTGGAGTTCCTAGTTCTTTCTCTATGCAGGTTAATGTAGAGTTTCTATGGAGTTGCCAATTACACTGACAAACTGCGAGTCTTGAAAGAGTTATTAATGCTAGAGTGCCAGCATTTTTATCTAAGGACTAAGTATTTATTTTTGGACATACTACGGTATATTTATATGTGTTAACCAACAGGAGAGTGGATGAAGGTAGACAATGAAGTAAGGAGTTGTCGTCAACCAAAATGCTAATACTGAAATAAGTATTTCAGTGCTTATTCTACTGTGTGAATATTGTCAGCACAGCTTGTTTTTCAATTTCTCCAAAGTAAGTAAAAATTTCAAATTGTATATTAGGAAAAGAAATATAGAAAAAGATGAAGAAAAAAAATTGTCTTCCAGGAAAGGCTTACAGAGTTTAATACATCATTATGTACCAATTAAAAAATAACTGAAAATTGATGCTGAATCTTGCTGATACAAGAAGTGCTGCTTATGTCAGCGGCATAACCAGCTCTGCAAAAGAACTGGAAGGAGCCCATAGTGTTAATACACTGCCTATTTCTACACAGGCTTGGCGGGACCATATGTTTATCAATATCCGTACAGAAATCAAATATGACATGAAATCTGTCACCTTTCTTTCATTTTTTTCTTACTTTACACTTCACAGTTTTTAATTTCTCATCTTTCAGCAGCATTTGAAAAATTTCACAGAAATTTCTTTGAAGGAACTTTAGAATTGTGCATTCTCTTAGATAGATGTATGTATACATCACCTTCTCCTTCCATAGAACCATATAACGGCTTAAGCTATGCATAGAATCATATAAGAGCTTAATCCAACCTGGCCTTGAAGACTTCCAGGGAGGGGGCATCCATAACCAATCAGGGCTGCCTGCTCAACTGGCTCACCACTCTGATGGTTCTGTGTGTGATTCTCTTGCATTATTTTGATAGTTAAGATTGTGTTCTGCATATGCAAACAACTTTCCTCTGCATCCTAGGGTTTTTTATTTATCTAAGGTAACAATTCTTCTTAAAAATATCTGCAATTTGTCTGCATAGTGTTGCCCACACCACATTTATGTCCCTTGGAATTTAGACATTTCCATGTGAGGGCCCTGACAGTTAAGACACAGTTAACATTATCAGGATGCTCCTTTTACCTATTGTTATTCAATATCATACCATTGTTTAATCAATAAGGATCAATATTTAATTATTGTAGACATGAGAGCTGTTACATATTCAGAAGCCTAATTTACACTCTGCACACTTCATAATTTAATGTGAGACAAAAATCACATAATCACAGAAAATACATGGAAGGGACACTTAGTGAGACACTCGGTGCCTGTTGGACTTGACAGGAATTCTTCATTACATTCACATCGGTAGCTCCCAACAATGTTCATGCAATGACCATTGTCACAGATACCTGGTGTGGTGCAGCATGAGTTTTCATCTTTACAATAGTATAATGAAAAGTAAACGGGTTGTTAAAGGAAAACATACCTGTAGTATTGAATGTATTAATTATTCACCATAATATTTGCAAGAAGTGGAAAACTAACATCTGATTAAGCCTGGAAAGGTCCTTCTTAATAATACTACCGTACTCCATTCATTATGCACCACAACCTAGGATGAAAAATTTAATCCTTATACATTCTTTGCTATCTATAACAAGAAGCACAAAGTACAGCAGAACATGTTATAGTCCTATCTTTTACCTGGTATGCAATGTTTAAATAAAATTGGAACACCTGAATTATTTGAGTGACAAAATCTTACTTTGTCTTTATTAAAAGTCTTAGTACATTTTATCTGTTCTGTAATCAATAACCTTTCAGTCTGCACATCATTTCCCTCATGGCATAGATACAGTAAGCAATTAAACAATATAAAAATGCTTAAAATCCAATCTCAGGTCATTTAAAGACAGAGCTACATGGTAAAAAAGGCAAAAATTCTTATTACTGGAGATTATTCACACTGGAAAAAATCATAAATATCTCTAAAGGGAAGCAGTCATCCTTTTGTTGAATAATTTTATTTAAAGGATTCACTCAGCTGAATCCTTAATTATTTTTTTTGTCCATCTATGCTAGTGACAGCCTCAGGTACTTTTATCAGCAGAGAACCTATTGTTCTTGGGTTTTTTATAAACATTATTAAGGCTAAAGGAGATGTAATTTTTATTTCTGCTTCTGCCTCATCAAATGAATTTTCTTTACTTTAGGAACTTAATTTTTAAAATCTAACCAGTACCTGAAAAATGTTCTGAGTTTGCTGCACAACAAAAGAAACAAACCCAGTTCTTTTCTGAAATGCTCTCTAGCTGTTTAGAACTGATTTCAGATAAGGCTCAAACCTTGAAAAAGAAAACTGTCTGGAATCATTACATACCTTAATTTTCCTTTATGAATCACAATTTTCTAGTTTTCTATATGCACATAATTTGTCTTCATTTGATTGTAGATTGTATTACAGTAGATGCCTTCATCCTTTTCTAAGCTTTAACTCTGCAGCCTTCTCCATCAGGTTTCTAGGTCATTGCAGGAGGACAAATACACATAAAGATACCAATCAAGTTTTTGCACATCAAGCATCTCAATTTGCAGTCATAGAGACCTTCAGTACACTTGTCTAGATCTGAAAAAACACCCCAACCAAACAACACTTGAACTTCCTTCCAGTAGCTTCAGCTTACAGAAGACAGCTAGCAATTTCTCAAGAAAAAGGGCATACAGGTTTCCATGACTAGCAAGCACTGAATAAAAACTTCCATGGAGGGGCCATCCAGAACCTCAGTGGGCATAGCATCAAAGGCCTGGTTAATAAAGTAATTTGAATACTGAGGAGTGAATAAAAGCTAAAGGGGGAAGAAAAGAAGACAAATTACGTTTACAATTCATTATTGGGCCTGGCTCAAATCCTTCATGACAGATGCAATCAAAACTGCTGATCATGTTGGTGCATGCACCATTTCCACAGGTGTTGCCAATTGCACATTCATTGCTATCTATAAATAATTGATAAATGCAAAATTAAGAGACCTGTGACACATCTCAAATAATATTTAAATTCAATTGATACAGTTCTTATAATTTATGAAATATGCACACACCAATGCAATGTACTCCAGTATAATCTAAGTTGCATCTCTTGGGGCACTCACAGCAGAATGGTCCATCAGTATTGATGCAGTGACCATTTGAGCAAATCCCTGGGCTTTCATGGCATTTGTTGACATCTAAAAATCAGAAACATATTAGCAACCATGTAGCTAATGCATTTGTGCATCAAGTCTTAAAAAGCCATTTAAAAAAGGCTAAGCACTCTATTCTGTTTGTCTCCAGCCATGCAATTTCAGTAGCAAGCTTTCAAGTGACCATTTCATAACAGTCTACAGCCTCTTGTCCCCTGAGGCTGTGGGAATAAGCCATCACATAATAGCAATAATGTATTTTTGTATTATCAGGAGAAAGAATATGTACCTTCATGTGTATCATCAATTCCAGGAGTAGTCATGACCATATGGACAGAGGTCCTGAAAAGCAGCTGTAGAGATATGGTTTGTAGAGAGATTGGTAAGTAGAGAGAGAACTATGGCAGATGGTTAAAGTCATTGAAAAAATCTTCTATATTATATTTTTAAAAACTGTTTAAATTATAGTTTTTACACTGTCTTGCCAGGTGCAAAACCAACTCTATATCTAGGTCAGAGAAGCAGCTTTAAAACTCCTATAGCTTCCATGTGCATGAGCCAAGTGCTTTCTCCTTTTTGTGCCTGGAGCAAACTAAGAACTGAAAGCTGATTACTTCAGAGATTCTCTGAAGAATCCAATTCTGTTCTTCATTTTTTCCTACAACAGGCTAGATCTATTGCCTACAACAACCTAGATCAACAGATGGAGTCTACTAGTTAAGTTCTTTACAGAGCAAAACCACCAATGCTGTATTTTTCTTTCTCTCTGGGTTCTTCTACTTAATTTTATTCCTTTCATTGACCCAAAATTATTCTAGAAAAGGCTGTTCAAAGAGAATGCCATAAAGATTTTTCCTTCTAATGATCACAATAATATGAAACAAATATGATCTTCCTTCTTCCTCACTTAAAAGGGTTTTATTTGAAATCTTGATTTAAAACCTTCTTCCTTTGGACCAAGCTCACAAGGATCACCCCATCCTTCTCCTGGCACTTTACTGCAGCAACTTTGCCTTTGTGGTGCTGAAAGACTTTCGCACTGAACATTTTCCATTCTCAAAGGTAGTGAAAAAGAAGCTTGGGTGAGTATCTAAAAAAGAAAGTACAGTTACATGGAACTAGTACCTCCTGCCATGTTAGATATTGACTTTTTAACTGTGAAAGGAATGACAGTAGGCCTGTAATTCTCATATTTTGAAAGAACTTCCCAAGGCTTATAAGGGTATAGCTCCCCTTGTTCTCATTCTGCAGAGTATCTGTTTTTGTGTTGGACTAAGTTATCACATTTTTAATCATTAACTTACCAAAACATCTCTGTCCATTATCAGACAGAACAAAACCTGTAGGACAAATGTACTGGAAATGTTCTGGAGTGTTTGTACAATAGTCAAAGAGACAGATGTTTGGGTCCTTGTTACACTCATCAATATCTGTAAATTAAAGGAGCACATTTTCACTGTAACCCTACTGTCTGCATTCCTGGTTAAGAAAGAGTGTTCATGAAAGTTTTTAAATTCCACAGGTGATGCTCCAATGCTGCAAAAGAGCAGCCTAAAGGTATCACTCCTTCAGATTAGAGGTAAAGTCAACTTTGGGGCTTAGAAAATGCATTCTATTGCTCAAGACTAAATTGAAATAAGTTACTGTAATCCATTTCCTGCGTCCATACAGAGTAGGTGGCTGCTGATCAAATAAAGAAGTGTTATCTTTGGTTCATATGAGGAAAAGCTACTCTGTGCAGAAACCTAAAGCTTATAGGTATTCCAATTTTCCTTTTCTGTTATATTATTGAGGATCAACAACTACTCCAAAACCTAGTTCCTTCTACTGTGTTTTTGTTAGTCACTGTATTTTTTTTTTTTTTAAGGTACTCAGACTGTGGTGCTTCCCTACAGATGGGAGCTAACAGTTTGCTTATTTAATCTCATCAGTATTTACTATCTTCATGTGGAATCATACATACCAATGCCATTCTTTCCATTTACAGTAAGCTCATATCCTTCATTACATAAACACTTGAAGGAACCAATTTCATTGAAATACTGTCCATTTCTGCATACCTGATCAAAAACTAAACCACACTCATTGATATCTGTAAAAATTAACAAAATAAAACACCAGGAGCAGGAGCTGAGTTCCAGCATGGTATGTACAGTACATTAAAAAAACACTCAGTTGTAACATACATTTTTGTAGAAAAGGCAAATCTTGCATCAACATCTAAAAGGGAACAGTTAACAGTGACAAGTAGTGCTCATTGAAGTGCATTAAGATATACATTATATTTTAAAAGTACCATTTATAGAGTATCATAATTTTCAAACTTGCAGCATTACCTCAGTTGCTGCATCTGGTGACATTCTGTTACTGTCAACGGACTGTATGATACTAAGTCCAGACTCAGAAAAGAAAATGTGAATGGAAGGTTCTAGGTTTTATCTGGATTTATATGCAAAAAAATTTCCTCCTAAAACCTGTCTTGTCATTTCCAAATTTTGCAATATGATATTTGCTTTCCACAGGATTATTTTCTCCATTGTAACAGTACTATAAATGAGGTTTGAGAATGCTTACTCTTTTGTAGTGCCTTGTATAAGAAGAAATGCCTCCAAAGTACAGTGCTGGGATGGACTAAATTGCCTTTGAGTACTGGGATAGTCCCTAGGACAAAAATCCTGGCTATGCAAACTGTCAAGTTATATGCTAACAGAAGGCCAAGTCTGAGTCAGCTTGGGCTCCTTGGGCTCCCTGAAGACACAGACTAGAGTAGAAGCAATGGGTACTGATGGCATTAGGCTGACAGTTCCGTTGTTGTGGAAAACAACTTCACTACAAATAGTGCCATTCTTTGTCAGCAGACTCTTCTTACTTTAAAGATTTTAATTTTACCTCTCCTGGACAAGGAAAAATTTAAAATATTTATTTAAGATGATTTAGTTCATCTCTCATGAGCCAGAATGGAACCAGCAGATTTTGTTTTGTCTTCCTGTAGCAGGAATATTTTTTTGGCTTATGCTTTGCACAAGGGAGATTTCCAGAGACTGGAGTTGGTTCTTCAACACAGTAAGATTATTTTTTGCTTTATAAGAAGTATCCAAGAAATACTATTGTCCGAACCCATCAGATTTCTGGTATCCTTGTTCTTTAGGGGATAAGAAATAACAATGCCCATTTAAACTCTGTATAAGCAGAGTTCATCTTAGGAAAGCAGATTTGGTGTATGACTTTGGATTCCTTATGGTTGGTCTGCTTCCATTTTCATGCTGTGCAAGTGTCAAATAATCTGAGGAAAAAATTATTTTAAACACATGATGGTGTGATACAATACATGCTTTCTGAGACTGGTGCCTGTGTGGACTATGCCAGTCATCAAAGACATATGCTGTAATTACAGAAGAAATATAATGGAGCTGAGGGCTGCATTACATTGTCAATAAACTGTCAGGCTGCCCTAATGGTCCAGCGGTTTTGGGTTTACACTATCTCAAGCTCACCAATGAAAAATACATTCAACGAGTCTAAAAAATTATAATAATGATTAAACTCTAGGGCTGATAACATTACCAGGTAGTGCACTCTGCCAACTTTCTTAGCATCCTTATATGTTTTCTGTTTGAGTTTTAGCTATATACTATCCTTCTTAGCATACCACACTATGGTAGTTAGGGCCTGGCGGTCG
>VZRI01003286.1:1759-21232 GCA_013397515.1 Upupa epops
CATCCCGTTGGCCTCTGCCCATTGACCCGGCCTGGCCAGATCTCTCTGCAGCATCTTCCTCCCATCCCGTAGATCAACAGTCCCCAAAAACTTGGTGTCATCTGTGAATTTACTAAGGGGAGATTCAGTCCCCTCACCAGGTCATCACTAAAGATGTTGAGTAGAACTGGGCCCAGCACTGACCCTGGGGGGGACTGGACACTGCTCACTGGACACCAACTGGATGGGGCACTGCTGCCTGCTCATCCAGCCAGTTTTTAACCCGGGGAAGGAGCACCCATCCAAGCCTTGGGCTGCCAGCTTTCCAGGAGGATGCTGTGGAGGACTGTGTCAAAGGCTTTGCTGAAGTCTAGGTAGAACCCACCCACAGCTTTTCCCTCATCCACCTGGCGGCTCACCCAGTCGTAGAGTGTGATCGGGTTGGTGAGGCAGGACCCTGCTTTCCTGAGCCCGTGCTGGCTGGGCCCGATCCACTGGTTGCCTTGAACCTGCCAGTTCACCAAGCTGTCAACTAGATGCCACCTACTGCCCCCAGTGTTTTGCTTGGCAGAGTCTTGGGCTCTTGGAGCCAGGGGGTTCTATGAGGATTTCATCTTTATGAGCTTCCAGCTTGCTCTCCATCACGTTATTCACGGCAGTTGTAGTGCTTTGGTGCAGGACCCTGCTCCTGCTTTGAGTTCCTCTCTTCCTTGATGCAACTCAGCCATGTTCACCCCAGGGCTAGTCCTTGCTCTCTAACCACCGCCAGGTCCTCCCAACCCAGCAGCATCCACAGCAGGATGGAATTGCCAGGGTGCAGAGACCAAATCACTTTCCTGGTGGAACCTCTCTCCACACAATTCCAGCATTTATTCCCAAGCAATCTTCACAGGAGACCTCCTGGAGCACCACGGCTCTGGGGACAGGCTGAGGGAATTGGGGCTGTTAAGAGGAGAAGGGAGAACCTCAGATCAGCTTTCAGCATCTGCAGGAGCTCCAGGAGAGCTGGAGAGGGGCTTTTCCCCAGGGATCCAGTGCTGGGCCAAGAGTTCCAGCTCCAAGAGGGGAGCTTCAGGGGCCCAAGGCCCTGGCACAGGTTGCCCAGGGAGGCTGTGGCTGCTCCCTCCTCGCTGGCAGTGTCCAAGGGCCGGTTGGATGGGGCTGTGAGCACCCTGGTCTGGCGAGAGGTGTTGCTCCCCCTGGCAGGGGACTGGTGCTGGGGGAGCTCTGAGCTCCCTCCCATCCCAACCCAGTCCAGGATTGCATGAGTCTGCATAGCTGGGCAGGCTATTTCCTCAGCAAACACATTCCAAGAGGGAAAACACCACTGTTCCAACCACAGCTCCGTCTGAATCCTGAGGACACTGATAAACACCTGCTGGTCCATAAGAACTCAGAGTATTTATCTAGATGAGCAGAAATGAAGCCTCTTATTGTCGCTGATGCAGGCGGCTTGGCTGGAAAGGGCTGGACCTGAAAATCAGGACGCTGGGGTTTGCAGCTCAGCTTTCTCTCTGTGTGATCTCGTCCAGGTCTCTTTTTATCTAACCAGTCCTCTGCTTTCCCTGACACATTATTATCTCCGTGTGACGATGCAGTGATTTCTGTGTAAATTAATTATTAAGGGTGCTGGCGTTCCCATTGCAGAGCAACCCCTAAAGCGTTTGCATCCACTTCTGCACCGCAGAGACCAGCAAGTGAGTGCTGAGCAGAAAGCAGGGCGATGCTGTTATTAAACCCTGACACGATTCTGCATTTATGGAGCATCATCCCTGTTTACAGGTTCACAGGTTACAAGGTCACCGTGACCACCCAGCTCAGCACAGCGGTCAACAAGGGCTGGAGAGCATCTTCCTATTGCTGTCTATAAAGATCTGAGGGGTGGGGGTCAAGAGGAAGGGGTCAGTCTGTTCCCAGTGGTGCCCAGTAACAGGACTGGGAAGAGTGGGAATCAGCTGGAACAGGGGAAGCTCCAGCTCAACAGGAGGGGAAACTTCTTTGCTGGGAGGGTGACGGAGCCCTGGCCCAGGCTGCCCAGAGAGGCTGTGGAGCCTCCTGCTCTGGAGAGATCCCAACCCCTCCTGGATGTTCCTGTGGGATCTGCTCTGGGGGATCCTGCTCTGGCAGGGGGGTTGGACTGGTGATCCCAGAGGTCCCTTCCAACCCCAGACATTCTATCACTCTTCAGGATCAGTTTCTGAAGCCAAAGCAGTGGGATGGCAGCAAGAGACCTGGAGAAAACACCAAAGCCCAGCTCAGCCTCAGAGGGATTTCTGCTCCAAAGCTGGATCAGGTTACTAGGGGAACCAAAAGCCTCATCGCTCCAGGGCAGGAGAAGGTGGAAGCACCAGGAGCCCCAGGCCAGCAGAGTAATCCTGTTCAAAGAAAGCGCCAGCAGATGGTGGGTTAGATAAGAGAAATCCTTGAAAGCCACCTCTGAAACACCTGTATGGAGACATCACGGAGGCTTTGCACTAATCCCACCGCTTTCCCTCCCACAGAGGCCAGAAGCAGCCCCAGAAGCTAAGGACGAGGAGGGCAAAGTTTGTTGCTTCTCCCTCTACTTCCAGTTCCTCCCGCGGATTTCCTTCTTTCCCCCATGGCTGGCTGGCTGCAAACGCTGAGCCAGCAAGAAACACCCTGACTCTTCAAAACAAACCCAAACTTTCTCCTCTGACCATCTAATCCCAACTAATCACAGATTCCAGCAGCAGTTGTCTCCTGCTGCTATTATTATTATTATTATTATTGCTCCCTGTGTTACTGGGGCAGCTCTAAGGTCCTTGGTCACCACGCAGGGCCAGGTGTGAGGAGAAAGCAGAATCCAGGCTGGTCTGGGTCTCGGCTTCATTTCACAATCGGAATTTGGTCGCCTGTGAACCCATCTGCCAGACTTTGAGTTCCAACGCGGAGTGGAACTCATCACAAACCTGGGCTGCCATGGAAATGACACGAGAAGAGCAGCCCCACGCAGGCTCTGCGAAGGAAATCGGCAAAGCGGGGACGACAGGGACCGGCACACGTACCCAGCTAATAACACACACGCCTCCGCGGATGAGGCAGAGCCTCAGGAGCCCCGGGCGAGGATGAGGCACCAACTGCCTTCCTCCCACACGGGCACCCTGCACCCCAACCCAGCAGTGGACTCAGGTCCCCATCACCCTCCAGCGCATCGTCCCGAGCCGACCAAGCGGCAGACACGGGTGAGTATCTGTAGTGTTGACTGCTGATGCCAGTGAGGAGGAGGGAGACGACTAAACCCATCCTTCCTGCAAAAAGCCTCCTCGTCGTCTGTCCTCTAACAGCCCAGGGGGTGAAGCGAGGTGTGCGTGGCCCTACCGCGTAGGTACCCGTCTGTCAGCAGGGATCTGCGCAATGCCTCCTCAGCGTCTTGCCCAATTCAATCGCATTCAACACGTCAAAGGCACTTTCAACTCAGACAAGCTCCTCGGAGGGCAGGCAGCTGGGGAGAGGGACAGGAACCTTCCCAACACCTGCTCCACGTGGTTAAACATCAGAGAACCCAAACAGCAATGAGTGCCCGGTGAGGAAAGTCTAGCAAACAGCCTCAGGAGGACAGGTTTTGCATGGGGTGTCGTTAGGGAAACATCTTGCTTCTCTCCAGAAGATTCCCCCGCATCACTTCCAGCCTGATTTGATTCCAGATCTCCCAGTGAGCCGGGAGGAGGTCATCAGCCACCTGGGAGGGCATCATTTGGGACACTGGAGGTCTACTGGAGGTGTTGGGTGTAAGGCTGGACTAGATGATCTTAGAGGTCCTTTCCACCCTGAATGATTCTGTGGTGCTGCTTTGTAGCCAACGCGACGCCCGTAGCCAAAGAGCTGCCAGCACAACGCGGCCACCTGTCTGGGTGATGCGTGGTGGGTTCGTTACGAAAGGGCTCGGAGGATGGGAACAAAGCACACTTTATCCAGCTGGAGCCACAGGCAGGGCTGAATGGAAGTGGCAGGCAATTACTCCAGCTGGAACCTGGCCAGGATGTCTTGAAATACCAGCTTGCAAAACTTTCACCAAAACACGCCAACGGACCAGGTGTTTCTAGGATAACAGATCTGGGCTGGTTTTTTCTAATTCTGCAATCTTCCCCGGGATCTGCAGAACCAGGGGAAACCCATTATCAGGAATTAATGCTGTAACGGAGCCCCGGTCCCTTGAGGCTCTCCGTGGCACTCGGTACAGCCAGGCAGAAAGGCTCATTATTTGCAGCTCTGGAGGAAGAAGTCTCCTCTCCTTGCTCTGGAGCTTTTGACCCCAGAGGATAGAACCAGAGAATCATCAGGCTGGAAAAGACCCTTGAGATCATCAAGTCCAATTATTGGGGGGGTGCCACCGAAGAGCAGGTCTGAGTGTTCCCAGCAGAAGGCAGCAGCAAATGAGACTTTCTAGCGTTGATTTTTGATTTCAGAGGGGGATTTAAGGGATGTCACCTATCTCCTGCGTCCAGAGCTTCGCTCACTACATGCTGGAGCTCAGCTCCTTCTGCAGAGTTGTTAGACAGCCAGGGCTCACAGAGGTGGCATCACTTGGGAGAGTCAAGATGCAATCGACCAAGCAAGGAGAGCAGAGCTGGCACCCAAACCCACTCTAAATAAATAAAAATAAAAAATTAAATTAAATAAATACAACAAAAAATAGATTTAAAAGGAAATTTTGCAATTAAATAAAAGCCCTGGCAGCAGGCTGCAAGGACTACGAGAGAACTAACCATTCGTTGTTAAGTGTCACCACTTAAGAGCCTTTTTCCTCCCCAGAACCTCAATCCCCACCAGCCCAATGTTGTGCAGTGCTAGGACCCTCCCTGCTCCACTCTCTGCCAGACAAGGATTTGCATCAAGACAGACTCAGGAGGGAGAGCAGTGCCGCAGGAGCGTGAAAAGAGCCAAGTAAACATGGCCTGTGCCCATGCAAAGCCTGTGGCTTCGCGCTGCCGTTCCCAAGGGCAAAATCATTGACCTTGTTGAGCAACAGCTTGAAAGGCACAAGAAAAGAAAAGGTCCCTGAGATGACAGGGGCAGGATACACCCAGCCTGGCTGTGAGCAGTGAGCACCCCCTGACTGCCAACCCACACACTGGCAAACCCCACACCCAGAGCTCTGTGAGGAGCAGCAGGGAGGTCTGTGATCAGCGATGAACCCTCCCTATGCGAGTGACACCATCCCACCCTTCTCCATCGAGGCACCTCAAGGAAGCCCCAGCTTTTCTCTTGCTCCCTGGCTCAGCAAAGCATCCCCCAAGCCCTGCCCTGCTCCAGGGACAACATCCCAGGATGAGACACAGGTTTCCTGGAGCTGAGCTGCCTGGGCAGCCTGGGAGCAGCTCCAGGTGCTTGACTTTGCTTTACATTTCAACATCTCGTGTAAACAGGACAAACTGGGAGCCCTGTTGCAGGATACCTTCTCCAGCCCCACACTGCAACTGAGCTTCTTAAACAGAGCTATGGTCCTCTCCAGCCTGTGAGCAAGGGAAGGGAGTACTACCCACACCTCTGCAAAGAAAAACACCCAGGACCTGGCTGAGAGGTAGTAAAAAGGAAAAGCAGAGGAGGGAGCGCAGCAGCATCGTTATGCAACCGCGTTATCTAACGACCATAGAGACACCCTATAGGGGCTCTTTGTTTGCAGAGGGAAGGAGAAAGAAATGCCACCAATATCTGAGTCACTGGTTCACCAAGAGGCTCTGAAGTTATTTTCAGATGGAAACTTTTCCAGTTTCACATGATAATTTGGGAGGACTGGCTAATTCCCTGGCTCCACCCACCGCCTTGTAACTCAGCTCCCTGGTGCTCTTGCATATATAGATAGGTATGGCCCTACAACTGGGTGCAGACCGAAGAGCCTGGAGACAGAGGAACCCTAAGCTCTTCCCCCTCCTAGCTGCCCTCCACCCTCTCCCACCATGAAGAAGGAAATATTAACCCTGGCCTTTGCTCGATCCGTCTTTGTCGAGTTCCTCTCCACGCTCATCTTCGTCTTCATCGGCCTCGGCTCAGCCCTGAAGTGGCCGTCGGCTCTCCCCAGCGTCCTCCAGATCGCACTGGCGTTCGGCCTGGCCATCGGGACGCTGGTGCAGGCGTTTGGCCACATCAGCGGTGCCCACATTAACCCAGCGGTGACCATCGCCTTCTTCGTCGGGAACCAGATCTCCTTCCTCCGGACGCTCTTCTACGTGATCGCCCAGCTGGTGGGAGCCATCGCTGGAGCTGGCATCCTCTACGGGGTGACACCGGCCAACACCCGGGGCAACCTGGCTATCAACGCGGTAAGTTTCCCTACCTGGAGATGGGTCCCCTAGCCGGGTGGGCTTTCAGTTTCCTCTGATCGTGGAGCCGGTGCCGGCAGTGGTGCCAACTCAGAGAGCCAGATCCATCAGGACGGTTGGTTGGTCTGGGCACATCGTCCCGCAAGCACGGAGGGATAGGAGTGGAACAGGAGCAAACACCGGCGCAGCCAGCAGAGCCTTGACATGACAGCTTTATTGTGCGGGGTAATGGAGGTGTGTTTTTGTCCTCCTTTAATAAGTGCTTCCTTTATCCTAAGGGCCTGAGTGAGTCACCCGCACCATTGAGATGTTCTTGACTGCAGCCTCTCCACCTCGAGATTAGCGCTGGGATAGGAGCTGCGCCAGGATAGAAGGGGGAGGGCAGGGAGCAAAGCCCAGTCAAACCAGTATGGGCTGGGGGAGCAGAAGCCCACTGTAAGGAGTGAGCTTGCTAGGGGAGCTGGGAAATGGAGGTTCACGGAGAGAGGTGGTGGGGAAGAGCTGAAGAAGGAACAAGAAGGCATGGGAGGGGGCAGAGAGGCTGTGAGAGGCAGGGGCTGCTTTTGGAGGAGGAGAGGAGGCTGGGACTGTCTGAGAGAAGTGGGGATGAGGAGCCTGTCCCAAACCCCTGGGCCAGTGCTGGAAACCACAGGGAATGGGAGCACTAGAGCCACCACTCCAACCATGGCCAGGACTGGACTCCTCAGAGTAGTCAGTTACAGAGGGTTCAGTCAGCAGGATGAGGTGTCACAAGGCATCTTATTCGCTCTTACTCTGTGTCCCAAACCAGTCTGTTTTAGCTAAGAACTGGTTTGGATCCCTCTGCCCTTCCCATACCCAGTGGGGTCGAGCCCATCTGACAGTCCCCAGTGCAGAGGCACTGGGTCAACAGCCCATCCTGCCCCTGGGACTGCACTCCAGCCTTCATCCCAACCCTGACCTTCATCCCATGTCTCTCCATGGTGGCTGCCAGCTGCTCCCCAGCTTCTTGGGGAGATGCTCCACAAAGTGGAGGGGAGAAGAGTCAGGACTCAACAATTTGCAAGGACCAAGGGGGACAGAAATGCAGCAGAGAAGGGACAAATTGATGTCAGACTTGGTAGAAGAGGATGGAGTTCTGGAGACGAACGAGCGGAGAGAGAGGTGGAGAGCTCCTGGGAAGGGGGGCTCAGGAAAGAGAGATTTTGGACAGATTCCAGGATTATTTCTTCCTTTTGAGGGAAAGAAGCATCGAGCCTGAGCAGCATCCAGCAGGATGTGCCAGAGGGACCTGGGGAAGGGGGTTAGTGCACAGCTTGGCCAACACAACCCATCAGCAAAGCACTTGGAAGACACCCAGTGATGCCAATGCCCAGGGATGGTTGATTATTGTTGTTCTTGATGGTTTGCAGCTGAACACCAACATTACCCCAGGCCAGGCTCTGGTGGTGGAGATCATCCTCACCTTCCAGCTGGCTGCCTGCATCTTCGCCTCCACAGACAACCGGAGGAACGGCAACGTGGGCTCCCCAGCCCTGTCCATCGGCCTCTCCGTCACTGTGGGCCACTTGGTGGGGGTGAGTGTCCAGGCAGGAGGATAAGGGCAGAGGGGGTCTTACTGGGATGGGGGTCCCCAAAAATACTGTTGTGTGGTTCGTCCCAGAGGGAGTTGCATTCGAGAGCCAATACGGGATGCAGCAGGGCTCCTTCTCCATGCTGATGGAGGAGATCTCCACCTCTCTGCAAGGGAGACAACACCAGGAGCCTGTTCAGTCCCTGGTTGCTCCTGTCTGCCAAGTGACACGAAGTGACCTGGACTTTCTTTCCACACTGACAGATCTACTTCACCGGCTGCTCCATGAACCCAGCCCGCTCCTTCGGCCCAGCAGTCATCGTGAGGAAGTTCAGCCCAGCACACTGGGTGAGCATCAGCATATTGGGGGGGTGGGCTGGCTGAGAGGCTGCTGGGGTCTGATGGGGGCAACAAGGGCAGGGATTACAGAGCTGGGTGTTTCAGAGCCCTTTCCAAGCCTGCAAGAATGGAGGGGGCTGGAGAATGGCAGGGGTTGCTCCCCCTGGTGCACAGGGAGCAGGTTATCAGGGATCCAGTGAAAGGATGAACATACCCCCCCTACACTCAATAGTGCAGGCTGAGCTGGCCATTCTCTGCGGTCAGGAAAGCCACAGAGAAGCCCACTTTAGGCTTCACACTGCCCCTACGCTGCCTGCAAGCTCAGACCCAGCCTTGCAGAACAGGCTTGGTGCCTCCTTCCCAGCACACTAAGAGCTTAATGGTGAGGGGATTTCAGCCCAAGAAGTCTACTGGAAGGGGTATCTGCATCTCCCCAGGGGCAGGGAGATGTGGAGCAGCAGAGGATGTCGGCTAGATGATGGCTAGACCTGGTGCCTCCTAGAACCTCCTCTCACTCTTTCTCTTGTTGCTTTCTAGGTGTTCTGGGTCGGACCCATCCTCGGGGCTTGCTTGGCTGCTCTGCTCTACTTCTACATCCTCGTGCCCTACTGCATGAACATGTCAGACAGGGTGGCCATCGTCAAGGGCACCTATGAGTCAGAGGAGGAGTGGGAAGAGCAGAGAGAGGAGAGGAAGAAGTCCATGGAGTTGACCCCACCTTAGCAGCAGCTGGAAAAAAAACCCCGATGAAAGGAGGGGAGGAAGCTCCATACGTGAGCTCGTGTGGGCACCACAGCTACAGTAGACTCCTAAAGCAAAAGTCTTGGTCACTGATGGTCTCTGAGTTACAACAAAGAAAGAAGAACCGCAGTGTCTCTGTACATAGTCCCTCTCCGTGAGTGCGAGCGCTAGAACCTCTCCCAGCTTCCCTGCAGCCAGCTATGGCCAGCAAAGGGGTCTTGACCCAGGGCGGCAGAGCCCGGGGGATGGAAATACCGTGTAGATACCAGCAAAGAAGACAAGACTGCTTCGGGCAGGTGGGTGCAGCAGAATCCCCCGCTTCCTCCCCACCTCAGAGTCCACGTGGCTCGTAGATGCTCTTGCGTTGCGTTAGCTGGTGCCGGGGAGCCCTGTTTGTTGGCGGCTGCAGAGGAAGGTGATTCTGTGTCAAGGTCTCTGTAATATAGTGTATTATTTATTGTGAATAAAGGGACTTTTAGAAAAGTCATGGGCTTGGCTATCGGGGTTTAGGGGCAAAGAACCAGGGAAAGAGCAAGAGCTGGGACCCCCAAATCACGCGGCATCGCATTTGGGAGGTGGCAGTCATTAATCCCGGGTAGATAAGGGCAGGGGTATCATTAATCCCAGTTAGGACACACGGGGAGTTCTAGCTATTGATCCCAAGAAGGCGACACGAGGGGCTGCAGTTATTGATCCCAAGAAGGGGATATGGGCACTAGAGTTGGAGGGAGTGAGACCAGGAGCTGCTCCATGACTGTGTGCTGGGTCCAGGAGGATTTGAAGCCCATCTCACCTCTGCTTCTCTTCTGAGCTGGGAGGAGCCAGAGGTGCTTCACTTGTTTGACTCAGGCAGGGCTTTCTGCCCTACCAGTTCTCCCAGACAGCTCCACAGGTGCCCTGAAAAGCTGACCCACAAGGCTCCCCAGCCCCCTTTGCCAGCTGCCAAACCCACACCTTCGCCCTGACCTTCTGCTCCAGCCCTGCTCTTCCAGTTCTGCCACAACCCTCTGCCAAGGCACCGCTCTCCGCAGCTGGGCACAGGGACACCGTCCCAGTCATCCCTTCCCACCAGAGCTCTGCCATCACAGCCTCCCATCCTGCTGCAGAGATGGGGTTCCAGCAGGCACAGGCCCCCAGGAGGTGGAAGACCCCTGACTGGGAGCATCCTGGTCCCAGATGCAGCCCAGTCCCCACCAGACAGGTTGTGCCACCAGGGCCAGGGAGGACAGGCAGCATCATTATGGTTTCGCTCACCTCAGCAGATCTGCAATCCAGGCTGTGGCTCTGTGTGACCCTGGGCAGCAGCAGACCCCTGCCCCTCATTTTCCTCTGCCCCCCAGTTCTGAACAGAAGAGGCAGGTGACAAGCAGGAGGAGGATAAGCCCTCAGTTTGGGTCACACGGGTCAGGAAGCTAAAAACACAGCCCTGTGCTCTGTCCTGATCCTCCCACCTCCCTCCTCCCCCAGGGATGGGCTGAGATTTACAACTTCTGTGCCTCAGTTTCCTCATTCATATGTGGGAAGAATATTAAACCCCTTTCTCTTTGTGAAAGAGCAGCATGGTCGCACGAGGCACGGGAGATGCTCCACAGCCTCAGGGAAACACAAAAGCACCTCCAGACCTCAAAGACTCCCCTTACAGAGCACCCCAGAGGGAAGCACGGAGCTGGGGCAGCTCAGCATCCACAAAAGCTGCATCTCAGTCTCCTTCCACTGCACCCTCAGACCCTGGAGATGCAGCCAGTGGGTGCGTTCAGCCCCCTCCCTAAACAGGACACCCTGGGCACCCTCTTGCTTTGCTGCTCCAAATCCCCTCCATCTCTACATGGGAAGCTGGATCCATGAGCCCCAGTGTTCCACATATCCCACCCCTTCACGGGAATTGGGGGTCCAGCACAGCATCTCATAGAAGGGGCCCTTCCACACCAGCACCACCAGGACAATCAACACTGGGGAGCAGAAGCCCAGCCTGGGTGTGAGCCCTCCCTGCCGATGAATCAGAGGATCCTGCAGCAGCAGCTTTGCGTCAGCACGAAAAGCACCCAGGGCCCGGCTCAACAACCCCCGCAGGGTGGTCCTGCACAGGGCTGGGGTCAGTGGGTGGTGGGACACAAGCAACGGCCCCCTTCCCCAGGCACGGGCAGACCCTAAACCAAGGGCTAAACACAGGCTGGAGTGGGGTGGGGAATCCAGGGGGCCACCCTACAATGTGCAGAGGTCTGGTGGCCCCTTCCCCAGCTGACTTCTCGCTGGTCCATCAGGAGCAAACCCTGGCACCCAACAACCGCCATGACCTCATCTTCACCGGAGCAGAGCCCAGGTCACTGCTGGAAAGCCCTGAGGTCCTTCTGCCTGTCCTCACCTGCCCAGGAAAGGGAACAGCAGAGCTTAAAACCAAATCATTCCACTTATCTCTTTATTTTTAGAGTCAGGCTTCTCCAGCCCCCTCCTCACTGCTGACCACCAGCCTCTCCACACCCCCAGCAGCAGCAGTAGCCACTGCACTGGCAAAACCCCTTGATGTGATCAGGCACAGCAGTCACCTCTGCCCATTCAAACCAGATTCACCTGTAAGGGCTCAAACCCACCCCAGAGGGCAGCCCCAGCCACCCCACACTCATTTTTCCAGCTTCTTCCCCCAAAATATTGGGGGGTTCCATCTGGGAAGAGGGGCCTCAGCACATCCCCACCCCATAAACCCAGCCTTCCTCTTGGCCTGACAGACCTGGCTCCTCTCTGAAGTTCTTGGGTGCTTTGAATTGCCAGCTGTTTTCTTCCTGTTGTGGGGTCTAGGAGAGGTGGAAGTACCCCCCTGGTACCCCCCTGGTACCCGCTGGCTCTAGTTAAGGAGGGAGGGGTGGATGCAGTGAGCTCCTCAGAGTGCCCACAAGCAGTGTCTTTGTACCAGGAGTCTCTGGCTGACTTATTTCTCCCCCTTTCCTGTCCTTTCTGGGGAGCTACTGCACAGATCCACAAACCAGCTCTTTTTTTCCCTGGCAGGGACAGAGCCCCCAGCTGTTTCCACATGTTGGGACAATGCAGAAACCCTACGCCCCTCTTACGCATCAGAGGGCTTCCAGTCCATTCAAGGGAGGTCTCCAGCAGCTCTACTCTCCCCTAAAATCCCTGAAACACAAGTGTGGGGTCACTGTAGGGGTGGGGGAAGGAGCCAGGTGCTGGAGGAGAAGAGACTGACGATACCTCAAGTAGAGATTGTCTCAGGGGGTTGCAGCTGCCCCCTTTGCTGCAGCCCCCTGTAAAGGGTCAGGCCCAGCTTTCCCCATCCCTCTGCCCCAAGTGAGGAGAGCTAATGCCCCACAATTCCGGATCACACCCCTTCCTCTACTCTGCTACCAGCTCAGATGGTTTTGCAACCCCAGGTGCTTGAAGCTGCTGTTTCTGACTTCACGGCAAAAGCACGAGGATGGTTTCACCCGGAGAACAAAGAGCAGAGCCCGGTCCTGCCTGTGGAAACGGGGTGAGGGATGGGAAAAGAAACCCAGGCAAACAGCAGGAAAGATGCAAAAGATGCTGCAGAGCTGGGACTGCAGCCCAGCAAGTCCTGCTGACAAGTCCAAGGGATGCAGAGGAGCAAACTCCTCCCCAGGAGGGTTCCCACCACTTTGCTGGAGCATCCCAAGCTCCCAGGGACCAGCTCAGGAGCAACAGGAGCCACAAAGAAGTCACCCTGGAGATGCCCTCCCTTCTCCACACCACCCAGGAGATGGGAAGGACTTTAGGGTGGTTAGACCTTGGAATGGACTGCCCAGGGCAGTGGAGGAGTCCCCATCCCTGGAGGGGGTGAAGGACAGACTGGATGTGGCCCTGAGTGCCCTGGTGTGGCCACTGGGGTGATGTTGGGACCTGGGCTGGGCTGGATGAGCTCAGAGGGCTCCTCCAGCCTCAATCAGTCTGGGATCCTGTGACTTGAACACAAAGAAGTTTCCAGAGCATCATGCAGGACGGAGGGGCAGAAGTGCTGCCAACCAGGAGAAACCTCTGCACAGAGACCCAGCGGAGGCTCTGGTGGTGCTGGGGTTAGTCATGGTACAGGCTGTGCCAGGACCCACCTCCTCTCAAGCACCAGGCTTCCCCCTCCTACTCAGCCTCTGCCCAGCCTGTAGTCACTGCGGCACCAGTTCCTTATGAGCCAGGAAGCAGCTCACATGGCCATTGAGGGCCAACTGCCACCCTTCCTGTTGTCAAAGGGCATCACCCCGGCCGGGTAACGCAGCCTCCGCCTGGGGATCAGCTGCTCTAATTTGTACTTGGTTCACGGGCTCAGGGTTTGGGGTTGAAGGCAGCAGTGCCTGGGCTCAGGGTTTGGCAGCCACCTGCCCGCAGCAGCCAGCCCTGGGTCCAGCTGTCACACTCACGGGAACCTGAGGCCACCAGTGCCCTGCCTGGCTCTTGCTTCAGCATCACTGCAGGGCATGAGGACCCTACAGATATGGGGAGATGCAGCATCACAGCCCATGGAAGGACAGGGTAGGATGGGTCAGGTTCCACTATGATGTGGTGAAAGAGGGGCAGAAGGTGTCCAGAGGCCAAGAAGGGTCAAACTAGACCTGCAAGGTGTCCCCATCCCCACCTCAGCACCCTCCTCCCAACCCAAAAATGCCTCTATAGCCTGGAATTTCTTAGCAAGGGAGAGATCAGAAGGGGCCAGGGGCCAACCTGCCTTGGCACCAAGCTCTCCAGTGGCACCCATGGGTGCCCAGGGCATCTCCTGCTGCCCTCTGCTGGGATGCTCCACGGAGAACAGACCGGGACCAGGAGAATCCTCTCCAGAAAGGTCAACCTGAGGGGAAAACCCCCCCTTGCTCCCACCCACCCTTCCCCAGGGATGAGCAGCAGCATCCCATGGGTAACAGGGTTCCCTCACTTCCCAGATTACAGGGAGCAGGGGATCAGCACCGGCTGGACCGGGGCCGTCGTTCTGCTGCCAAGTTTCCTCTTGCCCAAACGTTTGGCCTCTGTTCTCCAGGATCCAACCCAGCGCTGCCCAGTTTGCTCTCAGCAGCCCTCCTGCCAGCAAGCAAAGTCCAGCAGCAGCTCAAATAAAGGGTCCTTGTGCTGCAGGGCGGTGCTGGTGATAAAAGGTAAAGAAAGGAAAATATAAAAACAACCCCACAGCTCGAGGTCTCCCCGACAAAAGGCTCTTTGTTGGGAAAGGTCATCTCCAGAGCCAGGAGGGTTTCCCAGGCACAGGCACTGAGAGAGCCAGGAGGATGCAGTGATTTAGCAGGCAGGGAGAGGATTAAACAGGGCACAGAACAGGGGAGGGATCTGAAGTGTCCGAGCTCCCTCTCAAGGGAGATGCCCTCTCAGGATTTGTGCTGGTTTGCTCCAAAATAAGAGGTTCCCCAAGCTCAACTGGCAGCAGGATGCACAAGGGCAAGCTGCAGAATCCCAGACTCTCGGTTGGGTAGGGAGGGAGCTCTGAGCTTCCTGAACACTGACCCCTGCCTGGAGCAGTGACACATCTCACCAGACCAGGGTGCCCACAGCCCCAGCCAACCGGCCCTTGGGCACTGCCAGGGAGGAGGGAGCAGCCACAGCCTCCCTGGGCAACCTGTGCCAGGGCCTCAGCCCCTGCAGCTGGAACCCAGCCCCCTTGTCCCAGCACCGGGTCCATAGTTAAAGCTCCTCTCCAGCTCTCCTGGAGCCCCTGCAGGTGCTGGAAGACCCTTTCAATGCAGCCAAACTGCAGGACTGGGCAGGTAGAGGTGAGGGAACCGGTTTAGCTGACAAACAGCCCCTGAAAACCAACCAGTAACCCACAAAATAAAACAAATCCTCTGGCATGGATCCTCCAGGATACCAGCCCTTCTCTGCCAGCTTGACATTAATCCTGTTTGGCAAGACAGCAAGAACTCTTTTGCCCACAAGCAAGGTGCAGCTGCAGGTTGATAAATACCCTCTTGTGCAGCCTGGAAAGGAAAATAGGATGAAAAAAACCACCCTAAACCACAGTTTGTGCCTTTTTTATAAAAAGCCACACAAAGGAAAAATGATTCCCCCTCCCCAGTAATTCTTTCAGCTTCATGGATCATCCTGGGGTCCCTTCCAACCCGGACTGATTCTGTGACTCTATCACTTCTTCCCAGGGAGGGTGCCAGGGCACTGGTGGGGGCTGCCCAGAGGGTTTGTGCAGTCTCCTTCTCTAGAGGAGGGCAACCCGCCTGGACCTGGTCTGGGTGATGCTGCTGTGGCAGGGGGATTGGACTGGATGATCCTTCCAGGTCACTTCCAATCCCTCATGATTCTATGATTTATTCGGTGTCAGAGCAGCTGGTTTTGCTGCCCAAGCAGCATCAAACAGAGAAAGCGAGACCTTTCCTCAGAATTAATTCCTTATTCTTTAAATAAAAAGAATCATCAACTCATTAGGGATCAGAAGGGANGGCTCCATCCTCCTGACACCCACCCCTCACAGATTTAGAGACAGGAATGAGGTCCCCCCTCAGCCTCCTCTTCTCCCAGCTCCAGAGCCCCAGCTCCCTCAGCCTTTCCTCAGCAGGGAGCTGCTCTCCTTCCTCCATCCTCTTCGTTGCTCTACGCTGGACACCCTCCAGCAGCTCTGTGTCCTTCTGGAACTGAGGGGCCCAGCACTGGACACAGCACTCCAGATGCAGTCTCACCAGTGCAGAGTAGAGGGGGAGAAGACCCTCCCTTGATCTGCTGACCACCTCCCCCTCTGATCCCCTCCAGGATGCTGTTGGCCCTCTTGGCCACCAGAGCACATTGCTGGCTATTAGCCATCCTGCTGGCCTCTAGGAACACAAATCCAATGGTCCCAACAGCCAGTTGTTTCCTCACCAACAGCCATCACCCCCCTGACTTTGGGATCAGAGTCCATAGGAACTGATACCAGGGGTTATCAGCATCGCAAGGGAGAGGGGGTGTAAACCCCAGGGGATTAGCTTTGTTCAGGGAGATAAGGAGGAGCCCATCCTTGATCCACGGGTGCTCCACAAAGACAGCCCGTCAGGACACTTAATCGGGGGATAAAAGCTCCACTGAAGTCAAACACCCTGCTCCCACTGCCGTGCACCTGCTGCCACCAGTGACATCAAGAGCCCTTTCATCTGCCAGGCTCTGTCCTGGGTTGGTGCCTCCTTGTTTGTTTAGGGTTTTGCTTCGAGTTTCGAGCTAAAATCCGCAGCCGAACGGCATCGACCGGCCGAGCTCAGCACAGGCAGCACCTCTGCAAGAGCTGGGCTGGATGGCAGCCCTTCCGCATCACCCAACCCTCAGATGACTTGAGTTTTTATCTAGCACCACCAGTGCAGCTGAAGAACCCCTGCAGACACCCCAACCTCTCTTCCCCAGAGCAGAAGGCATCCTCCCGCATCAAGGGATGTTCCACAAGTGCCTGTAAAGCAGGCAGCCCACAGCAAACCTCCTGCTGTTGGGTTCTCAGCTCACGCTGCTGCTATTTAGCCCCAGCCCTGCACTCTCAACCCCAGGAGGGGAGGTCAGACTGGGTACCCACCACTGCATGAAGCTGGGTGAAGGAGCTGCAGGGCTGAGGGCAACACCAACCCCAACCTGGTAGGGCTCAAACCCTCCTGTGCAAGGCTTCAGCACCACCTCAGGATTAAATCCTTGGGAAAGGGAGGACTCAGACCGTCCACGTTGGTCTGTGCAAGGAGCCCACAACCCTTGGGTCTCCAGGTGAAGGAGCCGAGGCCAAAGGGTCTGGATTCTGCAGCTGCGGCAGGGTGCAGCCTCCCCAGTTCAGCATTCGACATCCCCTGGGGTAGATTGCAAACCATAAACCCAACCTCCCCGGCTGAGCAAACACAGCTCCTCTACAGCAACAGGCAAGTGAATCTCCAGGCGCAATTTGTCATCTAATTGCTCCTCCACACCCAGGATTAAAGGCTGCGTTTGAACGCCACGGAGCTGTGATTTATGGCCGGGTTTCATTAGCCGGTCACCGGCCATCGCTGCCAGACCAGGGGCTGGAGGAGGCCTCCACGAAGGGGTTGGGGTTTTTTTCTTTGCAAAGCTAAGGAACCGGGGATGTTTAATCCCGTGAAGGGCCCGCAGACATCAGCTGGATGAAATTAAAACCTCGGCCATGTTTGCTTTGCTGAGGGCTTCCCGATGCTGGGCATCCACCGCTCTCGTTAGGGGCTGTGGGAGCTGTGTGGGTTCGTGGGCAGGAAGAAGGAGGCAGGTCATTCGTTTTACCTCTCCTCTGAGGCCAGGCTGAGAGAGTTGAGGAGGCCCCCAGGTGACCTTATTGTGGCCTCCAGGATCTGAAGGGGGCTACAAAAATGCTGGGGAGGGGCTTTTTAGGATCTCAGGGAGCGACAGGACTGGGGGGATGGAGCAGAGCTGGAGATGGGGAGAGTTAGACTGGATGTGGGGAGGAAGCTCTCCACCAGGAGAGTGGGGAGAGCCTGGACTGGGTTGCCCAGGGAGGTGGTTGGGGCCCCATCCCTGGAGGTGTTTAAGGCCGGGCTGGATGAGGCTCTGGCCAGCCTGCTCTAGGGTGGGGGGTCCCTGCCCAGGGCAGGGGGGCTGGAACTGGATGATCCTGGGGTCCCTTCCAACCCGGACTGATTCTGTGATTCTACAGGTTAATGAAAATAAAGGAAAGGTGATGTTTTCCACAGCTCAGAGGCAAGGGGATGCTCGTCAGAGATAAAACATCCACCACCCTTTTATCTCAAATGAAGAGGGGCCATTAAAAACAAACCCAACAGCCTAACCCTGAGCGGACGGCTCAGAACCGCTGAGGTGTTGAGCTCAACCTTCCCACAGCCACCCAACCCCATGGGCATCGCCCCAGGAGCTCCCCAGATACTCACAGCTTTGCTTGTCCAGAGCTGCCCCAGTTCAGCTCCCACAAGACTCCAGTACAAACCAGCAGCTGCTTGATGCAGGGCCAGAGTGCCCCGAGGGACTGATCCTGCTCAGCTCACCCACAATCACCTCAAAACCACCCGCCAGCACCTGGCACAGCCCGTGGCAGCCACTTTCCTGCACCACCAACAGGGAAGAGCCCACCTTCCACCACAAAGTATCGCACCCAGGGAACAGAGAACGGTGAGGACTGGGGAAGGGACTGAGGACCAGGCTCTGCAGGGTCAGCCCAGTGTCCCACCCCACCCGCTGAGATTGGTTGCTGGGGTTTCAACCAGAGAGGGGGAAATGCACTCTGTCACCCAGGTGGAAGGTCTGCGCAGGATCCACAGTGACCGGTGGCTCCCACTGATGAGGAGGAGCAGGGTCAGCACAGCTGGGTTCCCACCATAGACCAAGCGTGAGATCCTTAGGCTGGGATGTGTGAGGACAAGAGGAAACAGCCTCCAGTTGCTCCAGGGGAGGGTGAGGTTGGCCATCAGGAGAAATCTCTTCGCTGACAGTGCTCAGGGGTTGGAACAGGCTGCTCAGGGAGGTGGGGAGTCACCATCCTTGGAGGGGTTCAAACCCCGAGGAGCTGTGGCCCTGGGGGATGGGGTTTGGTGGGCAGAGTGGGGTTGGGGTGCTGGTTGGCCTGGATGAGCTGGGAGGGCTCTTCCATCCTTCACAATTCTGTGATTCCATGACCTCTAAGGTCATCGAGTCCAACCCTCAACCCAGCCCCTCCAGGAGCACCAGGAGGGGTCCCATGTTGTCCCATGGTGCTACATCCCCTCCCCTTTTGAACCTCTCCAGGGATGGGGACCCCCACTGCCCTGGGCAGCCTGTGCCAGCGNTGGGGTTTGGTGGGCAGAGTGGGGTTGGGGTGCTGGTTGGCCTGGATGAGCTGGGAGGGCTCTTCCATCCTTCACAATTCTGTGATTCCATGACCTCTAAGGTCATCGAGTCCAACCCTCAACCCAGCCCCTCCAGGAGCACCAGGAGGGGTCCCATGTTGTCCCATGGTCCTACATCCCCTCCCCTTTTGAACCTCTCCAGGGATGGGGACCCCCACTGCCCTGGGCAGCCTGTGCCAGCGTTTGACTGCTCTTTCACTGCAGGAATCTCTCCTCATTTCCAGTCTGAACTTCTCCTGGAGCAACTGGTGGCCAGTTGGCTCTGCTCCTGTCAGCAGTTGCTGAGGAGAAGAGGCCACCCTTGGCCTTCCTACGCCCTCCTTTCAGGGAGCCGCAAAGGGCAATAAGACCTCCCCAACTGGGAACCTCCGCCAGGGCTGGCAACTGAACCCCCTCCCTGGGCAGCCGGTTCCAGGGGCTGAGGGCCCTTTGCAGGGAGATGGTTCTGCTCAGGGCCAACCTCCCCTCCCCTGGGTCATTTCCTCCAACAGGTGAAGTCAAAGCCTGGAGTCCTCCTCACCTGCAGGAAATCCCCTCCAAATGAGCTGTCGCCTGTTTTGACTGAGTCTGCAGCTCCAGGAGAGCAGTGCTGCTGCAGGTTGATGGCTCTGCGGTGGCTCCAGGCTGTTGCATGGAGACATCAAGGTGTCAAGGCCAGCACGAGCCCACCACAGCAAGCAGGGGGTCAGATCTGGGGCAGGAGAAGATGGGCAGAGGAAGATGGGGAGAGGAAGGATGAGCAGAGGAAGATGAGCAGAAGATGGGCAGAAGGATGAGCAGAGGAAGGAAGGATGGGCGGGGGGAG
>VZRI01003287.1:0-14694 GCA_013397515.1 Upupa epops
GGATCATCCTTCACCCTTTCTCTATTGTTGCCTGCCAGGGTATGGGTGGAGTTGCCAGAACCTTTGCTGCTGAAGACTGAAAAAAGAAATCATTAAGCACCTCGGCCTTCTCTGTATCACTTGTGACTAGGTCTCCATTTTCCATCCAGAAAGGCCCTCTGTCATCCCTAGCCTTTCTTTTGTTACTGATGTATGCAAATAAGCCCTTCTTGTTTCCTTTTATCCCCCTGGCCCAATGTAATTCAGTCCCTACTCTTGCTTTATTTTGTCTCTGGTCTTGCAGAGATGTTCTAAACCCTCCTGTAAGGGTAACCTTAGTAGCAATGATATGGCACTATGTGGTTGGTCTGAGTATACTGAAATGAGGGAGCAGCAAATAGAGAAAATCCTTCTGATTTCAGTGATGCCCGCTATTTTAGATCTGATTAGGAAAATGGATAACAAATTAGTTAATTAGTTAATAGTACTGCACATTGTATAATTTGCTTGCCTAGAGTGTTAGTGATAGTGAACAGTTTTTCTGATTTTTCCTGCTATGCTATGCTATATGCAAATGATTTTCCTACACTAAGGAAGTAGGAATTTTCTAATAAATGAAAAATGTGCCTTTTGTTTCAAGAAATAATATATGGTCTTCCCTCTGGACATAGATTTATTTGGGTTTTTATTTGATTACAAAATAGATACATGTTGTAAGAGATCAATTACTAGTTAGTGAATAATTGGATATTAAAATTTAGTTGCAAAAACTTCATTGTTTAGCATGTGCTTACAGGAAGAGCAGAATCTAGATACCACCAGTCAGATTTGCTAAATTTACATCATGGATTAAAGCCTGGTATAAAATCAAGGTAACCCTTCCATGATTACATGTTGGACATGTTTACAAGACTGAAAACTTAATGCAGAGGAACCAATCCTGGAGAAGCCTCTGAGGAGGATTTATATGCAGGTGCCATTCCTGAGAAACTGACAATGAATCTTGCCAAGATGGAAAAAAAGTCTTGTCAGTGGACAGTTCAAAGGAGAAAAAGTGTTTTGGTACAGCATCAATTGTGCTGCTGTTAAGTTATAACCCATGTCTGAGGGAAGGTATGATGTTGGGATATGTCTCTAGCAAAGCTAGAACTCTCTCCTCATCTAAATTTCATATTAAAACTTTACGTCCTCTCTGGTGACTTCATGATAATTAAAACCAAAAATGCTTATTCTTGTGGGAGACCTAGGCCTAGAAATATGATCTTATCCATGTTTAAACTACACAGACTGTTGATTACATTGTCTAGAGGCAACAGTAAACATGAACACTATTTAGGCTAGTGTTACCTGCCAAGGCTGACATTTGGAAGACTGCCAAACTCAGCGATAAGGTGGGAGAAATTATCAGAGCTCAGAGTCTGCTGTGGCTAGACTGCTTGGGATGTGAGTAAACTTCAAAATTGTTTTGGCTATCTTCGCCCTATGCTGCAACAGGAACCTATTCCTAATCTCTTTTTATCAAGTCAAATTAAACAGTATTTAATGAACTGTATTGATAGATTCTATTAACCCAGCTAATTAAGAATAGCAAATTAATTCCACTACATTAGATATTAGTTGAAAATGCTGTAGAAAATCTGGGCAAGGTGGTAACAATTGTTTTTGCACAGTGTGACATAGTTGGAACAGCAGCAAATACAAACTAACAAATAATGACAGGGCAGTATAGTATAGCTATGACTCTTAGATCTAGTTCTCAGTTGACTGTTGTATTTCTCCTCTCAGTGGTTATATGTGCCATAGTTTATCTACCTGTACACGGTAGCCAAATTATTTGGAAGTTAATATTGTTAAATAAAAAGTTTGTAAACAGTGAAAATCAATCTACAGTTGGTGTAATAAGTCATCATTATATCCCTTCACATTTCACTTAATATTTCCCTGCTGGCTTTGGCAACCTTGTTCACTTGCTGTTGGGCTGCCCAGTGTCTGTTAAACACTTTCAGGGTTCTGCACAAGTTTACTTACATTGCATATTGACTTTCAGATAGACAGGGACAGAAAGCCTTAGGCTACAGTGTATATGGTAAGAAAGTATATAAATGTAAACTGTGCAGATACTGTGTCACTCCCTGAAATATCCATCCAATTACATGGATTTTATGGCTGTTTTGCCTGCATGTAGAAGTTGTGAATCTTGGCTATTTCAGTATTTTGTATTAATGATGTTATTTCTGAGTGTTCTGTTTTTAGAGTTTTGTACACCTACATATTAAATTATTTCTGAAGTAATACACTTTTTGTTTTATGAGCTATCTGTTATTCTTTAGATAGCATAGAATCATATATATTGTAAGGCACCTTTAAGATCAGAGTCCAACCGTTAACCTGACTACTAAGCCCACTGTCCTTAAGCCCACGGTCCTTAATTATATTTTTATATAATCTTAGCTTCAAATCACAGAATTACTGAGGCTGGAGAAGACCTGAGATATTCAAGCCCAGCCTATAACCTAACATCACCACATCAGCTAGACCATGACACTAAGTGCCACGTCCAGTCTGTCCTTAAACAACTCCAGGGATGGTGACTCCACCACCTCCCTGGACACTCCATTCCAACATCTAATCACTCTTCCTGTGAGGAAATGGTTCCTAACATCTAACCTAATCCTCCTCCATTGACCCAGCCTGTCGAGATCTCTCTGCAGCATCCTCCTCCACTCCAGCAGATTGACACTCCCCCCCAATTTAGGGTCATCCATGAATTTACTAAGGGTAGTGGTTATGTTATTGGTTCTTCTATGTTTCTGTAATCTAGCAGTGAGATTAGATGAGGCTAATTTTATAGCTAGTTTTATAGTTATTAAATTGGTCCTTGCAATTGCTTCAAATGAAGTTTCTCGAGTTGCAGTAGCAAAGATCACAGTATTAATTTACAAAATGGGAATCAATTAATACAAAGTGAAACAGTGTCTATGGTAAGAATAAAACGCTATTCTAAACTGTTAAAAAATTTCAATTACGTCTGAATAGGCCTCAGTGTGATCTTCAATAGAAAAGTCTTTGTAAATCTCTTGCCATGGTGGGCTGCCAAAAGAAAAGAAACCTAGAAGACAAGACAAATCACACAGTTAAATTTAATTAGTGTCATGTGTGTGTCAAAAATACATAGCAGCTTGAAAGCCACCACCACCACAGTGTGATAATTCTTCAAAATAACATTTTTGGGAAATAATGTTCTAAGTTTGGCTCTAGAACATGACTTTTCTTAGGAAAGCCTGCAGTAAAAAGTGGTATATTTTGTTAAAACTAGTGAAAAATATTTTATGTGGGAACACAGCAAGATATTCATCAATCACATGTCATGGTAGCAGGTAGAAAAATTTACTTCATTAGTTTTGCCTAGGTCAGTACTTAGACCATTCAAGTCTTGTGTAGGATTTGAATTACAGACATTTTTTGAAAAGGGGCTATGCTAAGAGTAAAATTCGTCAACTTTCCAACATTGGAGAATAGTGTTAATTCTGATATTCATGTAAGATCATACCGAATTATGTAAGTCTTCAGTTTTTCTAGACATCTTGTGTGTGAGGAGAAGGCCATTCTGGTTTTTTTTCTCCTGCTTTGCAGGTAAAGAATTTGAGAAATAGAGATCTGTGCTATTGCTATTGAAGTGAAATTATTCTAAAGTAAGTCTGTGAAGTAGAATAACTTCAGCTTAGGTTAACCTATAAAACAAACAAGTATAAAACTTTCCACACGGATAGAAGCTAGCAGTGTTCCCAAGTGGCATCCTGGCTTGTACCAGGAATAGTGTGGACAGCAGGACTATGGACATAATTCTTCCCCTGTACTAGGCAATAGTGAGGCCTCACCTTGAGTACCGTGTGCCGCTCTGGGCCCCTCGCTTCAAGATATTGAGGTGCTGGAGCGGGTCCAAAGGAGAGCAACAAGGCTGGGGAAGGGTATATAGGGAATGTTTCAGGATGAGAGGCTGAGAAATCTTAGCTTGGAGGACTCTCAGGGAGGATCTTATCATCCTCTACGACTACCTGAAGGGAAGTTGTAGACAGATGGAGGTCAAGCTCCTCTCCCAGGCAGTTCTTGACAGGACGAGAGAGTGTGGTCTGAAGCTGTGCCAAGGGAGGTTTAGGTTGGATGTTAGGAAACATTTCCTGACAGAAAGGGTGATTAGACATTGGAAAGGACTGCCCAGGGAGGTGGTGGAGTTGCCATCCCTGGAGCTGTTTAAGGACAGACTGGACATGGCACTTAGTGCCATGGTCTATCTTATTATGGTGATATCAGGTCATAGGTTGGGCTTGAATATCTCAGGTCTTCTCCAGACTCAGTAATTCTATGATTCTGTGATCTTGGAGATGAAAGTATGCTGTGCAATGCTATCTTCTTTGCCTGATAGCATATCTGAAACTGTAAAAACATTGCATTGCTTAAAAAAAAAGAAATACTGTAAAGCTAAAGAAGGAACCCAGAACAGGAATTACATCTTCCATGAAAGTTCTTGTTTTACTATATTAAGTACTTAAACAGCATATTATTGTTCATTTTTTGCTATTAACCAGATATAGGTGATCTGCAACTCCTGACTGCTATCAGTGTTAAAATAACTTAATTTTCAATACTTGTTAAAAACATGCTGAAAGAATGAACGGCATTTATTTCATCCTTATGAAATAAATACCTAATGCAGGTATTTCATTCTTTCCTCAAAAATTCAAATTGTTCTGTATCACTCTCCCATGAAGTACAAAAGCTGAGAGAAAAAGCCTAGGGCATGTTTATAATTTTTTCCCTGTGAGGGATTGGGAAGTTGCACATCTTTCCAGTATCAGCTAATTTAAAAAACAATTTCAAACACTTTGTGTATATAGTAGTCTGATATCTGACACTCAATGTTTGTGCTACACCACTAGTTGAAGTTTAATTCTTCCACTTGAGCAGTAGTGTAGAATCTGTGATTGGGATGTAGAACCAGATTCAATACACTGGCTCTCCTTTTGATGTACAGCATGTTCTCTGTCGCAGAACTATCTCCTGGGTTTAGGTTTTTTTAACACAGAAAATACTTGTTTTCCAAGCATGCATGAAAAGGCTCACATGCACAGAGCAGTTGCCAGTGGCTGAAGACAGTGTGGCCTTACCTGTGGTCTTACTGCTATGCAGACTGACCAATGAACTTTCAGAGCTGGTGTTTGACTTGATATAACAACATTAAGTTTCTGATCTCTCACTAGAAATATGTGGAAGATATCCTGGTGAAGGGGAAAAAAGTTGATAGAAAACGGTACAGCAGTTCTTTAGAATTCTGAAAGGGAGAGATACACTGAAGTGTCATTAATAATCCATGTCAACTGTAGAAAGTACAAGATTTTGCTAAAGTTACTGAAACACGGAGCATTTCAAATTGACATTTTGATGTATTTTAATCCATTGTACTGTTGGTATTATTGCACTTGTGTAAGTACAATTCTTTCCAAATAATAACATAATCATTGCACTTCTGTAAGTACAATTCTTTCAAAACAATAACATAATCAGCAAATTCAATATTACATAGAAACATATTTAGCTGTCTTTTTTCTCTTTATTTGCTATAGGACAGATTATACCAGAAAGAAGATTTGTGGAAGCAATAAATCGTCAAGCTCATGAGTATGAAATGGGTGACTTTCCAACAGAATGGGAGGGTAAGTCCTCAGTATTTTTATTTCGAGATAGATTTGCCATTGAATGTAGATTCAATACTTTTTAGTGGAAAGCCTGACTATACAAACAAATTATTTATTGTCTTTCATTCTGAGTAACCCAGACTTCTGTTTTAACTGCATTGATATTTTGAATTTTTAAAGTAACTCCTTTACAGATAGAACATTTAGAAACATTTAGAAAGTTAGTAAAGTCCCTATGAGCATGGCTTTCTCTGGTAAACATGAAAATGCATGTGCTAGGTGGGATCTGATAGAATAACCAAAAGTTGGTGTGTGTTTGGCCTTCACTGAAGTGTTTGCAGGTCAGTTCAATTAATGTTGACATGGTGTTAGGACGTTTTTTATATGGTGTTATTTGGTTTCCTGTACTACTCTTGCACAATTTTGTAGGGAGTTTGAGAACCTGTTAACCACTTTTCCCCCCACTGCTACTGACAATGATTTTGTCTGAAAACTAGAACATAGAAAGAAATTTGGGAAGGTTAAAAAATTTCCTTAGGATTAGCTGAGCATCCCTTGGAGGAGAGGAAGCAGAAAGGCGAGTATATGTTGTTCTTGACAGGAGGTGAAGCCAAGTGTGGGGCTTAAAATCCAGGAACCACTGAAATACAGAAAGTCAGCCCATCATCCAACAGACTTTTTGTGGAGAATAACATCTAAGCATATCCAAAAGTTTGTAGGCTTAAAGCAAAGAAACAAATTTTAAGCAATCTAAACTGTGTGATTCCTTGTCATTGAATATCCTGCTTGCTAGAAATTTGTATGAGTTCAATAGGCCTTTCAGTAAAGAAATTCTTCCTCATACCCAGCCTACACCTCCTGTGATGCAACGTTGAGCCATTTTTTCTAGTCCGGTCACTGGCTATCAGGGAGAAGAGGCTGTTCACCTCTGTCTTTCTTCCAAAAGCTTAGCACAAATCCATGCAACTTGACAGTAGTGTAGGAGAGAGTACAGCTGTTTGGAAAGATGTTTTTAGCAGGCACCTGTATGGGGAGTACCCTGCAGTATGAACTTGCCTAAAAAAGATGCAGCTACCAGACCTGAGGTGTGCTTCTTCAAACCTACTCAGGTTTGCTTTAAATTAGGAAGAACAATTGGCCAGCCCCTATTTTAATTTATGCTTCTAAAACTTGATTTCCTTATGTTTGTAATTGCATTCTGGTTTTGCAGTTTTGTTAGCACCAAATATTTTACAGAGAAAAGGAGAATGTACAGTATGCAGACAGGTAACAATCATTTTCCCTAAAATAATGAATTTATCTAGAAGTAGAAGACCCATGAATCCTTTTTTTCTCCCATTCATGCCTTATGCAGAATGAGAATAGTGCATGTTTCTGCCAGATAAAGTATTAGAATTCCACAAAAAAAGCTAACCTCTGCTTCTTTCTTTGTCCACTGCCAATTTAAACATTACAAAGTTTTCTGGAAGTGTAATGTAATTTTTAAAAGCCCAAACTGTTAGCTATGGTGTGGATATAGAGGCCATTCAAAGAACTGTTCTGCCATTATGTACTGGAGGATGAATTAGGTATGTGGGTTGCTCTTGAAGTTCAGTTCATCATTTTTCTGCCTTCTGTAAGACATGGAAAAGAATGGAAAGAATACAGAGTTCAAATAGTACCACAGAAACAAGTTATCAGAGTGAGACCAATCTAATACAAGTAAAACCTTTGGCAGAAGGCTCATTACAATGCTATCCCTGTGCTTTCTTCTTAAAGATTTTTCTAAACGTTTCTCTGGCTTACAAGACCTATGCTGAGTTTTGACTGTGTATCTTCTATCCAGATTCTTGATGCAGTCTTTCTATGGATGTCTGCTATATAATTCATTCTGAACAGATGCTGCTCATTCCAGCAAATAGTCTGAGAATATACAGAACAATTTCTAAAATACTTGCTGCTTTCTTTAAACAGGAAAAATGAATATAGGGTTAGAAGGCTGTTATCACTTTGCACTTGGAAATCTTGTGCATTTTTAGTATTCTAAATCCTCTCTACTAAGTACATGCTTACATCTCTACAGACCCTGTGACAGCTTTGACATCTGTCCTTAATGGCTGCCTGATTTAAAAGTACTCATCCCAGCACCCTTTCCCTCTCCTTTTTTTCCCACACTGCACTGTGTGATAGAAAACTTGTGAACAAAACAAATAGAAGTATTGTCCCTGAAAACACTGTGTGAGTTGTCTGAGGAGAACCTTCACAAAAGGAGGGACTTTTGGGTGTTTAAGGAGAAGGCAAATTTTAAACATCTCCAGAGAAGGAGACTCCACAGCCTCCCTGGGCAGCCTGTTTCAGTCCTGTCACCCTCACTGGGAAGAAGTTTCTTCTCCTATTTATGTAGAACCTCCTGTGTTCCAGCTTACACCTTTTGCCCCTTGTCCTATCACTGGATGACACTGAGAAGAGCCTGGCTCCTTCCTCCTGACACCTGCCCTTTACATATTTATAAACATTAATGATGTCACCCCTCAGTCTCCTTTTTTACAAGCTAAAGAGACCCTATTCAGGTGCTCTACTTGTTTTTCAAACACCTCCAGCGAGGGTGACTCCACCACCTCCCTGGGCAGCCTGTTCTAGTGTGCAATCACTCTGTGAATAAAGAACTTTTTCCTAATATCCAGTCTAAACCTTCTGTGATGCAACTTGAGGCCTTCAGCTAGAAAGGAGTAATGAAATGCATTAATACAGGTTTGGGGATAATCTGCTTGGGGGACAGCAAGTTATCTGTTTGGGGACAGCAAGTTATCCACAGAACAGCAATGTGCTGTTGTGCCAAGAAGGCCAATGGAATCCTGGGATGTATCAAGAAGAGTGTGTCCAGCAGATTGAGGGAGGTTCTTCTCCTGTTTTGTTCTGCCCTAGTGAGCCACATCTGAAATATTTTGTCCAATTCTGGGCTATCCAGTTCAAGAGGAACAGAGATCTGATTGAGATAGTTGAAAATGGGCCATAAGGATGATTAGGGAACTGGACCACTTTCCTTATGAGGAGATATTGAGAGTCCTGGGACTTCTCATCTTAGAGAGATTACAAGGGGCTTAATCACTCTATACAGATGCATGAAAACTAGGTGTCAAAAAGAGACAGTCTCTTTTCATTTCCACCCTGTGATAGGACAAGAGGTAATGGATGCAAGTTGGAGCACAACTTGCATCTCAATATGAGAAATAATTCCTTTAGTGTAAGGGTTACTGGACATTGGAATGGGCTGCCCAGGGAAGTTGTGGAGTCTACTTTTCTCAAGACTTCCAAGACCCATCTTGATGAATTTCTGTGTAACCTGTCTGGGGTTCTACGATCCTGCTCAAGCAGAGGGTTGGACTCAGTGATCTCTGGAGGCCCCTTCCAACTGCTAATGATCTGTGTGTATCTGTGTGTGTGTGTACTGAGTTTGTGGTACTGAATAGTTTGCTGTCAATTTTTCACCTGGAGAAGCTAGGAGACTTGATTCTGTGGAGCACTTAAAAAGAAGTTCTTAGACCTGTGAATGTAACAGAAGTTATGAATGTCCATTATAATTTTTGTAAAACTGAAAACATGCTCAAAATTTAAAGAATATTAAATAAAATAAAAGTTCATGTTATCCGTTGTCTTAGTGTTAGGTACTTGTACAGAGTATAAGTGCTTGACTTCCTTTTCACAAATAGAAAACTTGTGGGACATGTGGTGGTTGGAGGCCGTCTTGGGCTTAGTGATCACAAACTGGTTGAGTTCTTAATTCTTAGTTATGTGAAGAGGGCGCTTAGTGGGACCTCCACTTTGGATTTCCAGAGGGCAAGATTTTGGTCTGTTCAGAGCACTAGTTGAGAAGGTCTCTTGGGAAGGAGTCCTGAAGGGCATAGGAGTCTAGGAAGCATGGACATTCTTTAAGAAGGAGATCTTAAAGGCCCAGAGGAAGGCTATCGCTATCCCTGTATGTTCTAAGATTAAAGGGCAGGGAAAATGGCCAGCCTGGTTGAACAAGTAGCTCTTGATGGGTCTTAGGAAGAAAAGGAGGGTTTACCACCTTTGGAAAAAGGGCCAGGCAACTCAGGAGGACTACAGTGATCTTGTCAGGTTGTGCAGAGAGAATATTAGGAAGGGAAGAGCCCAGCTGGAACTCAACTTGGCCACTGACATAAAGGACAACAAAACAAGTTTCTACAGATCCATCAACAATAAAAAGGGAACAAGGGAGAAACTCTGTCCCCTGACGGATGTGGGTGAGAACATTGCAACCAGTGATGAGGAGAATACTTAATGCTGACTTTGCTTCTGTGTTTAATGAACAGACCAACTGTTCCCAAGATGTTCAGCCTCCTAAGCTTGAAGATAAGAATGGTGAACAGTACAAATCTCCCATAATCCAGGCCTAAGTAGTTAATGATCTGCTTTTGCACCTAGTCACATTATGTCTATGGGGCTGAATGGCATTCACCTAAGAGTACTTCATATGAGGCAGCAGTAGGCCCAGGTGGCTAAGAAGGCCAACAAGATCCTGGCCTGGATCAGGAATAGTGTGGTCAGCAGGAATGGTGCCCTTGTAGTCAGCCCTTGTGAGGCCTCATCCTGAGTACTGTGTTCAGTTCTGTGCCCCTCATTATAGGAAAGACACATGTGCCAGATAATGTTCAGTGGAGAGCTACCAAGCTTGTGAGGGGTTTAGAGAATAAGTCATTTGAGGAGAGGCTGATGGAGCTGGGCATGTTTAGTTTGGAGAGGAGAAGGCTGAGAGGGGACCTCATTGCCCTCTACAACTACCTGAAGGAAGTTGTAGAGGGGTGGATGTTGGCCTCTTCACCTTGATGACTGCTGACAGCTAGGGGCAGTGGTCTGACTTTGAGGCAGGGGAGGTTTAGATTGGATATTAGAAAGAATTTCTTTACAGAAGGAGTGTTGAGGCACTGGAATGGCCTTCCCAGGGACGTGGTTGAGTCACTGTCCCTGGAGTTCTTTAAAAAATGTGTAGACATGATGCTTCTTGACATGCTATGGTGGCAGGCGTGGAGGGGATTTTTTGGTTTTTTTTCATTGATCATTTGTGGATGTGGATATGGTTGGACTTGATGATCTAGGAGGTCCTTTGAACCATGTTTCTTCTCTGATTCTGTGACAGTTGATGTTCATTTTTAAAATCTGAACACGTGTTTCCTTTCTGGTCTGTAGTTTTGAATTTAAAATGTAGTCCATAAGCATAATGGACTACAGGTTTTGCTTAGGTGAAGACTCTGGTATTTTACTGCAAAGCAGGAGTTCATACTTTTCCCTAGGCAGAATGGATTCATACAACAGCTAACCTTTCCATAATACTAGTTGTGATTGTTTATGTACTATGGAATGTGTTACTTACCTCCTCAGGACATGTCAGTATGGCTCCTGAGAGGGCATCAGTAATTTCACATGTGAAATTGTATGCTTCATGCAGCATTTTATTGCCCAACTATTCCTAGTCCTTTTTTAATCCCCGTTCCTGGTAACATTTAGTGATGAATGGAAGCCTTAATTTGCATACTCACTTCTATGCTCATTACAGGGTGTTATGTGCATGTGGGATTCTTAAAGTTCAATGAAAATCTCATGCATACTAATAAGAATGCAAATGAGTGCTGATGAAAGAGTGAGAGTCTCAAGTTAGGAAATGTTAGGCTATATTGAAAAATTCATTTTAGACAAAAGTTGCATTACAATGCGTATAGAATGAAGAAAGTGACATCCAGATGAATTAGAAGCGGCAGCATAATTAGTTAGAAATAGAGGCAGTGACTCATCTTGCTAAATCTTGTGTGTCAGGGAAGGTTGTTTTGATTGCTCTCCATACATACATGTTACCGTATCTAGCAGTTCTAAACGATTGTGAGAGACAATGGTCAGGGCATTTTGTTTTCTTAGCACACGGAATGGGAGTATTCATATGGAAATCTTTTCCTGCTATAACTGTTACCAGCAACATTTAAATTGAGTATATCATATGTGTATATGTGTTGTTCAAATATTATATAATAACTTGCCTGCCTTGTTTCAATCAACAAATTTTCAAGTGTGGTAGGAATAATGGAATCATAGAGTGATTTGGTTTGGAAGGGACATTAAAGATCATATAGTACCAACCCTCCTGCTGTGGGCAGGTACACTTCTCACTAGAACAGGTTGCTCAAAGCCCCATTCAACCTGGACTTCAGGGAGGGGACATCCACAACCTCCCTGGGCAACCTGTTCCAGTGCTTCAACATTCTCATAGTAAGGAATAGGTTAAAACTATTCCTCCTTGTTGTGTCACTACGGTCCCTCATAAAAATTCCTTCTCAGGTTTTCCTGTAGCCCCCCTTCTGGTGCTGGAAGGCTGCTATAGGGTCTCCCTGAAGCATTCTCCAGTCTTGAATAACCTTGAGCTTCTCAGCCTGTTTGCAGAAGTGAGGTGCTCCAACCCGTGGATCAGCTTTGTAGCTCTGCTTGAGCAGACCCATATCTTTCTTACACTGGAGGCCTCAGAGCTGGATGCAGTACTCCAGGTGAATTCTTTCAGGAGCAGAGCAGAAGGGCAGAATCACATTCCTTGACCTGCTGGCCAGACTTCTCTTGGTGCAATCCAGGACACAGTTGGTTTTTTGGGCTGTGTGCCAATGCTGTCAGCTCATATTCAGGTTTTCATCTCCCAGTACCCGCAATTTCTCCTCTCAGGACTGCTGTCAATCACTTCATTCCCCAGCCTGTGTATGTGCTTTATATTGGCCCAGCCAGGTGCAGGGCCTTGAACTTGTCAGCTGCATTATCAACCATGCTACACAGCTTGGTTTTGTGCTGAGAATGCACTCAGTCCTATTGTCCATGTCCCTGACAAAGACATTCAAGAATTTAAATTGGTATAAATTAAAAGTGTAATGAAATGACTGAAGAAAGACAGAAGGGCTTTTCCATTACTAAATCATACACTCTGACTATATTTTTCAAAGAGAATGCAAAATATTGTAGTTTCAATATATCATTTACTTTAATTTTGTTAAAATTGGTACTAACTCAGTAGCAAATCACTGGTTATATTTTTGTAGGCATTCATTGCCCTGAACTTCTGTTACGCCTGAATTATGAGTGGGCTTTTGAACCTTATGCTGAGTATTCAAAATATTGTTGATAACTTCAAGTTAAAAAAGAAAATCTTTATTTTTCTGTCTGAAAAAGAACCATCTGAAAGCTGATGTAGATTAAACATATTAAGAGTCTTCCCATTCTTTTCTCCACAGAAGGAGGAGTGGTCAAATACACTATTAGAAAAATATATTGCTTTTGAAAGACTGATAAAACTTTTAGACACAGAAGTAGAATGTATTACAAAATACTCAGATGACAGGTTTTTTTGCTTTTAATATTGTAATGTATCTTGAATTGTGCTATACATAGAATGTTTCAGAAATGGATTTGCACACAGAAGATTATATATTCAATCTAACTAACAGTCTTCTGGCTATAAAGAGATTTTAGAATTTTGTAAACTATATTTTTCCCTCAGCTACATAGCAGTAAAGGAATCTTGCATTAAATAATACCTTTCTAATGCAGCTCATTCAAGATATTACAATTCATTTATCCATAGTAGTTTGGAAAATTTATGTCAGCAAGTTTTATTTAGGGTAAAACTGGAAAAGAATTGTAGTACTGACATTTATTAGAAAAAAGCAAAGTTGATAGCTGTTGTAGTTTGAAAATTGCCAAATTTTCAGGTATTGAGTTTTGTGCTTTTATGCCCAAACAGCATTTTGTTTGGAAACTGAGGGTTTTGTTTGGAAACTGGGTCTGCTTTCCCAGCAGACCCCTGGGTCAGTGTTTTGCCCCTGTAGGTGATTGGTGGACAGAGTCTATAAAAGGCAGTGGACTCCCTGTTCTCTGTCCTTCTTTTCCTGTCCCTTATAAGACAGAGTGGGGACAAGGCCCAGCTGCTGTGGCCCAGTTACTGTGGTCCTGCTGCTGCAGGGTGGGGTAGCCACAGCTTCCTCTTTCCCCCAGGGTGGAAGGCAAAGGGAGCAAAGCCCTTGGTCTTCAGCTACCACCAACTCACTGCAGTTCCTGGCAGCGGGCTAGGAGCAAGGAGCTGCTTCCCCATACCGTTCACACATTATTCCTGGATTGTCTTTGAAGATTCAAAGGTGGTAAGCTCATAACCTTTTCCCTCTCTTGGAGTTGTAACCATTGGGGAGAAGGAAAAGGAGAGAAAAGAGGAGATAGAAAGAGGCCCCTGGATCAGGCCTGTTTACCACAACAGGCTTTACATGACCAGTGCCACCTTGTCTCTATCCCTACCTGGGCCTGACAGCAGATACTGTATCTCATCTCTGCCACTGAGAGACTGGAAGGAACCTTTGATGAGAGAGATAGAAGTTCTGAGGTGGACCTCTGAAGGTTCCTACTGCTTCGCCTGAAGCTTCATGCTAAAAGCAGATGGAACTGATATCTTAAACATTTGGCAAACAGAAAGAGACTGGGGTTCTTTTGTGCTCCTGCATCTGAGATGCTGTTGCAGCCTGAAGATGAAACACTCCTAAGATGAGAGGTGTTAGAAGCAAGCCTGAAACGTACAGGAGAACCTGGCGCCTGCAAAAGGACCAGAAAAGGAACTTTTCCACAAGCATCACAACATAAGAAGGCCTCAGGAGCCCTGCTGAGATCTATGGATGGCTGAATTCCCCCCTGGTTAGAGTGTTAGTGTAAACTTTCTATTTCCAGGGCTATCATTTGAAGCCAAAAACTGATGGGTTAGCTGTCTCCCATTTCTCTCTGAGTGTGATGAAATTTATGTTTCACTGGTTTTGGTTCTTTTACTTATTTGGAGATTTTTCCTTATTGGTGATAGGTTCAATAAGGTCTTCCTTCTTGATGCAAAGTTACTTCATTACCTGCTGAATTCTCAAATCATAGAATCATCAGGGATCAGAAGGAACATCGAAAGACAATCGAGTCCAATCCCCCTGCCACAGCAGGACACCCCAGCCAGGTCCAGGTGGGTTTAAAA
>VZRI01003288.1:0-25315 GCA_013397515.1 Upupa epops
ACAACAGTTTACTGAACTCATCAGCAATAAGAAAGGAAAGTTCCCTAAATAAGTAAAAGAATTAAAAAGGCAAAACAGAAACTGTACACAATGCCTTTACACACACTCTGAGAGGAATGGGAGACAGCTAACACAATGGTTTTTGCCTTAGATGAGAGCTCTGGGAAAAAAGAGTGTACACCAACACTCATAATCACAACAACCACCATGCACACACACACACTCACACCCCAGTTTCCAGAAAAGAGGCAGGGGGGGGAGTGGGTGGGGAAGCTCTCTCTCTCTCCTAGAGATGCTCACTGTCTCAAGACATGTCGGAGCAGAAGCAGGAGATGACGAAGATGGCAAAAGACAACAAAGAGAGGGAGAAAAAGAATGAAGAAGCAGCTTGCATTTTCTCTACTGGATGTCCTGACACACTGTGTGATATTTTCCAGTAAAATTGGTAACACCTGCACTGATATTCTCAACTGCCAACAGTATTTTAGAAAATGAGTTCCTTCTCATGTAAGGAGGTATAGAGATTTTGGTAAACTAAAAAAACTGATAATGAATTACTTTGGACACTCCTTGCAGATGTTTCAAAATTTGTTTATACAAGCTGAATATTCTGCATAATGATTATATTTTGAGTTTATTGATATTTTAGGTTATTCTAAAATAATCTATATAACTTAAAAATATTTATCCAAATATTTATATAAATATTTATCTAAAGTCTTTTTGTAAAACCCTGTAGTATACAATTAAAGAATATTTCAATCTTATCTTACACTGTAACAAAATAAAATTTAAGACAAAAGTAAGCAAGCCATTACCCCGCTTAAGATAATTCTTAAAATCCTTAACAAAAGAACAAAGAAACTGGTATTTCAATAAATACTTCCATATAAAAATTTTGGATGCATTTATGTTTTAAGAACACTATAATCATAAAGCATTGTTTTGTTCATATTCTAACTTGTTTAAAAAACATAGAGTTATAGAAATGCTAGACCTGGAAGGGACCTTAAAGATCATCAAGTTCCAATATCTGCATGGGCAGGAACACTTACCACTAGATGAGGTTTCTCAGAGCCCCATCCAACCTGGTCTTGAACTCTTCCAAGGATGGAGCTTTTACAACTTCTCTGGCCAACATGTTCCAATGTCTTGCTACCCTCACACCAAAGAACTTCTTCCTAACCCCCAACCTCACTCAGTTTAAAACCATTATACTTTGTCCTCTCACCACCTGCCCTTGTAAAAAGTAGGCTGCTGTAAGCTTGTCTTCCTCAGGCCAAACAACCCCAACTCCTTCGGCCTATCTTCTGAAGAGAGGTGCTCCAGCCCACTGGTTATTTTCATGGCCCTCCTCTGAACATGCTCCAATAGAGCCACATCTCTCTTGTGTTGGGTGCTCCAGAACATGACAAAATAATCCAGGTGAGGTCTCACCAGGGCAGAGTAGAGGAGCAGAATCACCTCCCTCGATATGCAGGCCATGTTTTTTTTGATACAGCCCATGATGCAGCTGGCGTTCTGGGTTGCAATCGCATTATGGTGCCTCATGTCTACCTTTTGGCCCACTAGTATTCCCAAGTATTTTTCTACATTACTGCTTTCAAGTTGCAAGCTAAGCACACCAACCAGTTCTCACAGAGAATTCAACAGGCAATGAAGCAGTTTTGCTGAGAAGAAAGAACAAAACAGAAACTGCTTCACAATGCCATCACACACACTCTGAGGAAAATAGGAGGTAATTAACGTATTGGTTTTTGGCTTCAACCAGAGCCCTGGGGAAAAGGGCATATACTCTAGCCAGCGGGGGTTGCAACCACCTTCTCCATCCCGAGAACTCAGAGATCTCCTGATGAGTCACACCATTTGTGCAAAAAGTCCCTTTTCCAGCCATCCACATGGTATATCTGTAGGCATAAGGTTCCCCTGCATATCCTAGATCACCTATCAACTTTTTCTAGCCCCTCTCACCTTGGGGAATTCTTCACAGCATGGCATGGCCAACAGAATATCAATTGGATAATTATGATCTACACGTTGCAGCAACATCTCTGATGAAGGAGCATACATACTAAAATACAGGTTTAAGAGAGCACAAGTTCCTTCTGCTTGTTTGACCAAACAGGATGGTCAAGCATCAAGAAACCCTCAGATACCCACCTTCAGGCTCCTCTTCTCCTGCTTACTTAAGCTTTTCCCAGTTTCTCAGTAACAAAGCTGAGACACAACATCTGCATCAACCCCATAGATGAGGACAAAGGCAAGATGGTGCTGGTCATATGGGACCATGCCTGTGGTGAGAACAAAAGCAACATGGTACGGATCATGTGGGACCATGCCTGCTGGCAAACAAGGCATGGCTGAGAGGCCCCTTGTCTAGGGCTCCCTTTCTCTTTCTCCTTCTTCTTCCCAAAGCATTAGAGTTCCAAGAGAGGGAAAGGCTTAAGTTCACCACATCATTTGTGTCTTCAAAGCCGATCAAGTTCACTTTGACAAACATTGGTGAACAGTTCAGGGGCAGCGGCTCTGCCCTGCCATGCTCCAGCCAGGGCCATCCCTGCTGCTGGCATGAATGTAGTGGACAGGGGGCGATAGCTGCTGCTTGTACTGCATTCCAGCCCTCAGGGAAGGGTCTGGGGCCAGCTGCAGTTTCCCCAGTAGGACTGGCAGCAGGGCAGAGCTGGTCACTTTGCAGCTAGACCATGCCCCCGCCCCCACCCCCACCAGAGCTGTGGGGAGCTGGAGATGCCCACTGGTTTCTCTTTGGTAGCCTTGTCCTGGCCAGAAAGACCCAAGGGATTAAAACTGACCCAAGGCAGAAATGCGCCCTACTTTACAGAATGCCTCTGCCTGCCCCCTGGGGCTCACTGCCGCAGGGGACCGATGGGAGAAACTACTGCTAGAAAACCCATTTTCTGCATAAAAACACAAAATCAAACACCTAAAAATACGGCCAATTTTCAAACCATAACAAATAGTATTCCTATTACATATTTCTACCTGTCTATTGATTTTTAACAGTTATGAATGGCAGTAGTATCTTTGCATATGCCCAAAATAACTACCTTATGCTTCTGTAAAGGCTTTTTTTCTCTTCTCTGCCAATATTTTTGTAGTAATAGATGACGACAATTACTTGCCCATCAACAAATACCCATGCTGAAGCAGTAATTTTATTTTCTTACTACATTTCCCTCTAAATAAAGGAAGATTTATTTTTTTCCTGAACATAAATGTCTTTAACAATCTTTAATCATAAGCCATAGAATGCCACTGGAGGAAATAATGCAGTCATATTGAATATTTAGTCAGCATCAGAAAGAGTCTTTTCACAGTGAACATTTTCCTCTGAAAATGTCAGGGCATGGCAAATTGCAAAATCTTCTGAAGGAGAATTTACAGACTGAGATTTTCCCCTCTTTGAGGTCAGAAAAAATACTGCTATTTGAACCAATTTCTTGCCTGTGATACTAACCCCCTTAACAAATACTTCTGCAAGGTCTTCAACTGCAGCCACAGTGCCTTCATTCAAGTTTACCGGCTCAGTAAGTTACCCAGGACAGCTTGCTTCAACAACTAAATTACTTGCAAAGTCAGAATACATTTAGCGGTTAGCATTCCTCTTACTTCTGACCTGTAGAAGTGTACAAAAAGGTATTACAAAATGTGTAAATACGGAGTGGGACTGTAGGGTCCACCAAACCCGGAAATACATTTACCTCTTTTTTAATGAGGTGAACAATAAGCACAGCAACAGCAGTTTGTAAGATATCCAAAACAGTTCCTCCCAAACTAAAATCATTCAGTGAAATCTTAACTCAAAGAACTTTTTTCTGCTTCTTTTACTATTTCCTAGTTTGTAGGGTCATTTCCTTACTATTAATCTCCTACTACAGCTAAACGCAATTTCTCAGATCCTTATTGTTTTTCCATAAAAACATTCTATTTTTCTGAATATGTGTTTTCTTATTCTCCTCAAATAGTCGCACTTTCATGTATATTTTTTCTTAACACATGCATTTAAAGTAGATGGATTGAAGTTACATACTTCTGACAACATAAATAAAGGAATTAAGAAGTTCCCCAACAGCACTGTTTAAAGTTACATTTTCAGAAACTATGTATGTTATATAATTAAAAAAAGCCTTTACACTCACACACATAGAGGAGTACAGAGGCATAACAGCATGTGAGAAAACCTCAATAGACAAGGGAGAAAGGGACTCTCATCCCAGCAACTTCCTGGTGAGCCTCAATCTCTCCAAAGTGAGTCAGTGGGAGACTTCCTACACCATCTTACAGATGGAGAGGGTGCTGACAGTGGGCAAGGAACACATCATGGGATACTTGGCAAGACCATTTTGGGACTGCATGTGACTTATCATGGGATGTACAGGGAAAGAAGCAAAGCAGGAAAAGGGACAGATCAAGGCATTTTAGAGAGAAACAGGCATTGGGAAAAATCATTGGGTAAAGAGTTACAAGGAGCTGATCAGTTCTATTGTTTGCCTGTGCTCTGCACAGGATCCACACAATCTGTCCTATCCTATTATTAAACTGAACTTCTCACTCTCTCTCTGTGGGAAGGGCTCTGTTCTGCGTGTGTGTATGACCTAGGTATGAAATACAAAATCCAAAAATACATGAATATGTATGAAAATTTATAGGAAAATATATGTATGAAATACAAAATCCCGCACCTCCTTCTGGTCTGCAAGTTAGAGGAACATGGGTCTGATGTATGAACCACTAGACAGATAAAGAACTGGTTTGATGGCCACACCCAAAGAGTGGTTGTCAATGGGTCCATGTCCCATTGTGGAGGCCAGTGACAAACAGAGTCCCTCAGGAATCAGTCCTGAAACCTGTCTTGTTCAACATCTTTGTCGGTGACATGGACAGAGGCACTGAGTGCACCCTCAGCAAGTTTTCTGATGACACTTGTGCGGTGCAGCAGAAACACCAGAGGGCAGGGATGCCATCCAGAAGGAGCTGTACAGGATGGAGGGGTGGGTACAAGCCAAACTCATGGAGTTTAATGAGACCAAGTGTAAGTGCCTGCATATGGGGCAAGGCAATACTAAGCACGGATACAGGCTGGGCAGTGACTGGCTGGAGAGTAGCCCTAAGGAGAGGGACTTGGGAGTGCCTGTGGAAGAAAACCTCAACATGATCTAGCAGTGTACACTTGTGGCCCAGAAGGCAAACCAGACCCTAGGCTGCATCAGAAATGTGGCCAGCAGGTCGAGGGAGGTGATTCTCCCCCTCTTTCTGCTCTGGTGAGACACCACATGGAGTACTGTGTCCAGTTCTGGAGCCCTTATTACAAGAAGAATGTGGACATGCTGGAGTGAGTCCAGAGGAGGGCCATGAGGATGATCAGAGGACTGGAGCACCTCCCCTATGAGGCCAGACTTGAGAGAGATGGCGCTGTTCAGCCTGGAGAAGAGGAGGTTCTGAGGTGACCTTATTGTGGCCTTCCAGTATCTGAAGGGGGCTACAAAGAAGCTGGGGAGGGGTTTTTTAAGATCTCAGGTAGTGACAGGACTAGGGCAAATGGAGCAAAGCTGGAGATGGGTAGATTTAGAGATTGATGTGAGGAGGGAGTTCGTCACTCTGAAAGTGGTGAGAAGCTGAAATGGGCTGCCCAGGGAGGTGGTTGGGGCCCTGACCCTGTAGGAGTTTAAGGCCAGGCTGGATGGGGCTCTGGCCAGCCTGATCTAGGGTGGGATGTCTCTGCCCATGGCAGGTGGGTTGGAACTGGACGATCCTGTAGTTCCTTCTAACCCTGACCAATTCTAAAACTTCTTCCCAGGGAAGGTGATGGGGCACTGCAGGGGGCTGCCCCTCCTTTTCTGGAGAAAAGACCTGCCTGGACTTGGTCTGGGTGATCCTGCTGTGACAGGTGGATTGGACTAGATGATCTTTTGAGGTTTCATCCGATCTCTGATGACTCTGCATGCAAAACCACTTGTGTATTATACAGACAATTACTAAAAAACCCACCACCTTCTTTGAAAAGTTTGATATCAAACTCACAGCAGCAGAAGACTAGAAACCTTTAATACAAACAGCATTCCTGCTGTAGCCAATTTTACTATCCATTAACGTATAAAGTATTAATTATTGACTCTTGGTTTTTGGTTGGTGCTGTAGAAGAAAGAAGAAAGAATCTGCTAGATCGGATCTTTGGTGGATGCTTTCTTTTGAGCTGAAAGAGTTCTTCATGATTAATAGCCAGCAACACATTCCTATAGAATGCTAGATGGGTCCTGCTTCATTAAGCATTTACGCAACAAGTTTTTAGTTATCATGTAATGGTACAGGAAAATAAATCCTTAGAAAAGAATAAGCTTTCTTAAGAGACAAAGGTGTATTTAAGGGTTAATTCTATGGTCTTTATTTAAGAAAAAGGATAAAATGCTGCTTTCTTCTTTCTTATAAAAATCATTAATACATGGGAGGGACAGAATCTATTACTAATCTACATTTATATTTCAAAGTAAGTTCTTTTGACAAAACCATCAATGCTGCTGATAGCTAATATTTCTTGATATTTCTTCTGTTATTTTTCAACATTTATATCTTTCCCTAAAATTATCCATCCATCTATCCATCCATTCATCCATCCATCTGGAATTTTTTCTTGCTGAGTATATATCCAAAGGTAGTTATTTAGTAGTACATAATTATTAATATACTAGTTTTGTACAGTGCGATTATGAGATTCCATACAATAGTGAATTACCTTATTCCACTCACACATTTCATAGAAGATCTCACTCAATTTTGGAGTTGAACTATGAATTTTGTAGCTAGATTAGTAGAAATGGACAGTATTCCCGCCTGAAGAAGTACTTGATTTGAACTGGATTTGGATCACATACATTTGTACTATTAAAGTACTAGAGATGCTAGATAATTTATCTTTATATACTTCAGATACTTACTCCACATTAGCAGAAAATTCCTTATACCTCAAATACCTGCCTGCAGAACAGATCTAATGATATTTTTCAATGCTGTTACAGCACATCCTTTAATCTTCATAAAGTACTCAGACTCTACAATGGGAAGAGCTAAGGAAATCTTATGAAGAAATAGGCCACTTCAAATCAGGTGCAGAATTTAATTATTTATTTTTAGAAAGAAGGGCTATCTACCAAATAAGAATTACTAGGTAACTGCCAAGGCAGTGAAGGAATAAGATGGATATGAAGGAATTTTGCAGAAGCTACAGTATGCCTTTATGCATCTGGAAGGAGCAACTCACACACATAGGAATACCAATCGTAAAGTGACCTTATGATGCACACCACTAGAATCCTACCATTCCTTACCTTTTTGATCTTTCAAAACTTCTTGTTTTTAACATGATTACATTTGACTTTACTTAAGCTCATAAACAACAGTTTGTTTTTTTGCTACAAAATGGATTTTTATATGGTGCCAAATATATTCAAAGTGCTGCATGTGAAATTAGGCCTAGTACATTCTGTAATCTTTAATGGGATGAAATGAGGATTCTATTATAAAGCCTCTTTACAAGTACTCCATTTGCATCTGCATAACAAGTTTGTGAAAACATAACTGGTTGTTTCCACATCCCTATTATTACATTTTTGAACACCTGAGGTTTAAAAGGCAAGAAGTTGATGTGGTACAGCCAGAAAAATACTTCAATTCTTCTAAAGAGATATGTAAGTACTTCAACTTTCATTCAGATTAATAATGTAATGTCTAACTATATGGAGGTACACAAAGTGAGGTACACAAAGTAAGGTACACAAATTGCTTGTCCTGACATTGCTTTCAAAAGTGGGTGTAAAAAGCTTTTTGTATTTATATCTTTACTCCCACCTATGCCTGAGTTTGAAGAGAAATAAGCCCAGCTATCAATACTTTCCCTGTAAATGACAGGCAAATAGAAGAAAATAAACTTTCTCCTACAAGAATATTTAACATGGTAGCACCAAAATAATCCAAACCACTAATACTGATCTTTGTTATCTGGTACTGTCATTCTCTAAGCTGGACTCTGAGCAAGTTGATCTAGTTAAACATGTCCCTTCTTACTGCAGATTGATTGGTCTAGATAATCTTTAAACATGTCTTCCAACTCAAAGCATTCTATGATCATATAATTTTATCCACACATGAAAAGAGCTAAATAAAAAGACAAAGACTTGTATGACTTTCTCATACTTTCCTAATGGTCTTTAGCAGAGGAATTGGACTAGATGATCTCTAGACATCCCTCTCCAATCCTGGTGATTCTGAACTTATCCACAAGAGGGTAAATTAAGGTTGCATGTTGACAGACAACTATCAGCCTCAATCTTTATTTCTTTTTCACTTTATTAAAAAACAAGATCATACACAAACTCTTCTTCATTGAGAAACTGACAGCCACTTTCTGGTAGCCAGTATACCTTAACTAAGTTTCACAGACCTAAATTTTGGTGAGTAACCAGTTGAGTTAAAAATATGATCTGACATAATGTAACTAGGTAAGATCTGCATTCCAAGTGGAAAAGGTCATTATTCTTTATACCACAGGCTGTTATTACTTAGAGGATTCCCTTCCAAAGGATGTAGTAGATAAACAATTGCATTTAGCTTTGGAAATTATATAAAAACTTTGCAAATATTTGTGATGAAAAATAGGAGGCTAGAATAGTACTTGTAGGAAGTTACCATATTGCATTTTCTTTGGACATCAGCTTGTAGCCAGAGTATACCTAAAAGTTCCCCAATAATTGCATCCTCTCCACCTTGCTCATGCATTTATATTAAATGCTTTTAGGCAAATAATTGCTTCTTACTATTTATTTTAACAATGATTACCATGAAAACAAAAATCTTAATCTTGGTTATAATCTTTACACTCAACTCTAATAGCAAAGGTAAGACATTTCCACAAGTGAACACTTCAGGGAAATGTTCTTTTGGTACTTTCATTTACCACTCTGATTGGTAAACAGAAGGGAAAGTTGCTAATTGTCATACCAAATTACAGACATTCTCACAGGAAACTATTAAATCAAACATCTCCTAATAAAATCAGATATCCTGGAAAACACAGCAATGAAAGGAATGAATGCTCCAGTGATAGAGGATACAGACAATAGCAATACTGAATGCCTTCTTTCTGTCCATATTTACTGCTACAACCAACCCTCATGAGTCCCAGACCTTTGAGTCCATACAAGTGAGGAGCCTGGACTGGGTTGCCCAGGGAGGTGGTTGGGGCCCCGTTCCTTGAGGTGCTTAAGGCCAGGCTGGATGGGGCTCTGGCCAGTCTGGTCTAGGGTGAAGTCTCCCTGCCCATGGCAGGGGGATTGGAACTGGATAATCCTGTGGTCCCTTCCAACCCTGAACAATTCTATAACAGGGGCTGCCTGGGGGGTGGGATTTGTGGAGTCTTCTTTAATGGAGACTTTTCAAACCTGCCTGCACCTGGTCAGGGCATCCTGCTGTGGCAGAGGGATTGGACTAGATGATCTTTTGAGGTCCGTTCCAATCCCTGATGATTCTATGATTCTAAATGGAAGTTCCATCTGGTAGAAAATAGCATGTTAATTTAAGAGGATTTCCAGGAGTAGTTAACATGAATTCACAAAGGGTAATTCCTGCTTGACCATCTGATATCCTTTTATGATAGCATAACTTGGTGGGCTGAAGGACAGAACTCAAGAGCGCTCATCAAGAAGTCAAAAGGTCTCTTGAGGTGCACTAAGACTGTTTCCAGAAAGTCATGGAAGGTTCTTCTCCTCCTCAGCTCTGCCCTGGTGAGGCTACATCAGAAGTGCAATTTTGGGCTCTGCAATTCAAAGAGGACAAAGAACCGCTAAAGAGAGTCCAGAGCAGAGACACTGAGATCATTAGGGGGATGGAGTCTCCCTGTCTGCAGGCAATAAAAACCCACGTGGACATGTTCCTCTATGATTGTCTCTAAGGAGCTTGACTAGATCATCCTGAGTTCCCTTCCAACCCCTACCATTCTGTGATCCTTGTGGTATAAGAAAAAACAAAAAAAAAACCCACCTACTTTTTTATGCCAGCATTCAGAACCAGTTATTCATGTAAATATAAAAATGTACTTGCAATAGGACAGTTCATAAATTCTTTCTAGAATAATGTCCATCACGCAACTAGGTCATTATTGAGCAAATTCACAGTGAGAACCTTAGAACTGCCGATTCACCGTGTAATTCTCAGTGCTAGATTGTATTTGTGGAAGCAAACCAAGATGTATGAAAGTACTTCACAGAAGAACCAGCTTGAAACACAAGTCTCATCTCTTAATGACACTTACCCAAATTTAGTTGAGCAAAGACTTTCCACTACAAGCCTATACAAGAGACAGGTATTAAGCCCTCACGACAGAAAAGACATAGGAATTTTTTCTCTAGAGATTTCTCTGCTTTTTTTTTGAAAATTGCAAGAAATACATGTCTGAGCAAGCAGATACTTAAAATATACAGAAAATTTTAGAAATAATTGTTTGCCTGAAGAAAGGTATGCAAGAATGATAAATCACGCAGCAAAGCACAACAAAAATTTAGACCACGTAATTTCTTCTTTCCTCATTTTAGTAATGTCATATGTTATCCTTTCTGTCTGAGCTAAATGCAAGAGCCTTCCCGACACATTTTTCTTTAGAAGTTTCCATATGATTTTCTTACAAAAAAACTTTGAATCCAACCAGATCATCTGCCTACCTACGTTGCTAGAACAATGCCAGCTTCCCAGGAGTTCAGTAGAAGAGTGAGGTGTTCCAATTCACTTCTATCCACATGCAATTCTAAACTTTCTTATGTGTAAAAGAGAAATAGGTGGTTTGTCAAAATCAAGAAAGGTCTCAAAAAAGATAGCTATATAAATAATTAAGTAATTATTATTAACAACATAAAGCTTTACTAACTTTAGACTTACATTTCAGTACTCCCTCAAGTTATATTTTCATCTACAAGTCACTTTTGTTTAGTGTCTGTCTCCTGAATGAAAAAAAAGAACTATTGCAGGATTCTGAGAATTCTTACCTGCTGTCTTCCATATTACAAATATGCATTGAAAAAGAAGTCCAGATTAAACACAAAATGGCAACTTTTACAGTAATCTTCTTAGATAAAATACAGTGAAAATTCAAATATTTGGATGGGCAAATTTGTGAAACAGATCTTCTCAAAGTATTTAAACCACAAACCAGAATGACACTAGATGTGCTGCACTGTCAAGAATAATTAGTGCATGAAACCAGAGGTCAGTGTCTCATTTATATATGTAAGTTTTAAATATTTCATTTTCATGACTCATGCATGTGTCAGGCTTAACAAAAAGCACCTCTTATAATACAATTATTAAAATTTAACATGTAGTAAGTGGCTCCTAAAAAAATACAAGAAAAGTGTACCTTAAGAACTCTGCTAAAACATTCATTCACAAAAGAGCAATTAATCCAATAGTCTCAGAACGGTATCATAGACTATTACTGAGGTCAGTCCTACACTTTCAAAGGGTATTATTAAAAATATGTAGTTTTAGGATATTTAATACCTTATAAAGACATAGTTTCAAAATCATTACGAATGTTATTAAACAGACAACCTCCTGTTCTCAAACAATAACCAGCCTGTTACAGAGGACGGTATCATCAGTAATAAGCACACTGTGACTCTGATGAGTGTGAGCCTCAGGTGTTCTAACGCACATAGGTGACCAAGTTGAATGCTGGGCTGTGAGGTATTTTGGAGGCTTTTCCTTGTGACAGCATAGCAGCTTAAGACTTTAGAGAATCCCTGAGAATGTAACGGCTCAACACCAACATACTATTCCTCCTATACAGGAGGGGGTCATGTAAATGGTACTCTCCGTACTGTTCAACAAAATGAAATCAGCTGGTTAATACAGCATCTTTTGTTTCTTATTCCTTAAAGGCAAAAATTTTATCCTCAGGAGTTTATTTTTACATTAAAAATCCTGCAAATGATCAACTTAGTAACCTGAGGGGATAGATAAAATGTAAGAATTATGGAATATTTCATTAAATAAAAAGCTACCCAGTCAGAATTTTTAAACTTGAAACCTAGGACTGAGCACATTAATAAATAGCTTGACAAATATTTAGCAAGCTCAATTCTCTTTGAAGTCTATCCATGTACTCTAAAATTAGAAATTTATTGTTTCACTGGTTCAAAAAAATCAATTTCTTGTACCAGCAAGTGATACTTGCTGTAGTTTATTAAAAAAAAACACAACCAAACACAAAAACAAACCAACCAAAAAACAAAGCCCTGAATTTTTAATTAAGCAAGAGGAGGATTGTATTTGGTGAGGCAAGGGAAGGTGAAAGATGTGGATCATTTTAAGTTCCCAATATTTAACCCAGAATTTTCATTCAAACATACTGATTTTATTAGACCATATTTCAGGTAAGAAAGAAATTATAGTGAAAAGAAGTCACAGAGGCACATGCCACATACCTCTGGAAGAAGTTTTCGTAAATGGATATTAATGAAACATAAAATCAAAACCATAGGCAAACAACAAAAGCAAAGTAATTTTTTCAATTTTTCCCATTCTGTCTCAGTATGTTGCTTTTTGTTCAGCAGTGCCAGTATTTGGAAAGACACAACTATCATGTGCAAGGTTGAAGATAAGGAATGTCTAGCCCTTTCATTTGCAGCAGATATTTATATCACCTTAAAGAGAAAGAAATAAATGCCAAGGACTTGAACACTCAAAGCCAATGTTAGGCAAAAAGAAAAGAGAAGGCAAAGTAAACACTAGCAATTAGATCATTGCCACTACAGAATATTTAATCATTTTATAACTATAAAACAAAACTAATTCAAAAAATACATATGAAGTCCTGATTTTACAGAACTGAAACTTTTCAAAAAACATGGAAATTACCACTTTACAATTTTCTAAGGCACTTCAGTATGCCATTTGAGAACCCTGACACAGGTTTTTGTTGCTGACATAAGAAATGAGCTATTTAAAGTGTCAAAAATTCATTTGAGAAAAGGAAAGAAATCAAGTGTACATTGTGTTTTGCTTCTACAGTTACAGCAGTTTGTTTTTGAGATTATTTCCCCCAACAGAAATATCAGATAGCAACAATTTTGTGGCATTTCTGCAAAGTGACCTTTTAGCACTAGCACGATTTTCCAACCACCCACATTTTCTACTTGTTGTTAGAATCAAACAAGATTTTGGATAACTTCTGAAACTCTGTCCCATCTAATTCCTTTCATAACCTGATCAATTTTCTCCTAAATCTGCTCTGAGTTTTTTAGCTTCCATGGTTCCTAGTATCGTTCAAACCACTCAGATTAGAAATCTACTTAATAGTCCATCAAAAGAGAATCATGAAAAAGAACATAACAATGAAAGATTTCAGTTATCCTTATATTCCTTGTAACACTGTACATTTTTACCTTGTTTGCATATCCACAGGATTGTTGTATAGTTAGTATGTTAACTATGTTAAATTACTTAGAATGAATTTCGTTTCTCCCTGTCTTTGTAGAGAACATACTCCCTTCTTTATCAGAAAAATTCTGCTCAATGTTCTTTTTAATGAAACGTGAATGACAAAGTTAAGGGGATAACTCATGACACAGTAGAAATGAAGTCTAATAATATTGAAACAGGTGTCTCATGTGTTGGAAAGTTAAATATATCGTTGGGTCTAGAGAAAGAGGAGAAGAGCAGTCACATGGGTCCTTAAGAGTGATACCAGTAAAGTTAGTGAGAATAATAGCTGCTGACATCTCAATGAAATTAGCTACAGCAGAGCTGGATTATGAGACACTGAAATAGTACTAAGAGAACTCAGAACTGACCTATTTATCACACAGAGCTAAAATGCCCTACTGAATAATAATAGTCTGCTTTGTCTTACCAATAAGAACATAATTCAATAGAAACTTTCTGATCTTTGTAGTCACAAGCTAATGCAGAAATAGAGTATGCGAGGAAAAAAAATGAAATAAGGTGCCACTGTAGGTTGGGGACTTCCTGTTGGGCAGTAGTGTAGGAGAAAGGAAAGTGGGGGTCCTAGTGGACAGCAGGAAGACTATGAGTCTGCAATGTGCTCTTGTGGCCAAGAGGGCCAACAGCATGCATCCTGGGGTGCATCGGAAGGGGGTGGTTAGCAGATCAAGGGAGATTCTTCTCCTCTACTCTGCACTGGTGAGACCACATCTGGAGTATTGTGTCCAGTTCTGGGCCCCTCGGACACAGAGCTGCTGGAGGGTGTCCAGAGTAGAGCAAAGAAGATGACTGAAGGAAGTAGAACACCTCCCTTGTGAGGAAAGGCTGAGGGATCTGGGTTTCTGGCTTGGAGAAGAGAAGGCTGTGGGGTGACCTCACTCATGTCTCTAAATATGTTGGGTGGAGGTGTCAGGAGGATGGATCCAGGCTCTTCTTAAGGTCATCCAGTGATAGGACAAAGGGCAATGGGTGCAAGCTGGAACATAGGAGGTTCCATGTAAATAATAGAGGGAACTTCTTCACAGTGAGGGTAATGGAGTATGGGAACAGGCATTCACACATGCCTGGATGTGTTCCTGTGTGACTTGGTGTAGATGATCCTGCTGTGGCATGGATGATGTGGACTAGATGATCTTTCAGTATTCCTAATGATTCTCTGAAGCGTTATGATTGAGGAAAAATAAAGAAGACAAGAAGGATAATAGATTTGCTAGTGCATTTCTCGAAAGTATTTTCTCAGGAATCCACTACCATTAAAAAACTAAATTTAGAAAACTCTTCTATCAGCTTCCAGTAACAGTCATAATTTTTTCATTCCTCTCCATTCCCAAAACTACTGCACAAACTACTACCATTCAAAACAGGGTGGTGGGGGGGGATATTTGTGAGAAATGCCTTCACTGTTTTCTTCATTTCCTGTGGGCAGCTTTGTAGACACCAGCTAGAAGGTGCACAGAATTCATTTGTTAGGTTTTTACATGGTTTGTCTGTCATGTCTGCAGCCATGGAGGGACAGATCTAATTTGCCAGCAGTTTATATTTTTTCCTGCAACTTTTTCTAACTGGTTATTGTTCTTCATTGATAAAACTTGTTATTTTTTTTTATTATAATATTTTCCTTGGTTTTACTGTGTTTTAAAGCCCCTGGGAATTAAAACTGGGGCACAAGGAAAGGCAAAAACATTGTAAGGAATTGCCAAATACACAAGAGAAATCAAAATAGAAAGTACTTACATAATTGAATGACAGAACAAGCCTAGCATGCCTGTCACTGTATTTCAGATACTACTCTACTCCTCTGACAGAATTTGCATAAGAAACCCAAAAGTGATATAAAATTTGACCCAAATAAGCCAAGAATAATAGAAGAGAAAATTACACTGTCAGTGAAAGATATCCAAGCTGGCAGTATCTGTTTAGAATGTTAGCAAAAAAGCCTGTAATATTTTAGTAAATTTATTAAAAAAACAGAAATTAAAAACTTCACAAAAAAAATGTATTTTCTCTGGACACATAGTTCAATATATAAAATCTTGAGCAGGAAGAATAGAATTATTAGATCAGTAATGGGTATCGATTGCATTTTATACTTTGCATTCTATTTTATTAATATATACTACAATAATAACTGTAATCTATATTTTATAGATTATTATTTTTCTACTATTTTGTAGAGATAGTTCTAACAGATCAGATTGAAAATAGTTGAATTACACAGCATAGTGAAAATGAAAATTGGAGTTATATTCAATAGTAGAAAGCTATTGTGCTTGAGTGTGTGCTATTTTTTGATCCAAATTAGATGAGGCTTGAGTATTAAAAGATTATTATATAATCTAACAAGAAGAAGGGGAAGTAACTTGCAAATAACATTCATGAAGTAACTAGTTTTTTAATTTGGTCTTCTAAAATATAATTAAAAATCGTTTTGAACTCTTCATAAATGATTTTTAATCTCATTTTTCTCACTAAGATTAATAACTTACTGAGATATGAAGCTGTTGCTAGGGGTATCATGACTTGTTAAACAGCTCTGAGACAAGAGGATTAAATATAATTTCTTATGTTTGAAGATTTCCCTATTAACTTTGGTATATAACAACTACTATGGGAACATTCTATACAAAATACAACAGCTCCAAGAAAAGGACAGAAGTACAGACTTATAAGATCAATATGGAATAGGATAAAAAATGAAAGTCTCTGCATCCTTAATAGTATTTTTGGTAGATGAGGATGTCATAAAAACCATAAAGCAGGCGCAGTGCAACTGTCTCCAGTGTACCACATTTTTACATGTTGAACTTCTTCAGTTTAAGTCAAATTACCACTAGTATCGACTGAATCCACATTTTCAAAGAATGCATTATTTACTAGAATGAGATTAGATAATTTGATACAGAAGTTTTCCACTCATACCAATCGTACTTTCAAAGGTTTTTCCACTGGTATCAGTTCCATTTTCAAAGTTTTAACTGACATTCTGAACTATCATCCAGAATCTATTATTAATGAATAATCTACTCTTCTGATGGTTGCATCAATCTTCCCTTCCTTGCCTTAGTAACTTTAAGAAAAATAAGGGATCATTAAAAAAATCTATTTTCAATAATGAACAAGTTATTTCAAAATAACATTGAGAAAATAGAGAAGTGATGGTGTCCAAGATAATTCAAAATACACTTAAACATGACATATACACATTTTTACTATTCCTTTTCTTACAGGTACAATATGGAAACTATTTGAAATATATCAGCTGGACTCCAAAAACAATCCTTCCAGATTGCTGCTACTCCCTGTTGCCATCTGAATGCAACATGTTCTAATGTGCTACGTCTTAACTGGTCAATTACCGACCAGGACCAATTACTACACGTATACACCAATATGATGAGTAGTAAAATGGTGTTTATTACCATGCAGCGTGTGCTTATTTACCTAATCCACTTCATCTACGCCCCTTAGCTAAGCGTCATTCAGAGCAGGAGAGGTCCTATCGCGTCACATCGCATAACCCAGACAAATGCCTACTACAACATCTCCCCCTCCTCATGCTCTATATAGCCTTGCCTACAACAGGCTTCAAACAGTCATTTTTCAGATATAGCCAGAGGGCCTCTGTACAGAAGGCTCCAGCTCATGCCTTGAACAGCATATTTTAATGTCATGACAGTTAAGTTTGGTAAGCCTACTACAACAACTCGCAAAGTTCAGTCATCAGAAATGAGTCTGTAGTACTTAGTATTTATAGACAAATACAGCAGACTCCACAGAACATGATTTAGAGCTATCTTTCAGAAATACATCCCCCAAATAAATAAATAAAAAAAACCCCAGACAGTTAAATGTACTAATCCACCAGAAACTTAAAAATAGAAGCAATATTCTGGGTGACATGCCGTAGCTGCTGTGCTGTTACAGGCTCTGCATCACATAACTCTTTACACAGTTATTTTTAATGTGCAATAGTCAATTAATTTCATGCTTTGCTCCAATATGCTACTGGAAGGCTGCTCCAGAGCTCCCTTGTCCAATACAGTTTAGGACTATTCTAATTTCCATCCTGAAGGCTTGAGTGCCCAGTTAAACCCCATTTGTTCTACTTTGCCAACACCACTCTGACAAAGAATGACTAGAAAATGCAACAGAACTGTGCCTCAGTCTGCCTAGCAGAAGTTGGTTTAACTTGAACTCTGCAATATGAAATGACCCACAAGCATCACATCTCTTTTACCATTTGAAGAACATTTACATCATTAGTAACTTTTGTAAAATTTGTGCTTTATAAAAAAAATCCTCTTGGATTCTGAAGACAACTGTCTTCCAGGTACAACTCTAGAATGCAAAAATTCTCTTGCATTTGCTGTTTAATTTCACAGATCATATAAGGAATTCTAATGTTTGGTAATTGAAAACCACTGTGTGGTAACAAGGTGTATTCCAGAACACACTGTATTAAATACACAATTTCTTTCATTTCTATCACTGCCCAGACTTCTAATGTAAAAAAAAAAAAATTAAAAATTCAATAAAATCCCTTGATTTTAGCTTCTGAAAAGCTCTGGCAGCCAGGTGAAGTCCTCTGTGGCTGGAAAAGGGAAAACTTTTAAGAAAGAACAAAAATGAGGACCCTGAGACCTGACAGCCTCAGCTTTGTGTCTGGGATGAACACAGATCAGACTGCCCCAGGAGCTCTGCTAAAGCACATAGAGGACAGGAAGGGGTCTTGAGACAGTGACGATGGCTTCACCAGGGGCCAAACTTGCATGACCATATCAAGGGACAAGGAAGGAGCTATGGAATGTTCTGGACTTCTGTAGGCCTTTGAGACAGCCCCCACAATGTCCTTCTCTCAAAACTGGAGAGATACAGATTTGATGTGTGGACTCTTCAATGACTGAGGAATCAGTTAGATGGTCACATCCAGAGGACAGTAGTCAATGTCCTGGTGTCTCTCAGGGGTCCATCCTGGTATGAGTGCTGTTTAGCCTTTTCTTGACTGACATACACTGTGGGAACAAGTGTACACTCAGCATACTTCCAGATCACAAGCTGAGTGGTGTCTTTGATGCACGTAAAGGGATAGGTGCCATCAAAAGAAACCTGGACAAGCTGGAAAACTGGGCCCACAGAAACCTAAAATCCAACAAGGTCAAGTGCAAGGTCCTACACCAGGTTGGGTAATTTTCAATATCAGTATGGTTTTGGGGATGATGGGAATGAAAGCAGCTGTGTGGGGAAGAACTTTGGTGTAAAAAGCTGGACGTGAGCCAATAATATGCACTTATAGCCCAGAAGGCAAACTGTGTCATGTTTTACATTAGAAGAAGCATGACCAGCAGCTCAAGGGAGGTGATTCTGCCCCTCTGCTCTAGTGAGACAACCTGCCACAGCTGGCTCTAGAGAGCTCAGCACAAGAAACAATGGGTCCAGAAGAGGGCCACAAATTTTATCAGAGTGATGACACATCTTTCCTTTGAGGAAAGCCTGAGAAAGTTGGAGCTTTCAGTTTGGAGAGGAGAAGGCTTCAGAGAGACCTTCCAGTACTTAAAGGGGAGAAGGGGCTAAAAGAAAGAAGGTGCCAAAGTTTTTAGCAAGATCCCTTGTGACAGGACAAGGAGTCATGGTTTTAAACTCAAAGAGGGGAGATTTGATTGGAGGTATGGAAGAAATGTTTTACCATGAGTGTGGTGAAACACTGGACCAGGCTGCATAGAGGTAGTAGAAGGGTCATCTCTGGGAACATTCAAGGTCAGGGAGAATGGGAATCTGATGAACCTGATATAAAGTCATCCTTGATAATGGCAGGAGTGACCTAAATAGATGACCTTTAAAGCGTTCTTCAAACATAAAGTATTTTATTTTTCTATGCACCTGTCTTGTGGGATCCCAGTACAGACTCAGAACACTAGATAAAATGTCTTCTTTTTCCACACATGCAGGCACATTTGTTCTTTCTTCTCAGTATCCACTAGCCAACATTAATGACAGAGGAAACCTCAAAGGGACTGTAGGACACCACAGTCTATTTTGGTATCAGAAACATGATGTCTCTTTAAGCGTTTAGGAGACACTGTTACTATGACAAATCTCAGTCCAACTGCACTGATGTGCTCAACTTATGCTCCTAGGAGCTAAAACTTATGCATCAGCATTTCTAGAGCACTTCAAGCTCTGGTGAGCATCTAGGAAATAAAAGTAGGTTTCTCATAAATTTATATATGCCCCTAATTACTTCATTCTGTGTTTTCTGTAACTGACAAAAAATTGAGTATCTTCTCAATAAAGAAAAAAAGCATATCATGTTCTGATTCATTTTTAGTTATCAGGTGCTTTCAAAATTATTGCTGTACCAGAGCTACTGCTAATGGAAAAAAAAAAATAACACAAATGGACTAGACTGTCACTTTGCAAGTGAATTCGTTTTTTAGAGGTCAGAGGAGCTTGCGCACTTAAGATGTAAATAAAGGACTTCTGAAAATATTCGTAATGTGAATATTTTAATAGAGATTAATATATCCAACAGAAAAGCATTTAAATTTTCTGCCAGTTCCCTTCTGTCTGCCTTTCTGTCCTGAGTATGTCTGCATGGTTGTGTTTTGACTCTAATCTGTAACAAACTTCACTAAATTCATTTTCATTGTACACCATAACTGCAGTAGTTGTTGCATGAATAACATGAAGTTTAGCTGGCTCCCTCTCCAGTGATCCACCTACTCAGCTAGAGGCTTCAGGAGGCAAGAAGTACTGAGATAATGGCAAGCTCTATACAGGCTTTGCCTAGCCAAATGCTGCCAGGAGCTTCACTGCCAGACACAGAAATCCTTTACTCAGGGAGAGCATGGCCTGAAGGCACATTCTAAACACTTTTTTTAAAAAGAATATAAGTTTTAAAACATCTATCCTCTAAAATCTCACTGAAATCACATGATTTCTCCTGTTAAAAGGGGGAAAAGGGGAACCAGAGACATATAATCATCTAGATCTCCTTTCTTAAAGAAAAATAAATCTTACCTATAGTTACGTATTGTAATGAGTGCCACCCAGCATTCTGCTTACTTATTTCAAATTTTGCAACTTTCAAAATCTTTACTAAAGGTACTGCACAAGGAACTAAGCAGTCCTTTCATGGTGGTTGTAATGAAGGTTGGAGACAGCAGAATCTAAAAATTTCAGTGAAGGAGGAAGAGAAAAAAAATATGATTACTCTGTATGTTTGTTTTCCTTAGTATTTTTTAAATACAGATGCCACTATCCATCTGAGCAGAACTTTTCTAAATAAGAGTTCTAAAGGTAGACACTAATTCTTTGTCATGTATCTAGTTACAGGAAGCAGAATCATTTTGCCTCTCAGAACATTTTTTTTTGTAAATATATTGTGTAACTAATGAAAAAGTACCCTGAGTATCCAATCTTATTATAAGATTGTGTGCACTGAGGATTCAAAATTGTTCATTATGCAAAAAACTCTTAAAACTTTTATTCATGTTCATGTTACAGAGGATAAGCAATGCTTTAAATAATCATCTCTAAAATTCTTCTTCTACTTCATGGAATAAGCAAGTAAGCCTCTAGCTGGTACAATCCCTACTTGATTATGACTTAATCGCTGATTCCTGCTTGATTGCCATAAATAGCCATATATTAGCTCAGCTACAGCTCAGCATGCATACCTTTTAGTGACTGTGGTATTCCCAGTGGCAGCTGCTTCAGCACAAGCCACATCTCCTTGTAAATTGCAATCTTACAGAAAAAAAAATGCCTAGACTGTAAGGATTATGCAGCATATAGAGATTCCACTGTTGCTATCAATTCTGTGTAGCACACAAGCACATAGCCCACCTATATACGCTGCAGTAATTTGAGCAATACAGCATTTAACAGTTGAATATATAGATAGATATACATCCAATGTAGGGCCTTAACTGTCTTTTTATCCAAATGTGAGCATTTAGTAACTAAGATTGTCTAATATCCCAAAATAATCCACCTCCCTTAAAATGTTCCTAAATGCTGGAAAAGGTAATTTCAGTATTTGTGGGATGAATATTCAAAACCTACCAAAACACCAACCCCCAAACAAGCCTTTAATTACTTTTCTCTGAGTGGCTGTTATCATTATTATACTTCCATGGGACACAACAATTTAGTGCACATAACCAGTAGGGAGAGATGTCTTTCTGTGGCAGCTATTTCAAAGGGCTTGTGAATTCTCTTGGAGAACTACACACTTACTACTGTACTATTAACCTCAAGAGCATTCCAATGAGAGTAAAAATCAAGATCCCAAACTACAATCGTTTCAACAATTTTGTTGTGCATCACCTCATCTTTGTTTTATTTGGAGACAGGTATAAGTTTAGACACAAAATAAATTACATGATGGGATGCAAAAGGGAAAAAAAAGGAGGACTTACACAGGAGGCAAACACAGTGCAAGAGTCACAGATTGTTTAGGTCAGAAAAGACCTTTTAAGTTCATTGAGTTCAACAATTAACCTAACTACCAAGCCCACCGCTAATCAACATTCTCAATGTGGCTAATTTGGAACGTGTGTAGAAGCTCAGACCCATTATTTACAAATTAAAATATTGAGAAAAGGCAAAATATGGAGCTTAATAGAAGTTACAGGACGTGTTTGTTAGGGCAGTTATGTAATGAGCACTGTTGCATTAAACTGTACTTGAAAATGCCCAGGAAATAATAGTGTGAAATTTCAGGAAGGCTTCTGGGTACTACCAGATCCTCTGTAAGTTGAAAAACATTGAGTAACATACCTCTGTCTGAGTTTTAAAATTACAAATCTGAAATTATGAGTCTAAATGACTATTTGGATACCTAAACATAAATGAGTTGATGAATGGATTCAGTAAAATACAAAGTTAAATATACTAAGTCCTCACACAAGTACATAATTCTGCTGTTGCAGCATTGCATGATATGTACATTGTTATTCAACAATATATTAAATTTAACCTACTAAAATGAATTATTTTATGTCCTTAATATGAACATTTTCATTTAGTTGAGTTCAATACATTTCTGAATGTATCTACGTGCTGAATGTGACAGGATGCTTGTTCCTCTGTCTGAAGTTCTGAAAGTAGGCATGGATAGCATGCCTCATTACTTTTCCAATTATTATATTTACTCAATTAAAGATGGAGTATTCAAAAAAGTAATAATGGAAAATGACATTTTTAAATCAACACACCACAGAATTTTGCAAATGGTTTAAGATACATAAAAAGCATAGACTTTCACATATTAACGTGATTTTTAGCTGGGTAAAACTGTGTCAATATCATAAGTAAAAACTGAAGTCCTGATTCACCAAGCCAAACTTTCCCCTTAAGTCAAAACCACAGTTAATTTAACAGTGGGACACAAGAAATCCAGGGAACTCCTGGAGTGCATTGAAAAAACATGCTCCTCCAAGTGGTAGAGGAGCCAACAAGAAGTAGTGCTATGCTGGACTTTGCCCTCACCAACAAGATGATATAAATAAAGCTTTGGCTGTAGTGATAATGAGATGGTGGAGCAGCAAGTTTGCTATCCTGGACTTAGGAGAGTAGGCTCTGTTCTATTCAGGGCCTTATCGGTAGACTGCAGTAGGATAGATTCCTGGAGGGCATGGGGGCCCAAGAAAGCTGGCCAAAATTCAAAGACCACATCTTCCAAGCTCAGGAGCATTACATCCCTAAAAAAAGAAAGGCAAAATTGCGAGGAAGTCAGCATGGATGAGCAAGGATCTTCTGGACAAACGCACACATGACACAAGCCTACATTGGGTGAAAGTGAGGACCCGAAACCTGGGAGGAAGAAGTACAGAGGAATTGTTGAAAGAGCCAGGGACTGTATTAGTGGAGGCAAAGCCTGGATAGAATTAATCTGGCCAGGGACATAAAGGGCAACAAGAAAAGCTTCTATAGGTGTATTGGTGAAAAAGGGACAATTAGGGAAAATGTGAGTCCTTTCTGAAAGGACAGAAATAACCTTGTACAAAATTATGGAGAAAGCTGAGGTACTCAGTGACATTTTGCATCATTCTTCACTACAAAAACCTCAAATCATGCCACACATGTTATAGAAGTCAAAGGTTAGGATTGAGAGAAGCAAATATAACCCATGTTAGGGGCAGATGAGATTTGTGACTATATAAAGAACCTGAAGGATCAACACAAGCCTACACATCGTGATGGGGTGCACCTGTGGGTTTTCAGAGAACTGGTGACTGAAACTGCTAGCCCCCACTTTATAAGTCTCTGGTGAGAGAATGTAGGGATGCAACTAGGAAAGACAAAGCCTCCTTGGAATTCAACCTTGCAAGAAAGGTAAAGGGTAACAGAAAGGGCTTCTTCAAATACACTGCAGGTAAAACTAAACCTAGAGACAATGCGGGACCTCTGCTGAATGAGCTGGGTGCCCTGAAGACAGAGGATACAGAGAAAGCAGACATACTGAACACCTTCTTTGCCTCCATCTACACTCCTGAGAGCTGTCCTAGTTTCAAAGTCCAGACTACTGAGGCTCCAGAGGAAGTCGAGGCAAAAGAGGAACCTGCTTTGGTTGATGAGGACTCAGTTAGGGATGTGTTCAGCAAACTGAATGTATATAAATCCATGGGGCCTGATGGGATGCAACCATGCATGCTGAGGGAGACAGAATAAGTCATTGCTAAAACACTCAATCATCTTTTCTAAGTCATGGGGATCAAGAGAGGTGCCTAGAGACTGGAGTTTAGCAAATGTCACTCCAATCTTCAAGAAGGGTAAGAAGGAGGGCCCAGGTAGCTCTAGACCGATCAGCCTCACCTCCATCCCAGGAAAGGGAATGAAACAATTTGTCCCAGATGCTGTCTCTAGGCACATCAGGGACAAGAGGGTCATTAGGGACAGTCAGTATGGCATCATCAAGGGGAAGTCATGCTTGACCAACATGATAGCCTTTTATCAGGACATAGGCAGGTGGAGAGATGATGGCAGAGCAGTGGATGTGGTCAATCTTGACTTCAGTAAGGCATTTGATACTGTCTCACATAGCATCCTCGCAGCGTAACTGAGGCAGTGTGGACTGAATGATTGGGTAGTGAGGTGGATCATGAACTGACTGCAGGATAGAAGTCATAAAGTTAATGGGACAGAGTCTACTTGGAGGTCTGTATCTAGTAGGATCCCTCAAGGATTGGTACTGGGACCAGTCCTCTTCAGTGACAGAAAAAGCGTTTTTACTGAAAGAGTGATCAGATTTTGGAACGGGCTGCCCATGGAGGTGGTTGGGTCACTGTCCCTGGAGGTGTTCAAGGTTAGTCTGGATGAAGTGCTGAGTGGCATGATCTAGATGTCAGATGTTTAGGGTTACTTGGTTAGTTTTAGGTTGGACTGGATGATCTTTAAGGTCTTTTCTAGCCTTATCATTACAGCAATACTGTGATACTGTGACTTGGATGAGGGATTAGGGGGCACTGTCAGCAAGTTTACTGATGACACAAACCTGGGTGGTATTGCTGATACCCCAGCAGACTGTGCTGCCATTCAGCAAGACCTGGCCAGGCTAGAGACCTGGGCAGAGAGAAATTGAATGAGGTACAACAAGGGTAAGTGTAGAGTCTTGCATGTGGGCAAGAACAACCCCAGGTACCAGTATAGGTTAGGGACTGACCTGTTGGAGATCAGTGTAGGGGAAAGGGACCTGGGGGTCCTGATGGACATCAGGATTACTATGAGTCTGCAATGTGCTCTTGAGGCTAAGGGGGCCAACAGCATCCTGGAGTGCATGAGAAGGGGGTGGTTAGCAGATCAAGAGAGG
>VZRI01003288.1:25450-80802 GCA_013397515.1 Upupa epops
CCTGCCTGGATGTGCTCCTGTGTGATTTGGTCTAGGTGATCCTTCTGTGGCAGGGGGATTGGACTAGATGACCTTTCAAGGTCCCTTCCAATCCCTAATGATTCTATGGTTTAAGAAAGTTGATTGGAGATTAAGTTGAGACCAACTGGAAAAGGGGAAACCTTACTATTTTTAAATCGGAAAGAAAAGATGACCCAGGCCTGACAGTCTCAGCTCTGTGTCTAACAAAGTCATGGAGCAGATTCTCCTGTAGAATATGCTGAGGCACATGGAAAATGAGGATGTGATTTGTGATGGCCATCACAGTTTCACTAAGGACCGACCATGCCTGACAAATCTGGTGGCCTTCTACAAGGGGGTTACAGACTTTGTGGATAAGGGTAGAACAACTGGTGTTATCAATCACATTTGACACTGTCCTCCATGACATCCTTATCTATAAAAGAGAGAAACATAATTTGACAGTGAGCAAGGAGTTGGCTGGATAGTTGCACTGTGATAGAGCTGTGATCAACAGCTTCATGTCTAAGAGGAGATCAGTTACAAGTGGAATTCCTCAGGGGTCTGGTTTTGGTCTAGTGCTGTTTAGCACTTTTGTCATCAACACAGACAGTGGAATTGAGTGTACCCCCTGCAAGTTTGCTGGTGACACCTAGTTGTGTGGTGTGGTTGATATGCTGTGGAGTGCCACCCAGAGGGGCCCTGACAGGATTAAGAACTGAGCCCATGCAAACTGCGTGATGTTCAACCATTCCAAGTCCTATATCACAGCTGGGGTGATCCCAAGCAGAAATTAATGGTGGTGAATGGATTGAGAGCAGTGCTGAGGATAGGGGCTTGAGGTGTTCACAGTGGGGAAGCTCAATATGAGCCAATAATGTGTGAATACAGCCCAGAAGACAACTGCATCCTGACCTGTATGAAAAGAAGTGTCACCAGCAGATCGAAGGAGGTGATTCTCCCCCTCTACTCTGCTCTTTGAAGACCTCACTTGAAATACTGTATTCAATTGTGGTTGGTGCCCTTAATACAAGAATGACAATTAACAGTTGGAGTGAGTCAGGAGGGCCTCAGGGATGACTAGAGGGCTCTCCTATGAAGACCGAGTCTAAGGGAATTGGGGTTGCTAATCCCAGAGAACAGAAGGATCCAGGATCTCACAGCAGCCTTCCAGTACCTGGAAGGGCAGCCTGTAGAAAAGTTGTAAAGTACCTTTTAGGAGGGACTCCAATGACAGAACAAGGAAGAAAGGTTTCAATCTAAAAGGGTACATTTAGATTAGATTTTAGTAAGAAATTCCTTGTTCTGAGAGTGGCGAGGCACTGGAACAGGTTGCCCAGACAATTTGTGGATGTCTCCTCTCTGGAAGTGCTCAAGGCAAGGCTGGATGGTGCCCTGGGCAACCATCTAGTGAGAGATGTCCCTGCCCATGGCAAATCTCTGAAATCTCTTCCAACCTAAGTCATTCCACAACTCTTTCTGTGATTCTGAAAGAATAAAGTCCGAACCAGACAATTCTCTGTCTAGGACAACATCTAGCAATATCTTAACATAGCTGATATATTTAAATCATGATGTCTGTGCAGAAACCTTTCATGCAAAATTGCATAACTGAAGATTAGAACCTATTGAAGTGGTGATAAATGTTAAATACATAGAGACATATCTCAATCAGGGGCATTGTCAGGCTTAGTTAAAAAGTGTGTTTGGAAAATACCTGGATTTTAACAGGGAAATATTACAGTAAGTCAAGGTATTGACTTTGTTTATAATATAAATAATAAATTAATAAACCCTTGCCCTACTTCCAATTACTAGAAGTATTTTCATTACTTCACTGACATTCAGCACGCTAGTTAGGTGCCACCAGGTAGATAAATGTTAGAAATACAAAAGAAACCACAAGAGATATCTTAAAATGAAGGTCTACTTTATTCAGGATCTTAATACACTCATCCTCACTTGAGAAATAAATTTCAACATCTGAAGTAAAGTAACACTGCTACTGAGCATAAGTAAACAGCAAGCAAGGTGAAAATCTACTGAACACATGGAATTAAATAAAATTCTTACACCTTCAAAAAATGTCTTCTTCCTTTAAGAAATCATTATTTTTTCCCTCAAATTTGGGTACAAATTCAGATGTCCTGTCTTTACGCTAGTATCTTAAGTGTAAAATACCCAAACCCACTGTGCCAAAAATAAGTTCAGAAAAAAGTTTTCTTTCCTCACCATAAAATACAGACAATCTTCTAGAACAAGTTAATGATAAGTATACGCATGAAACATGTCATCCTGGTTTGGGTTAGAAATGTTATGCCATGAGAAGAGCATAATGCTGGTCAGATTTGGCTCCCCAAGATATGTTAATGTCTCATGTCCAAAGAACATAACAGAAATTTTATCTTATGCATTAGCATTGTAATCTTAATTCTCCATCAGTTTTGTTCATAGTTATATAATATTCTATACAAAATGGAAGAACCTGCATAACAATGAAAAGTCAAACAGTTTTCAGCTGCCTTAAAACTACATGGGACTCCATAAAACATAGGAATAAACATTTTGCTACTATTATTTTACAATATTGGCAAAAACCAGAAGAAAGAAGCTTATTAACAGTTGCATTCATTCAGCAATTTACTAAGGTGATATTAAACAACCTAGTTAGTTATCAAATTAGTCCAAATCAAAGAATAACATGTATAACCATGTGTCTGTATCATTTTGCACTAGATGAAATACATACGACAATAATGATCTAATCAAGTAATTATTGGTATTAAAAGGGAAAAAGAAAAGGATTTTTTTTCCCTACAGTCACAGCTGTAGTAACCAAAATAAATTCCATTCAATCTTAATAGACCAAAACTTGGCAGAAAAGGATGTAAAATAATGGTTTATATTTTTCATTTTGAAAAGGTAGTGTGTTTACCTGCAAATTAATTTCAAAATATTACCCACCTAAAGAACACAGATTTTTCACTTCCATTTTCTCTAGAGTAAAGCTAAAAAGCATGTGCAATATTGTTTAAGCAATTAGGCAACCCAAAATTAAATACCATGTTTATTTGCTTTGGCATCAAAAAGGCAGATGGAAAGGAAAGGAAAGCCAGGTTATACAATTCAACAGTTTCAAATGTTTCTAAAATTGTTTTCAGTGTAAATGCCAGTTAACCGCATATTATTAACATAATTTATGTTATATAGGGTGAAATAGTTATCAAATCACACTCCTGCGATCATCACACGTTTCTCCCTACTGCTAGGACTAACTCTACACCCACTGCACTCCTTTAACCATATGTATTTTCTCTTTTCTTCTTTACAACCCAAACTGTTTCAGACAGCTTCAGAGAAAATACCTCTTTTTTGTCTATTCCAACCTCAGGTTTTTATGTCCTTTAGAGTCTATTCAGATTATAGGTACCCTTATCTGTTACTGTTGTGCTCCCATCTGTACTGACTGGAAACACACATACTTTATCAATGCTTTTTGCTGGTGGACAGTTCCTGCCTATTACTAACATTACCAGGAGGTTTCAGATACTGCAACTCTCACTACGCTTCTGCAAGCTTATGGAATCACATTCAAACTCTACTCCCAGGGCTGTCAATTTTAGTCTATTCTTTCCATGAACCTGCACAGAGGCCCAAGACAAAAACCAATCTCCCCCTTGACTGGTTACACAACAATAAAACCCTAGATATTTTAAACAATAAATTGTATTTCAGAAGGATCACTTTTTATCTCCCCAAACTCTTTGCCATATTCTGTGTGAGATGAGCAAGAACTAGCACGTGAAAACATAGTGCATGTCTCTAAGGTAGAGAAGATACCTTAAAAAAGCACCATCTCTAAGGTGCGTAATATTATTAGACCTACTTCTTATGTGCTTTGTTTTGAATGTACATTAACAGTTATAAATACTATGATGTATGTGATGCTGGCTAAAAAACACCTTTGATGTGTTGCATTAGCCCTGGGGAAACAATTCTAAGACCGTTAACTAACAATTGTACTAAACACAAAACTAATTTGGTCTCATGAAAGATATCACAGAATTATTGAAGCTGGAAAAGACCTCTGAGACTATCCTTTCTTTTAACTTCATTATCATCCTTTAATGAATATCTGTAAGTGGCATGAGAAGAGAGTATATACATGTAGTAATTTTTTTTGGTGCTGATTCCTGCTCACAACAGAAAAGGCTGGCATACCTTATTGGCAATGCATAGCTTTGGGAAAGATTCAGAATTAAAAGCTCACTGGCAACTGAAAACCTTGGCATCTATAAATGCTCCTTACTGACCTACTGTAGCATGAATAAGCAAATTTGGCAATTCTCTGAGAGCTGAGATGAACAACAGCATGCCAAAATCATTTCCATTCTAAATTAAGGTCTATGATTTGGTAAGCACAAACATAGGCATGGTATGGTTTGCATTCAATTGAAGCAGTAAACACAGAACATGTAATTAATGCCATGTAATTTCCCGGCAAACACTTCTTCCAGTCTTTATCCTAGACAAGGGGTCTCTGTACTGTGGCAGACAGTTAGGGGCTTGCATGGAGCACAAGGACAAGAACTGTCTGTTGGAAAAGACAACTTAAAAAGTCAGTTTGCTCCAAACCCCTTTCATCTGACTTGAGGAGTTACATCTGAAAACCGCTTAGTCAGAAGATGAACCCCGGGTGTTAAAACACCATTAAAATAATTTCTCCAAGTTATTACAAACAGAAGCAGGCCAAATTCTTAGAAGACACATGAAACGGTCTTCCGGTCAGGTGTGGACCATGGTGCTCTTTCCAGCACCTTGCACTACACCACTGCCACAACACGGAGGCATCTGAGGCACACCTGAATCACACAAGAAGGGCTATATGGAGGCTGAAATCGTCTGAAGGAAAGGTGGACAGAAACTCAATTAAAATATAAAACCAACAGGCGCCCTCAGCGCCGCGGGAACCTACTAATTGTTTATTAACGCATCAGTGCCCGGAGCACCCGACCGGGCACCACCCCCCCCTCCCCCGTCCCCCGGACGCTCTCAGCTCCGCCATTGGCTACGGCTGTTACCGCCGCTGCCGCCGAACGACACCCTTGTGACGTCATCATAGGCACTGCCCGGCGCCGGGTCTCAGCTGGGCACCGGCCTGCCGACTAGCATCCCGGAGATGCCGGGGATGAGGACGCTGCTCCAGGAACTTGGCCCAGGGAAGCTTCTTCCCGAGGTGCCCGGTACAGGTAGAGGCCGCCGCGCATCAAGGGCAGCGCTGCCAGAGCGACGCGACCCTCCAGCCAGCATCTCTACATTAATTATTCGTATTGTCTTTTCCTATATGAACTTCCGCAATATACTTGATTCCAGTATTTTGAAAAACTATATTTTTAACCCAAAGAGCAAGCTGAAGTTTTCTCGGAAAGTATTTTTGTCTTAGCTTAGACCATTCATTAAGCACCAACGAAGACTAGCTCTGCATGAGGAGCAAGACATGATGCAAGAACCACTAGTAGAATTTATAAGCAAATTAACTGCCCTACGTTGTAAGGGAAGTTACAGAGATACACTTTTATTCAGTGAGCAAGAACTATAGATGCTTGTGGTTCAAAGAGGAAACACATTGCAATGATGATAAAGGTATTTTGACGCTGTATGAATTGTCTTCCAAACAGCAATATTTAAGAACATAACATACAAACAGAATACTGCAATTTACTCAGTCTCTCTCCTCAGAAATGCACTTCTTACACCATTTTCAAGCAGCAGTCTTCTAAATAAAGGCAAGGGGGTGTCATTGGAGGGGGTAGGGAGTTGGGAAGGAGAAGGGGAACAATTACGATGCAAATGGATTTAATAAAGATTACCAATTTATCATACAAATAAGTTTGTTTACTGTTTTCAGGTCACTTGACTGTATAAATTAAAACATTGCAGGACAAAAAAACCAACACAATATCATAGGGGAGAAACACATCTTCATCATTTCTCTCAAGTCAGGCTGAGAGAGAAATGGGAAGAAGTGTTCTTTGATGAAGGAAGAACTCATGTCTCCCTGCTCAAAAGGCTTTCATCATTGAAGAAAACATGACCATAACAACACCATTTTTATTACTTGCCTATTTTTTACGGGCAAAAGAGTGCCAAAGTCATATTACTTCATCACTACTCTCTGTGAGATTTTTTTCTCATAGCCTAGTTAGTCCTCATTTGACATTAATGTAAGGTAAAGCACAGCATCTGGTAGTGGCCACAGTATTTTGCAAACATGCACTCTGAGTTTAACAATCTGTAAATGTGTATTGATTACTCACCATATCCACGAATGCCTCCTAAAGGGGAAATTATTCACATGCATCATGTTCACAGATCTTCCAACATCAGTATTTTCCTCCTCAGACAGATTTATCTGTTACGGTATTCATAGGTGCATTCCAGAACAACTGCATGAGCAGTTAACAGCAAGGATTATTGCAAGAATTACTGTAATCCATAAAAATTCCCAGGATCCAAAGAAAGACTTCTCATAGGGTTTTCTAGGTACATGTCCATCTGTTTATTCATCACTTACTACTTCAAAAACACTACACTAATCAGTATACAGAAAATACTTTTAACAATGACAACAGTTTTTCTTGATAAAAATCCAGGTGCTTGACTGTAAGTTAAAGCATCTTCATATGCAGCATATTGGACAGTTGGAAAAGGTTAGTCAAAAAATAGTTTCTTGTCATCCATGCCAAATCAGTGGTTAGAGGGAGATGTGCAACTTCAGATTGCTTTGCCATGTTCAGAAATGAATATTGCTTTTTCTTCTTTCTTAGACACATATTCATCAGTGATCACTTTAATGCAGCTTTCCTTTCTTACTGGCCCAGGGAACAGGGTGATGTTTAATAGCCACATACAACAAACCCAAACTTCTTTCTGAATTTGACACTGTGGATTTATTTCTTCAACTAAGAAGGAAGTATGTATGCTTTTTCCACTCCATATAACAGGACAGTTAGATACCATCAGAAGATATGATCAAATCGTGATCAAATCCATTTTTGCTGTCTAACCCCATATTAAGGCTGCCTGCTCCCTTTAAGTAAAATGACTAAGCTATCGACTCTGTCACTGCAGAAGCTAGTTATGTTTTGATGCTATACTGTATATAACGCCACGTGCATCAATTTGTAAGTTGCAAAATGAAAGCAAAGCTTTAAGTCCGTGTTACCTAAGCATTCCTTCTCTGCTGTCCTTTTTTCCTCAGTTCCGCTCCCAGATAGTAGTTATCACTCCTGACGCTCTGGTGAATATCCTCGGGAAGACTCTTAAGCCCGAGTTAAAGAGACGGTGTATATTTTAAAGCAACGCAGGCAACAGGCTCTTGCTTTCTTTTCCCTGCCCAGAATTTCCAACCTACCCCTCGGGCTCCGCGTATCCTCGCCCAGCAGCAGCTCCGGACACTGGCACTCGCCCTGCAGCAGACTGGGCTCGGCTGCGGTGAGGGCTCTGCCTGGCAGAGGCTGTGCTGGCGTCAAGGGGGACCTCTAGGTGGGTTCTCCTGACACAGCACATCCTGCCCTGCCTGTCCCACCGAGGGGCGGAGGAGGAGGAGGAGGACGGGGCACCGGAGAAGAACAAAGCGGAAGAGTCTTCCTGAAAACAACCTATTTCTCTCCGGTGACTGAAAGGCAAAGAAAATTGTACATGGTAGTGTAATATCTGTAGAAAATGATAGATGTAGGAAACAGAGTTCACTACCCTTACTGTTACAGTCTGCCAAGATGCAAAAAGATTGCTGTACAAGCTTTTATACTTCAGCACAGCCAGGCCCTATCTCATTTGCCTGCCATTTTTAAATGGTTTATGCTGCAATAGGCCTTTTTAAACTTCAAATGTCTCCTTGCCCTTTTGGACAGGAAATCCTGCAGTATGGAAGCCAGCTGCAACTTCAGTGACATTAAAATATATGATAAGACTGTGTATTTGGTTAGGGAGCGGGTGGACTTGGGAGTAACATGATAAGATACTGCACTGCACATTTTCATAGATCCTATTTCCTTAAGTTGAAATCTGTTGCTGTCACAGCTCTATTCTACAATACCCCAAATTAGCCCCAGTACAGTTGATGCTATTCTGAAGGAAGAATAAAATATTAAACTACTCGAATGTCACAATGTGTTGACAGTGAAGTAGCATTTTTTCCAATTCAGTAATGAAAAGGGAGGTTCTACTGCTGAACATATCACTATACTTTCAGGTCTTGGAGTACCAAAGCCCACTAGATTCCAAAATTTAAAGTGGTGCTAGTATTATTTATCTCCCACTACTCTATGCAGCAAGGTGGGGTTTATTTTTTTCATTTAGAAGCAGATAGTTACACATGAAGATTAGCCATTTCTCACCAAGTAGTTACAAAACAATGTATGTAATCATGCTTGATAAAGATAAATATTCAGTATAACTTTTAAAAAATTCAGGTAAGGTGTTACAGTATGTTCATGATTTATGTATAAAGCACTGCACGCATCCCACTACCCCATTACTTTTGGAACATTTTAAAAGAATATGAAACTATGGAAAATGCAATGTTTTGCAATTAATCTACATAAGAAAAAAAATTACATCTAGCTAATCCAGTTGTCTATTACTTGTTATGAAATATTAACTACTCCAAATGCTACACAAACCTGAACCATCATTATTATTTCATATTTCACTTATCTAACTGCATACTTACTAGATCATCCATGGGCACTGACATTTTCAAAACTAGACTTACTTAATGCCTTGTGCTATCTTGAGAAAGAGTTTCTTAACACTGACCTGGCACCTAACACATTTGAAACCCTTGACTGTGCATCTGTATGGCAATTTATCTGCTCTGCTGGAGTGTCAAGTTCAGCACAAAGCATAGCACCCATTGACTCTCCTAATTCCATTCACAGAACTGCAAAAGGAGAGTGGGCGTATCTAAAGTTACTATATAGCATTACAAATTCTGTTAGAAGAACTAACCAAAAAGTGTAATACACAACATAAGAGTTTTCCAAAGCATGGGTAAATTAAAGCCAGTAGAGAATTTTTGGTACATTTCTATTATAGTCTGACTTGTGGAATTGTTCTAGTTCCAGCATATAATAGTACACTAATCAGTATCCACCTTGACAGTAAAAAAAATAAAAAAAAAAATACATCAACAGCTAAAAACATTAAGTGACATTAACTTTAGTGACACTGGAGTTTCTTTTTACCTGATAAACATTTTAACATAAGAATGACATTGAACTATTGGAGCAAGTCCAGAAGAGTGCCACAAAAATGATCCAAAAGCTGGAGCACCTTTGCTCTGAGGATAGGCTGGGGAAACTGGGGTAGTTTAACCTAGGAGAAAGAGGACTATGGGATGACCTTCCAATACCTGAAGAGAACCACCAGAAATGCTAGAGATGGACTTTTCATAAGGGTGTCTGACAACAGGACAAGGGAAACAGGAGAAGGGAAAATGGTTTCAAACCATTTTCAAACCAGTTAGTACATTTGGACCAGATCTTAGGAATTTCTTCAGTTCAAGGGTTGAGAAACTTTGGAATACACTGCCTGGAGATGTTGTGGATGCTGCATCCCTGGTGGGGTTCAAGGCCAGGTTGGATGAGGCCTGAGCAACCAAGTCTACTTGACAGATGGCCAACGGTAGTCATTCTATGATACTAGGATTCCATGTGAGTTCCAATCCAGGTTCACCCAGTTCTTTGAAAAAGCCATCCAAGCACAATTTCAGTGAAAAAAAAAAAAAATATATATACATATATATACACACACATATACATATACATATACAAGAAAAAAGCTTTTCAAAGCAGATTTTGCTTTGATTCCTTGGTTTGCCTACCAAAACAGTGCTCTGACCACTAGAATGTAGACTATTGGAATGTCTAATGTCTAGGCCATCTTTCCATTTGTACAGAATCTAGGCTAGACTTAAAAGCTGAATAAACACAAACAGGAACCAGTAGGTGATAACAGCTCTCCATGAGTTTCGGGAATCCAAATTTTCAGTCCCTTTACAAGGTGTTCTTGAGAATTTTTCACAAAAACTTAGTTATGTAACAGTCAAAGTATGTTTGTGACAGGAACCAGATTATCTGCAAATATTTCTTGCTTTCAAATAAATAGCCCATTGGACAACAAAGTGAGGATCTGACTTCTTTCTGTCTTTCACTGGTCCTGGGAATCTTGCAGTTTTGACTGCTCAATGAAATATCTAAAGGAGGAGTGAAGAGTGCGTTCTATAAACTGTGTTTTTAATCAGCCTTTTAACAGTGAAAAATCACTGTTTGATTCTGTTCTTTGAGGGTAGGAGAACCAAAGAGAGGATTATTTATATCTCCATTTCTTAATTTCCACATAGTCTGCCTTCCACAGCACTCAGCTTTTTCAATTGCAAGTGATACAAGAAAATTAAGGATTAACTACAGCATCTGTTAAATTGAAGTCCTACAGAGTGTTTTCTTTGCTTCTTCTCATAAATTAGCAAATACATGAGAAAGACTTGACTTTGTGGTATTTCTGGTCATGATCATAGAATTGTTTAGGTTGGAAAAGAACTTTAAGATAACTGAGTCCAATCATTAACTAAGCCCACTGCTAAACCATGTTCCTAACGTCCATATCCACACAACTTTTAAACATGTTCATGGTGATTCAGCCACCTGCCTGTGTAGCCTGTTCCAATACTCTGATGTCCCTTTTAATAACAAATTTTCTCCTAATGTGTAACATAAACTTCCCCCAGTGCAACCTGAGACCATTTCCTCTTGTACTGTCACTTTTGGTTTGGATTGGAAGGGACCTTTAAAGGTCATGTAGTCCAGCTTCCCCCTTAATAAGCAGAGACATCTTCAACTAGATAGGGTTAAACAGAGCCTATTCCATGCTCACTGTGAGTGTTTCCAAGATTTGGCATATGCCACTTCTCTAAGCATCCTGTTCCAATGTTTCACCACCTACACTTTATGAAATGCATAATATTTAGTCTAAATTTACCATATTTTAGCTTAAAGACATTACCATTTGTCTTGTCAGAACAAGCCCTGTTAAATGAAGATAGTGCTAAGAGAGGTAAGAACTATTGTTCTATCAGTATCAGACTTTTAACATAAAAATCAAAAAACAATGGAAATACATAATTTAAAACATACGCATCATATACAACTATAATTTGTATGCTAATGAGTACAAATTTTCTGCAGAGATCAGCTTAACTTTGTAAATTTTTACTTTTTTTATCAAAAATGGGCAACAAAAACTCACTGAATGAAATACTTTAAATGACAATACAATAACACAGAGGGCAAAGCAGATACTTAGGAAGGTAAAGTTGCAGTTGGCTCTTATGACACAGTAAATAGTGGTAATGAATGACTATAGTTTTTTTGAGACTAATATTCAAGAACTGGTGGCCTCAACCAGTAGCTGTCCAGGAAATTATCTAGAAAATTAACACTTATCAAACCTGTATTAAAAATCTCAAAGTGCGCTTCAATATATGATATGCTATCAGTGACAAGAAATGTTCATTGAGATCAACTTCTAGATCAGTTCTTCTAGATAGGGAAAAAAGATCAAAACATGGCATTTTTGCATGCATTTATTTTAAAACCAGGAAACAGCCTACCCAAAATGAGAAATAAATAAATAAAAATGAACGACCACTTACATACTAATATTTATCATCTGCAATATTTTGAAAATATAATGTATGGACATGACAATACTCCATACTTGGATTAATTTCTATATTTTGAGTGTTAGAATCCCTTTATTAGTTAAACATTCTCCATGAAAAACATATTGATTAAAAAATCAACTTGATTAATGAAGTGGCAAAAATTGCATCCCACTACATACAGTTAAAGGAAATAATCCAAGTGATGGGTCTTTAATCATACCACTTTTTCAGTCCACAAAAGTTATATTTAATAATAATTGCATAGAAAGTAAAGGCACAAAATCGTCTCATCAGAATCCTCAACAGAGTAAGCTGATAAGCCCAATAAGCTCCTTACCACATTTTATACTGCCTTACTCAGAGACAGGTGTTACATGAATTTATGTCAAGCCTAGTAACTTAGCCTTTTGTCCTTTATGTTTCTTCTACCATTCACTCTGCATGGAAATTAGCTCACTAATGGACACCCTTCTGGAGTAAGTAAATGTTGTGCAACTTAAAAAGCTTTTTGCTACAAGCAGTCCAGACAACAGTAGGGTTATTTGTCTCTGTTCTTCGCGTATAGACATCTGTACAGAACTTCCACTCTCAGACATATTCATGGCAAATCATAAGGCAAGTCACATGAATTTTGTTCACACACTCTAGAAACATCATTCCAGAGAGCTCTGTCAGAGCTTCACAGACACTTCGAACTGAAAAATGACAGAAGAAAATTGTTCCTCTGTACCCATAGGTTTAAGTGAGTGATATAGAGTATGAATATAATCCAGTCAGTATAAATTGCCCTAGGACTTGAGAGCTTAAGGCCATAATTATGTTGAAATAAATATTAAAAAAGAAATTGTCAGAAAACATATAATTCACTTTTGAACAATAAACATGAATTAGGCAATGTTGCTAATAACTTGTGGCTATGCTTTAAGAGAAACAAGCTTAGTTATGAAGTATATTTTTGTTTGGAAAATTATGTGCTCAGTTCTAAATATAAATTATGTAAAACATTCTACTTGCAAGCCCCAGCCTCTTTGAGGTCCAAAGAGTCTTCATCAAGAATTTTGAAAAATTAGCATTGTATGTGTCTTCCATTAACTTCTTAGCTTGTTCTTTAGTTAGAGTGGGAGGTGGTTTTGGGTAGTCTCATTCAAAATGTAAGATCTGCTCAGGAGTATAAAAAAAAAACCCTTATTGTTCTTCATCTTACTTGGTAAGCATCAGGTTTTTCGCAGTGCTATTTATTTCTTATGAATGACTTTAAAAAGATCCTTAAAGTTGCATAGATAGGAATAGATGGAGTGGTGTGGAAAGGAATGTCAGTACATTTTGTCTCATTTTAAGAGAAATAGCCCTGCTCTCCTTGATGCTACTGATTGGTAACTTCTGAAGCAAAATAATTGTCCTGACTAGCAAACTATCTCCCTAAATTATTCAACATCGGTTATTCTCACAGACTCATCTCTTCCCTGTTGCATAAGATAGCATTCAGATGCCTTAAAGATCATTTCACAAATAGAAAATTTACATGAATGCAAAAAATATGTAAATAGAAACTGAAGATCATTGTTCTCTCTTTTCCCATTTAAACTCCCTCTGTCTGCCCACATACTAATCTCCACACAAATCTTTTCCTTAAGTAAAGCAGGAAGAAGAAAAGAAGCCAGTCTGTATTTGCTGCCAAAGTAGACTTTAAACATATTAAAATGTTAAGCTTGTATTTGTCAGGTGATTTTGGCTCTTATATCCTAGCTATCTTATTTATGGCCAGAAGCAGAGCTTGAGCTCTCTGTAAGGAGTCATGTTAATCAGAATATTGCTATGGAATATACAGCTCGCATTGCATCAGCAGTTTGGGTGTATATCTGCTGTGAAAGAGGAAGTGACTTCTGGTAATGCTTCAATTTTACTTCAGTAAAAATACTATGTAACTCTGAAATTCCCAGAAACAGTTTGGCAGAAATTGTGAAGAAAATCGATTGTCTGTTTTCACTGACTTTTTTGTAAAATTGAAACACTGAGAAAACAATGGCAGGCTTTTATTTATACAGAGGTAACAAACTGAACTGAGAGTCATGACCTGTTCTATAACATGAAGATGATTGTGTATTAATTTTAGTCATACTCCAAATAGAATAGTCTTCAGAGTACTGTAACCTTCATGAACATGGAGCGATGAAATTTTACTTGCTCATACTTAAAAAAATAACAGAGAAATGCAATTTACTCCAGTAAATATTAGTAACAGTATGATATTTTTCTCACTCTGAAGGAAGAAGTTTGAAGTGAAACAAAGCATATAACTTAAAATACTTCCATATTCATTGTCATAAATTTAATAAGTAATGATAGAATATGGATTATTTATTTTCTCACAAATGTGGTAGTTAGGGCCCGGTGGTCGGAAGATATCGCGCTGTACGGGAAGATAGGACGTAAGCAGACGGAGGTGACGCAGTAAACCAGGGCTATAATATGTGATGTTACATGAGAATAAACACCATTTGCCGCCCATCACATTGATGTCTGCGGATAGATGACCCAAGTGGTCCAGTGGTGGCCACCGTGTCGTTCCTGAACCAGGTTGTCACTCCCCATTAGAGGCAACACACAAACATATCTCATAAAAGTGATTTCTATTTTCAGTTCTTTTTTCTCCCAAGCTTGGGTCCCCTATGACTATTGAGCCTAAAAGATAGAGTTAACAGAAGGGCGCCTGCTAGCAGTACAGATTTTAAAGAAAAAAAAAGTATTGATGACTTCTAGAAGGACTTTATGCTTTCCTTTACAAGATAATATGGACATTAGTATTTAAAAGTAGCACCTAATAATTTTACAACTATATTAATATAAGGAATGGTAATTACCTGAATGGAACAATACAGAAATTATTTATAAAAGGATATTATTTATAAAGGATATTTATAAAAGGACCCTTAACTGCCAATGTTCATGTAATCTTACTTAAACATACCTTTTCTTGACACTTTCCTGTCTAGGTGCCATCTTTTCTTAGATGGGGAAAGGGAATTGGTAGAATGAAGAAAAAAGGGAATATGGTGTAGTTTTTTCTGCAATGTTTTTGTATCAAGTACACTTTTCTGATGTCCTCAAATACACAGATCAATCAAAGAAATTCAAATTTATGATTTAGTATATGTTCCAGGACATTACAATTATAATTGTAATAATGTAAAAAACTGAAATAGGAATAGAAATATTGAAATTCTTTTTCTTTTAAAAATTGAAATAAGAGAAGATTTAAGTTTTTTTCTATGTGAAGATTTTTGAAAAAATCTCCAGAAACTTTACAAATTTTGCAATACCACCATTTTGTGCTAAAAACTGTAGATACTGCAGCTTTCCCTCAAAATAGAAACTTTGAGAGAGCTTTTTAATTTTTATTTTAGCAAGCACCTTCAATTTTATCTCATTTTCTATTTGTCTTGATGTGTAGAAATTCTGGTTTTTAAAATCCTTTTTTTTTTTTTTTTTTTTTTACATAAGAAGAAAAAAGCAGTGGGCACCAGTCTAGATCATTTCCAGTCTCTTTAAATACAAGTAAGACATTTACTATTCCACTATAACAGGAAGATTATAATTATTATTAGCATAATAATAATTATACTGTTAACAATTAATCTTACTAACAATCTTATTAACAATCCCTACAAGACTGAGATTTCCTGAGTTCCTGAACAAAGATCATCCAGTCCCTGTAACTTAAGGAGCATTAATGCATGATGTTTGCTTCCATATCAACTGCAGCAATTACATACTTTTGTTCCTATTATCTAGCATGACTGTCCTAATGCTAAATTTTCCTAATTGAAACTAAGACAAAAGACAATACTCCTCCATTTCCTGTAGTTACATAACCAACCCAGTAACACAAGTCCGTGCTTCCTCTTTATTGATATTGCTTTTACAGTGTATGCATCTTTTGTTAACTGTTTGGGATGGGATAACGAAATCAGAGTTATCAGTTAGACTCTCCAGTCCTTACCATAATATATGTAACATGGGAAGTTTAGTATCTCACAATATTATAATTTCTTGTACTGTTTTTTAAAATAATTTCGGGACGTTTCCAATCCAACACAAATGACTCTTGTAGAATACTCTTTTCTGACAAATAACATTCATCCAAAACAAACATTTTGCAATTACACAACAACTTCCTTTTCATTTCTAGCAGCACTTTTTTCAGTTCATAGAACTGTAATTCACCTTCCCCTGCCAGTGGCTGCAAACTGGCATTCAGGTATCTAAATGCATTGAACAGATGCTGTTAGAATGAGTCCACCAGCCCCCACTGGTTTGCACAGCGCATGTATGATGCACATGTAAAAAGTGCTCAATGTTATCTTCCTACCTTTACACACATGTTCTTATGAAGAATATCTTAATTGGCAGGGTATGAATTGTCATGGCAACTGCATGGTAATTATCATGGTAATTACAAATTCATTCTTGTTTTTTGTCAAATGTGTGCCAAATGTGAATACACTATTTTGTACTCTGGTCTGGCAAATTCTAGCAATAAGTGGCTTGTATTCTGACAAAAATGTATCTATTTGCCACTTGGATTAAAGTACAAGAAGTAAAATTTGTCATTGCTCACAATGTCTGTTTCTTCAGTAAAAAGTGGTTAAGAATAAAGCCTGAAACTTCTGTTTTCTCAGAATTCAAAGACACCACATAATTTAAATTGCAGAGTCCCCAAATGAAAGCTAATTCAGATAGCAATTCTGATTCTCAACTGCAAATTATAAGAAAAAATTGGACCTTTTATAATACTAAGAGATTCCCACTGTCCCAGGAAGAGTATATAGTGTTGTAATATATTCTGTTGTATACAAGTTGTTTAGTTTGTGCATACGTAGCTGAAATATGTATAGACAAGTAAGTATTCAGGAATAAGTACACAGTATTTCATAGGGACACAGTACCACAGAGAGCAGAACTGAGAAACAGGAAAGAGGTAAGATCTTTATCTCAAATGGTTTACAGTCCTAAATTAACTACAAAACAGTGGGAAATTATTCACTACATGGAGAAGTAGACTAAAATGTTCTTAACAGAAGCAGAATAATAAGCTGATTATAAAGTACTTAATGAGATTTATTAAATGAACATGGGCCAATACTCCCTGTATACAAAGCCATTCTTACTTTCTTTTTTATTTATTATTTAGTGGAGTAAAACAAAGAGCAAACATGTGACAACTTAAGTAGCAAACTTCTCTGGTGTGCAGACTGAAGTACAAATGTGCCTGAGTTTATAGCAGCTTTTACTAAAGGCTGAATTCCACATCCTACTGCCTTTACATCACCAAAAATGCTGATTAACCCAATGCTATCCATGGTGTTAACCACTACCAGCATGACTGTGAACAAACTGAGAAGTACTGAGAAGCCTTATGGATTATTTCCTGAAACATATGTGAGAAGTTGAAGTATTCCCCCACAACACACTTCAGACTGTGAAAAGTGTAATGTTTAGTGATGCCACAGACTCTTAGTCAGAACAGTACTTCTAGACGATGCTCAGGCTGAGTGTGTACTAATCCAAAGAGAAAACTTGACTAGAAAGCCATTCAGCATCTCCTGTCAGAGTATTCCCTCCATTTGGGAAATTTCTTTTGCAAGATAACAAACAATGGGCATTTTACCCTACAAGTTATGCTGGTATCTTTGTAGCATCTGTTGAACCCATGCCTACTTCCACCTTATCCATGGAGACTGACAGCAAGATCTTGCACTATGTTGTATACTTACAATGCTAAATATTAGCTCTAGTCAGGGAAAGTGAGAAGTTATTTACTTTCAAGCTCTATTAAAGTGTTTCTGCAAACATAAGTCACATGACATTAAAAACAAACAAACTGGGTCTTTTTCTGGTATATGATTGTTGAAAACAAGACCACATATAGCAGGCAGGCATCTGCATGTAGTTAGAAGAGTAGGTCACAGAACAGAAGCCCTTTGATCACTAGGGAATTTGGATTCATAAGATCATAGAATGATTTAGGATTGAAGAATCTTGAGATATCATTTACTTTCAACTACCCTGCCGTGGGCAGGGACTTCTCTCCCTAGACCAGATTACCCAGGGACCTGTCTAACCTGGAGCTGAACACTTCCAGGAAAGGTCTCCCTGGGAACTTCTTCCAGTGCCACACCACCCTTCCTAAGATCTAGTCTAAACTGATCCTCTTTCAGCTTGAAAACATTCCCCCTTGTCCCATCATTAGAGTCCCCCCATAAGAAGTCCATCTCCAGTTTCCCTGTAGGCCCCCTTCAGGTACCATAAGGCTACCATAACATCCCACCAGAGCCTTCTGATCTCTGGGATGAACAGTCCCAGTTCCCTCGGCCAGTCTTCATAGGAAATGTGCTCCAGCCCTCTGATCATCCTTGTGGGCCTCCTCTAGACCCACTCCAACAGAATTTGTTTTTTGTTTTATCAACCTATGAGAAACATGGAAAATGTTAGCATTGTGGAGAGCCAAGGCAGTGCTCCTAAGTAGAAAACACTTAATTAGCTATGCTTGGGCTTAAGTCACTGTGGTGCTCTTGCAGTTTATGTAAAACTATGTGCATTGAAAAAGACTATTTATAGTGCCTCAGCAATAAGTATCAGATGCAATTTAGACAAATCCTAAGAAAGTTTATGAGAAATATCAAACGAGAAAATGTCTACATTTGAAAGCTTTTCCCTAAATGCTTATTTTTTAGATTTCTTTTTTTGACTAAAGTTACTAGAATACTATTGCTTTCTGATGGCCTCTTGAGTATCTGTAGTTTCTATTAAAAAACAGTTTTAAAAGCCCTTAATTATGTCTGCCTTCATAAGAAATTATCCAAAAAAGTTGCACATGAGATAAATTAGCTTAAAATAAGGGACAAAGAGAGCATGCTTTAAAACTCTGGCTGATGTTCACTGTTTTCAAAATTTTGCATGTAATTTTTGATATATATCTGCATAAACACCAAATATTTTTGCCTTAGAAAGTGATTGCCATAAGGTATCTCCTGGAGTCTTCTGAGAAGATTCTGATTTTTTTTCAAGTTATTGCTTCAAAGCTTGCATGTGAAGAAGCAGAACAGATGCTTATAAATAATCATAGGTGACACACAGATCTTTTGAGTAAGCGACATTGTCCTTAAAGGGGGATAGCAGCCTTGATATATTTACATTCTCAATTATTCTCTGTCAGTTATGGGAGATAACTAGGGACAGAACTATCTCCTCAGTACTCTCTATAGAATGATGTTGAAGCTGTACACATTATTTCTTACTGTTCTCATTTGCATTTTAAAGTAATGAAATGCTGCTCTTTACCCGAGGTATTTGTTGTGCAGATTAGGTAGATAACAACTTGTGAAAATGATCATGAGAAATGTAAAGAAAGAATATAATAAATGTGACTTACAGCTTCCTGTTGCAATACTTAAGATAAAAGGCAAAAGTTACTGGTGTAGGTTGCCCAATTAGTAAACCTATTATAAAAATCAATATGTCACTACAAATAAAGTCTGATGCCAGATGCTGACATTTGACTACCTTATATTTTCTCACAGGGACTCATATTAATGTTATCTTGTCAGGCAATAACTTTAAACCTATTCCAATACTGTATTAAATACAAAATTGTTGCTAGACCTTTTTCTATTATTTATTTTTATACGTTATTGACACTTCATCCAGAGGACTTGTACTTTCTAGAAAATATTCTGTTGAGGGAAGAATGTCTTAATCTATTTTGTAGTGATATAGTAATGAAATTATTCATCTTGCAATTGACAACTTGTCAGCCAAAGTCTTTCCATGTTACTTTACATATTATGAAGAACGCAAGTTTACTACTTATAAGCATGTCCTGAAAAAATACAATTTTCTCAGGTGAGATTGTGTTGCTAAAAGATTGGCAAAAAATGGTTCTAAATACTCATTTAAATAACTGACTAAAAGGTAAGACTTCAACATACTTAGATTTATTTTATTCAATCATTTGAAAGGTATGATGCGATACTCAAAATACTGACACAAACTGATTTTATAAAGGAAGAACTAGAAAGAGAAGTTTTCAAATCTAGGTGAATAACAGATTGGCTGAGCAAAGATTTGAACATGTGAGGTCTAGAAAAATTGGGCAGTTTCTGACCTTTCCATTCCTGTCATGTTCACTTTCTTTTCTGCACTTTGGTACTTTTTATATCACATCTAGTTTCAATATTGAAATTTCCTTTTGGTTATGAGACATCATTAACAAATTAAAGAGTAAAGAGCAAACAATGATAGGAACAAAACCAAGGCAGGTTTTCTCCATATTCTGCGTTTCTACTCATAGTTTTGACTAACACACACTATACCTTGGTTTTTTTTTTAATTCGGACAATGCCAGATTAAATTAGTGCAGAAATCATACCAAAATGGCCAGTTGCTACTCACAGAACGTGCCTGTTGTAGATTATGAGTGAGAATAATGGCCCATGTAGTCAGAAAACATGACATCTAAATGGAAAGGAAAGCTGCCTACATACAAAATCATAGAATCATAGAATTAGTAGGGAATGGAAGGGACCTTGAAAGGTCATCTAGTTCTATCCTCACACCACAGGAGGATCACCCAGACCAAGTCCAGATGACTTTCAAACTTCTCCAGAGGAGACTCCACAACTACCCCCCCAGGCAGCCCCCTCCAGTGCCCCATCACCCTCCCTGGGAAGAAGTTACAGAATTACAGAATCCATCAGGGTTGGAAGGGACCTCAGGATCATCCAGTTCCAACCCCCCTGCCATGGGCAGGGACACCCCACCCTAGAGCAGGCTGGACAGAGCCTCATCCGGCCTGCCCTTAAACACCTCCAGGAAAGGGGCCCCAACCACCTCCCCAGGCAACCCATTCCAGGCTCTCACCACCCTCACAGTGAAGATTTCCTCCTCACATCGATCTCTAAATCTACCCATCTCCAGCTTTGATCCATTTGCTACCTGAGATCCTAAAAACTCCTCCCCAACGATTTTATAGCCCCCTTCAGATACTTGAAGGCCACAATAAGGTCACCTCGAAGCCTCCTCTTTTCCAAACTGAACAGCCCCAACTCTCTCATGTGGCCCTTCTCTGGACTTGCTCCAGCATGTCTACATTCTTCTTGTAATAAGGGTTCCAGAACTGGACACAGTAGTACAGGTGTGGTCTCACCAAAGGAGAGTAGAAGGGGAGAATCACCTCCCTCAAACTGCTGGGCACACTTCTCCTGATGCAGCCCAGGATCTGGTTTGCCCTCTGTGTTGCAAGTGCACGCTGCTGGCTCATGTTGAGCTTTTTGTCCACAAGCACCCCCAAGTCCCTCTCCTCAGGTCTACTTTCCCGCCAGTCACTGCCCAGCCTGTATCTGTGCTTAGTATTGCATCAACCCAGATGCAGGACCTTACACTTAGTCTTGTTAAACCCCATGAGGTTGGCTTGTGCCCACCTCTTCAGCCTGTCCAGGTCCCTCTGGATGGCAGCCCTACCCTCTGGCATGTCTGCTGCACCACACAGCTTGCTGTAGTCTACAAACTTGCTGAGGGTGCACTCAGTGCCTCTGTCCATGTCATCGACAAAGATGTTGAACAGCTGCTCCTCCTCTCAGTGTAGTGCTTAGAAACCAATATTCAAAAAAGGATATGAAACTCCTGAGTTTCAATTTTGAGCAGTAAGTACCTCTTTCTGCTCAGCATTTAGAAAGTTAACTGAACCTTTTTTTTCAGCTTGAAAAAAACCCTCTGCAGATATTTGGAGATATGTGAACAATAAAGCTCATGGGAAATTTTCAAACATGTTTTGCTATAACTTTTGTAGCAATAACTATTAACAATAGCTATTAATGCATTTATGGCATGAGCACATGACAGAATAATAGAATCACAGAATTTTAAGGATTGGAAGGGACCTTGAAATATTGTCTACTTCAATCCCCCCAGCACAGCAGGATCACCTGGACCAAGTCGCATGGGAGCACATCCAGTCATGTTTTAAACATCTCCAGAAAAGGAGACTCCGCAAGGGAACATATCCAGTCATGTTTTAAACGTCTCCAGAAAAGAAGACTCCGCAACCTCCCTTGGCAGTCCATTCCAATGCTCTTGCACTCTCACTGGAAAGAAGTTTCTTCTCATATTTATGTGGAATTCCTATGTTCAAGCTTACATCTGTTGTCCCTTGTCCTATCATTGGATGTCACTGATAAGAGCCTGGCTCCTTCCTCCTGACACCTTCTCTTTACATATTTATAAACAGTAATGAGGTCACTCCTCAGTGCCCCTTTTTCCAAGCTAAAGAGATCCAGCTCCCTCAGCCTTTCCTCATAAGGGAGATGCTCTACTCTCTTAATTAACTTTATAGCTCTGCACTGGACTCTCTCAAGCAGTTCTGTGTCCTTAACTGAGGAGCTCAGTACTGGGCATGCTACTCCATATGTGGTCTCAGCAGGGCAGAGTAGAGGGGAAGGAGAATCTCTCTTAATCTGATAACCACACACCTTCTAACACACCCCAGGATGCCATTTGCTTTCTTGGCCACAAGAGCACATCGCTGGCCAAGTCATCCTGCTGTCCACTAGGACCCCCCAGGTCCCTTTCTTCAACACTGCTCTCCAGCAGGTCAGTCCCCAACCTGTAGGTTGTTCTTGCCCAGATGCAGGACTTCACATTGCCCTTGTTATATTTCTGCCCACCCAACTCTCCAGCCTGTCCAGGTCCTGTCAAATGGCATCCTGGGGTGGGTTAGAAAGTATGTGGTTAGTAGATTGAGAGATGGCTTTTTACAAAAAACTATTCATAAGCTGTATCAAAAAAGGATGACCAGAAAGTCTTCAATATAGTTTTCCACTTCAGTGTTCTGACCTATGTCATACAAATAACTTCTGGAGGAAACAATTTGATTTGAGTCTTAATTTGATCTAATTTACATGACTTCACAAAGATTAAATATTATTCATAAAGTGGTGTAAAGATGTAAAGGTAACTATGAATATTAGATACATAAAGCAACAAAGCAGTGGTGTAGGTAGTCTAATAATCCTTCATAACACTTAAACATGAGTTTCATGGACAACTACAATTTGCTGTTAGAATGCACTCTTTTTAAACCATGGCATGCCTCATCGAAGATTATTTCATGAGCTGACTAATGAAGATATATTTAATATGAAAAAGTCAATAAATTTCTCCCAAAATAATATAAAATAGTGCTTTAAGACAGTATCAACAATAACTAAAGACTTCATATGTAAGATTTTCTGGGGGAAAAGTGAGTGGAAATAATAAGAGAAAATACTTTCAGAATATCAATTCTTCATGTATTTCTTCGCAGAGCTGAAGACTGAACAGAATGTCAACAATTTATTCTTAAAAGTAGCGGTGAAACTGTATCACATGTGTATAGAGGGACTATCCTATAAATGGTGGTGTTTTATATTACCCATGCAGTTAACACTACATACCTCAAATCAATTTCAGACTGAAGTCTTATCTGATAACATTTCTGTAAATATGCTTGGACTAGGAAGCTTTATTTTGGACAAACTTCTTAATTTGATCTAACTTCACTGTGATGTTTTGAAAGTTATTTATGTAATGCTATTATAGAGACCCAGATTAAGTATTTAAACAGGCCCTCCTAAGAGTGAGTACTACACATGTGTAAACCTTTCACAGAGTCACATGACTTAAAGACTTAATTCTCATTAACAGTGTCATCAAAAGTATAGCCATGATACAATTAGGTTTGGTGCCTTCAGATCAGAAAGTGAGGTCTGATGATCCTTGTAACACTCATGTTTTATGTTCCCTGAAGGCAAATAAAATTATTTTTAACACAAATACTGCATTATCAAACAGTGCAGTAACCTGAAATTTTCAGGCTGCTGTAAGATACTGTGGGCCTTAAACATTTTTGCTTTAGCTACAAATTCAGTGTCAGTATTGAAATAACTTGATATTCAACTGCAACTAGAAGCTAATTATTACCATTCAAGTATCCAGTATAAAATCCAGTCAGAACATAAAATTTTTAGTATTGTAAAAAACCCTCATAAAATTTGAGACATGCTTAATTAATGCAAGGCTTAAGGACATGCCTTTACTTGTTCATGTGCAACTTTGGTGAACATACAGGTCAGTCAGGTATGAAGACTCTATACTTACATTAATTTTAATAGGAAAGGAACGTTTTCCATGGAATTCTTTTCAGCATAAAAATTCNTAGGGGTTTTTTTTTTGGTTCATTTAATGCAATTATGAATGAAGTAAAGACATTTAAAGATTTTGGGCACAAAATAGTTTTTTTATTGATAGATCTAAAAAGATGCCATTCCAGAAAACAGATTCTTCCTTTGAATTATAGGTGTGCTCATATGATAATGATTCTGCAAATGGACTAGAATTCTACAGAAATCTCAAGACAAAACCTGGATGAGTGTTTTCTCCTTATTTCAAAATATATAGCCAAATTGTACACATTCATTAAAACTTACGCAAGTTTCAGGGTGACTAGGCAAGTTACAGGCATACACATACGCAGAAATTGCTTACAATACTACAGCACAATCACCTCCTATACTATGCCTGAAGTGTCTGATAATCAGCTCACAGGCATCTTGAAAAGAAAGCTGTTCTATAATGACAACACTATTCCCAAAAAGCAATGATCTGAAACAGCCAATGTGCATTGGAAATGATAAGCACTTAGACTACCCAAAATAGAAGCCCCTAACTATGATACAGAAAAAGCACTGTAAATGCAACTTATGGCATTTTTAGGAAAATGGAAAGTAGTGATTTGCTCTCTTTTTGCAAGAAAAGGAAAGAAATTAATGTAGAGATCAACCCTTTCTGCATTATTGGGGATTTTTGTTTGTTTGTAAGTTAGGAAGTTTGGTTATTTTTAATGTGTTTGTTTTCTTGGGTTGTTTGGTTTTTTTACTGTACTGAGACAAGCAATGCCTCACCCACAACATTTGTACTGAGATAAGGGTCTGGCTGCCAACATGTCTGCAAGCCCATACATCTAACTTCACATGGGAAAGGGAGCCTAGATTTGGTAAGAAGTAAAAAACCAAAAGAATATAGAGGTTAGAAATGTAAAGCAATTTTTTTATTAATGTATTTTTAATTTTACCCCAGATTGCTCCCTAGAATATTTTATAGGATACATAAGGTAATATGATTCTTAGACCTTAAAAGTCTAAGACTATAGGCATTAGTTTTTAGAAATAGCTAATGTCAACAAAGTCTGTTTCAGAAGTTACTTTGCCTAACCCAACAAAATGTTGTTTAAACATTTGAGTTCTTTGTGGGCATCTTGTTTCTGGGAGGTTTTTTCGTTTGTTTTATGTCATTTAGGCTTTTAAGAGAGCTCGTCTAAAGGCTTCAAAACTTGGGCAGCTAATTTCACATTTCAATGATTTATTTTACAATACATTGCTAACTTTGTGTGGATGGAACATAACCATATTTTTCCTTCCAAAGTAATACATCAAATATTTTAACTATGTGTAGAACTCTCTTTCCTCTGTTAATATTCAGTAATTATTTTAATAATTATCTAATAATATCTTCTATAGGTAGTGTGATTTTTTTTGCAGAATGGAGTCTCACATCAGATAACACAGGCTCTGCTCATACATTTAATTGTACTAAATACTGATTTAGTTCTCACGTGCCAATCAAAGAAGACCAGCAGCAGTGGTCTCATCTTTAATACTATTTCTTAATCACTAATTTTTTGTGTCTTATTCAGAAAGAATTTTCTGTTGAATAGTTTTTCTCAATCCACTTTCACCTGTAATTATGTTTAGCACATTCTGACTTCTAAAATACACTAACTGTGCATTGATGCATATCAATATATAAATAAAATATCAGATTTTTTCTATTTTAAAATGAATTTTTAGCAAGGTGTTAAGTACATGTATCTATAAAGTAAATAAATTAAAATGTAGCAATGAAATATTTCAGAATAGGTCTCATTTGAAGATATCAAATAACATGTAATTTTGTAATGTATTTCTTTTCAAAATCAAGAAAGCTTTAGGACCACAACATGAAGTTGCCAACTTAAAATTTCTCATGTAAATTTAAAATGTGTCTTCAATATTCTATGGAATGTAATTTTTGTTATCCCTAGTATCTGAAGCAACTAAATACATTCTCTTTATGACACGTTACAGGCTTTGTTCCTTAAACAAATCCCTATTTTTCCTTCCATCACAACCAAGTTAAACAAAAGTAATCTTGACACTGTGCAGTAGATGATGTAACCCGTTAAGACATAAATGTCCTAGCTGCTACATTTGTTAATACAAATACAGTATCAGCAGCATTTAAAGTGAGGTTGCAATAAAACATGAATACTTGTAAGGGTTATCTAACTAAAGCCAGGAAATGCATGGTCAATTTACAAAGGTGAGAAAAAGTATAGAAGACATAAGAAATCCATTGTGTAGTCATTAATAGTAATTATTCTCCAAATACTTCTCATTTAGCATTGTGAAATTATATAAAATATTTGCAAAAGTTCTCCATATTTAATGAAAAGAAATTTTGCTACAAAACACGGCAAAGTCTGAGGTAAAGGGTAATCATTTATATTGATTCTGTTTTTAAGTGCATATCAACATCAATGTGTATATGAGACATTTTAGTCTGATACGACAGAGAAGACATCTTTCATTATTCTTTGGGTTGGGACGGACCTTTAAACATCATGTACCACCTGGGTAACCAGTTCTACTTTTTCATCACTCTCATCACAATGTATTTCTTCCTTATATCTAGTCTGAATCTCGCTTTTTTAGTTTAAAATAGTCACTCCTTGTCCTATCACAACTGGCCTTGCTAAAAATTCCGTCTTTCTTATGAGCTCCCTTTAAGTACAGAAGGGCCGAAGTCCCTCAAGAACTTCTCTCTCCAGGCAGAACAACCCCAATTTATGCCTTTCAATACACACTAATGAATGACATCTAAAGTTAATATGCATTTGTGTATATTTTCCTTTGTGATCAGACATATGTTAAAACACTTGTAACTTCACTGAAACCAAACATCCAATATTTTCAAAGTATTTCTTAACTTTTTATTTCAGAAAAAAAAGATGCAAGTAACATAGCATTTATAATTACTCATATTCACAGAATCACAGAATTACTGAGGCTGGAAAAAGACCTCTTAGATCACCAGGTCCAGCCTTGGACTCTGAGATCAGCAAGTCCAGCAATGTATTGCAAATTAAAAACAAAAGAACAGTTTGAGAGTGTGAATGGCTACCAGTTTCTTGCTTTCAAGAAGTGACCATATCTGAAAAGCATTTCAATCAAAAGCCCTGAAATATACTACATTTTTCTTTCGCAAAATACTGAACTATTATTTCTGTGTCAAAGATAATGAAATGCTGTAAGAAATAGAAATTAGAGCTGCCTTAATCTTTAAAATACACCGTAGAACTGAGTACATGAGATCAAGTGTGATGTACTGAAACCAAGAACACCATAAATAGTGATTTTTTTTTATAAACATAGAATATATTTGAATATTTTTAATATAAGATGTGCAACTAATACATCAGGAAGAGTCTGCATAGTTTTCAATTTTCCTCAGTTATGTAAAGAACATAATTAATTTTTAGCAATTGTAACCAGTACTGAATCATGCAAATCCTAGTAAATTCCAAGAAAAAAAGAAGTAACTTCATATAAGAAAACTCCATAGACTATGCATCTCCCACACTGAAGAGTTGCACAAGAGATCAAAACGTGTAGGAGGACTGAATATCTTGAAGCACCGCAACACTGCTACCTGAGACGCTGTCTCAGCAGCTGTCAGTCTCAGGAGCCATGATCTTTCCTTGGCTCTTCTTCAGATCACTTTTGATAGTTCTCTCAAAGATAAAATCTCAAAAATAGGGTCCTGAGGTAGCTCGTCTTAAAGTTTACTCTCAGCAGGTGATATGGACTAGACTGCATCAAGCTTGGTTCCTTTGACCTACACAATCCTCCAGTGCTACTCTGGAAGTTTAGATCCCCAAACATCACCAATAGTCCTCATGTAATATCTCATGACATGTGGGGTCAAAACAACAGTGACGTGGGCTGATGTACACCCTGTGTGATTATTTACTGTTTAAAGCATTTTCAACCAAGCACACATATGAAAAAAAAATGATATTACTGTCAGAGCAGCATAATATAGGGCCTAGAAGGAATTAATGACAAGTGCTTTGCAAAGACAGCTTACACCATCTGGCCTAGATGTCAGAGCAACTTGAACCACTCTGCATCATTTAATTTATGGGTTAAGCATCACTCTCAGGAGCTGGTGTATTTTGCAGGAGAGATGGATGACTTCAATCTTCATAAAATTCAATCTGTGAGGACATTCTAGGTTCAAAACACACTCAGGAAATTATACAGTGGGTTTTGGTAACTTAGGATATAGGTTCTTCTAACAGAAGACAAGCCCCTCTGATTCTGTTGGGCATACATAAATAATGTAAAAAGTGTAAAAAATCCGTATGATTTAAATTATCAAGCACAAATAATGCTTTAAAATAATTGAAACATTGGTTTGCATTTACATTTTTAAGGTTCATACTCAAATAAATTATAATCTTTAAATGTCACATCTGTTTTTACTGATGAAAATAAATTACACCTACATGTATTTTAAGTTACATAGTTCAGAGGATATTTAATGTTTCTTGTCTTTTTATACTGTTTTATGATGTAAAATATTATATGTCACTTTTATCATTTGATGATGACGTTTTTCACTGTTTCTGTAAAGTTGCATTGTATTGCGAACTAAAATTCAATTGCAATACAAAAATCAGCACTTAAGAATGCTGTTATTCATGTTGTTATTTATTGAAAATTATTAGTATGCTATACATATTCAAAATAAAATAGTGGTGGGTATGGTTTTTATCTGGAAAGCAAATGATGGAAACTAGAGCAAGACACTCTGCATGTTTCCAGAACACGGATCCAGCCTGGGGCATTGGGGGATTATGGTTTGATTTTTTTCCGTTTCTTAAAATGATTAGGAGAAGGAACGTAGTAGCTGTAAAAGCAGAGAAGCTAATCAGCTTTTCTATTTCATTGTTGACAAAAGCAATTTCAATAAAAGAAAGCTTTTTTTTTTTAATTTGCCTTGTGCAGTGAACAATATGCTACTGTTTGTTACAAGCAGTTTACCTTTTCAGAATACTGTTTTTCAGTGCTTGGGCAAGAATCAAGAATTAAGGTAATATTTTAACAAAATATAAATATACACAATGGTCTATTTGGAATAAAACCCACAAAAATCATACAAACAGCATCAACAAAAAAAGCAAGCAATGAAAAACAAACCCGCATGAATTATTGTAGTCTTTTATTAATTACTCATTCTCTATTTGTGAAATTATACTAATGAAATTGAATGGGATAAACCCATTCAACTATTAAACTCTTCATTAAAAAAAGTCTAATTAACAGAAATGAGTACTAGACACAATAGAAAAGGTACAAAGATTAACTAAAAGCTGAAACCTAATCCAGCAGTCTAGATTAGACTATGTGAGATTAGATCATATTACAACAGATCCTGGAAACAAAGTAAGCATCTGGTGTTATCTTCAACTACAAATACATAGAACACTCTTGTGACATTGTAAAACATTCATTCAGTAATTTAATGTGTCCGAAAGTTTTCATTTTTAGACATTTCTAATTTGTAGGGCTGTGACTTATCTTTGAGTCTTTTAATACTAATTTCCGGGATCAAGATAATATTATATACTGCAGCATAATTATATAAGAAATATATGTGTAACTTAAGGAAGTATCTCAGTGTTCAACCACAGATGGTCATGGTACTATTCTGGAAAAAAACTAACCAGCATAATGCTTATAAGTGATTTCACAGTGGATCTGGAAAGCAGAATACATGAGTATTCTACTTAAGTGAACTAAGAGTTGTATGTGTTTAATCTAAAAAATTACAATTAGATATTATGTGTCACTATGTATAATGCATGTTTCTTTATTCCAGAACTCTGGCAACTTTGTTTAACAGTTTTTAGGTACAATATAATAGCAGGCAACTTATTAAGTTTTTCCTTAATATAATACATTTTCAGACTGGCAATATACACCAATCATTGCAAAGTTGGCACCAATAATATTTTCTAATTTGGCAAAATATTTGTTTACCAAAGGGGATTAATTAAATAAAATAACACATGTTACATCATATTTCACAGACCAAACAATGTCTTTCTCAGCTGAATGTGTGTGGGAATTCTTCTTTTAACCAGTTATGATAAAACTTATTTCAAATAATCTTTGAAGAAGATTGCTCAAGTTGTTTCATTTTCTATTTACCAATAATTGCACAAATTACATAAAAATAATTTGAAGAAATTAAAGGCTCAATACAAGGCTCAATAACTTACTTTACAGATGCATATTCTTTGGAAAAGCATTTTACTCAGTCCTTGTTTCAGATAAGCTTTTCTCTTTAGAGTCAAGATACAAATTGTTATTTATTGCTGTACCTTGTGTAATTGTTTGTTGTACATTTTCTCTGTGTTTAGGCAAAGATACAGTGGTCGTTTCCCACTGAATTGAAAATTCCTACACAGATCATAATTTTCAGCATCACTGTCTCAAGTTTTTCAAGAAATGCTTCAGAAATTCCTGTCATTAATAATCTGCCACATGGTCCTGCTGACTTTACATGAAACTTTACAAAAAGAAATCAAGTGCAACCTTACACATATTGACAATCATAATAGACACAATATGAACACATACAATGCTAAATGGCTCATTCTCCCCTGAAATATAACTTGTAAGGCTCTGCATTCAGTGAATTTAAAAAAACTTCAATCAAATATCAAAGACGTAATTTAGTAATGGATGCGTAACTTCACAAAAAACTGCAACCAGACTCTTTCTGCATAAAGGTAATTGCGTTCAAAATATATATTTTGGCCTCCTAAGTTTTAATTCTTTTGTCGCTTAACTGAAACTGCCACAGCTTCAAAAGGGAAAATAAACTGAAGAGGCAAAGAACAAAAGCAATTCAGCAAGGGATTGAATACTAATGAAACTACCCTTTAAAGATTGTGTGGGTTTTAACTATTTTGATTTCCTGGAATATAGAAAAGATATTATAATCTGCAATAAAGTTTTCCTTGCAGCTTCAGCTTTTCTTGGCAAAGTATCAGTCTAGAAGACGCTGATAACATGATTCTATTGTTTGAATATGACGATAGGTGTGTCATCTGATGTATACAGTGGTATACTTTTAATTTATTTTTTTTTTTTTGTGTGTACTGTCTCCTAATTAAGCCATTCTTTCCTGAATAAGCATGTTTTTACTCTAAACCTGGGGAGAAGAGAGACACATACTTCAAATATCTATTTGTCTACCTTATTAACAATGATTTCTGAAACAAATGATTTCAAGATACCATTTTTTAACCCTAAATTACTACTAGGTAACATGTTGTAAATTTTTGTGAAAAAATATCTTTCTATGTTGTGTACATCTATCAAAGGAGGGAGAGACAAAGATTTGTTTCATGAGCTAATATTTCATTGAATGGAATAGCTTATTTCTCAGAGTACTTAGGAGAATATAATTTTATTTCTTAAGATATGCAACTTCCAAAATAACTAAATTAGATTGAGGAGGATGTATTGTGCTAAATACATTTAATAGCATTTTCTGTTGCTGTAGGCTGACAATGTATTTTCAGTTACAGCTATAGATTTCACCACATGTAACTCATTTTGATAATACTGTTCCATATTTTCCATCAACAGATACCTTAGACTTAAAATTTCATATGTGTGCAAAGTAATAATCATTTTGTAATGATGAGATGACAAAGAAAATACCAATATTAAATTATATTATTTAAATTCTTCTATTCAGTTCAGGGATTGCATGTTTCTTACGTCTGCAGGCAATTGTTCCTCTTTTATTTGTTATTCATAAAAGAAGTAACAGATATATATTAATAGATTAATGTCTGTGATGTCATCAATACTGTCAATAAATTTAATACTGGATTTGCAATGAAAGAAGTATGCTTCCTCTTTGAAAAGAATTAAGTACATGCCTGCTTTTATTCCACATAAATATTATGTTATTAAACATTTTGAGTAAGAAGAGAGAGAAATATACTCAAATTAATGAGATGAAAGTGGGAGATAAAATTGTATTAAGAAAATAATAGTGTGGCTATGCACAATAAGAAAAAAAATAATAGAATATAAAGCACAAGGATTTTGAATATAATTTTTAAAGTACTAGCTTACAATGATAATTTGCAAAATAAACTCAAGAGAAATTTGCTTGAAGTACATTACATAAATTTAATATTGGTTCAGTCTTTGTAGATTAAATGGTCTTCTTCCCATTAGCATCTCTATTTTTTCCTGTCTTTATTCTTCTGTAGCCTTTTGCTATAAAAATGTTTTAGCTGATGCTATTCTTCAGTCAACCTTGACTATGTTGTCCTGCATGCCAGCAAAATAGTTTCCAAAGAAAAGCTCTATAGGACGAAGTAATTAAATACTACATCAACACCACATGCATACAGGTAATAGGAATAAAATCTACCTACACAGACATAAAGCTGGCATTTTTTTAGTTTATTGGTGTACCCACTTTCATGTTACGGTTAGCATCATAGTGTTTCATGGCATGGTGAAGTGTTAGAAATATTTTTAAATTTATGCAATACGTCCATATGCAGTTACAGTGCACTTTCATCATGATGGTGTATTGACAACACTGTTACAGTATTTGAGAGGTAGGGACCTTTAATAGATCATGACTGCTTTATTGAGCACTCATACTGTTCCATCAGCTTGGCAAGCAATTTTGACATTGGGGAAGGGGTTTGCTGGCAATAGACAATGGACAATTTTGAAGACAGAATGTTCCTCCCACCTCCAGTTACTCCCCTGCCTGTGGGCATTTAAGCCTATTAGCATGAATAAACATATTTTGGGTGGGAGAAAAACCTGTAGAATAAGTTTCCTGTTTCCTGTTGTATTTGTCCTTTGTTTGGGAAGCCATGCAGTCATTGGGCTGAGCACACTGTGGTGGCCATTTAACCCTGAGAGTGTGGTGACAGAGGCGAATTTGTAGAAAGCTTAGAGATCAGCATCGGAGAGCAGTCCTTGCAAAACCATGGTGAAGTGCATAAAGGAAGATAATCCCATCTGTAGCCTGAGGAGGAAGACATGCCAGAGCAGGGGACTGACAGTGAAGGACAGGAACAGGCAACTTAACCTGAAAGTAACTATTGTCTCTAAATAAGGGAACTGGGCTTATGGGTCATATAACTGGGATGGTACCCACAGCTTACAGAAAAATCTCACAGAGGACTTGTCTCCTCTGGTGGGATATTAGGATGCTATGTTGCCATAGTGAAAAGGACTGCTCAGGGGTTTTTTGCCAGAAGGAAAGGAGATCACTGAGTTGGGCCCAGGCATGTAAGAACAATGTGTGTTGCTGTCTATATATTTTGGTGATGGGTTTTTTCTGTTGTTTGGATTGTGTGTTTTACTTTTCCCAAAATTGAGTCTGTCTGTCCCTTTTTGCCCATGACTCTTAAAAGAGGTGAGCAGAACCTCTCTGTTCTTATTTCAGCACATTAGCACTTTTTCTAGTGTGGCTAAGCAGTGACACATTATTAGGGCTTGAGATAGCTAAATGTCATTCATACCACCTGGAACTCAAAATATATCTTTGGGAAACATAAGCTGTAAGTGGATCAAGGAGTAGGATGTATTAATACTGATGGAGACATTTGCACATGTAGTAGGTAGTGATCCCACACAAAGGTGAGACTGAGCTAGTGCCAGCTGTTGTGTGTTTCACAGCTCCTGTGGCCACAGGACAGCCTTAGCCAGCTTGACAGCCATAGGGCAGCTTCCTGCTAGGCACTGTGATTACATGATCTGCATGGTGTTGCCTTTATCTAGCAGCACAACAAGAAATTATCGAGAACGTATACCTGCCTTTCTTATAAAGAAATTGTGTAATAGCTCAAAGGACTAACAGTTCTACATGATATTCTATGAGATGTTCCATCCTGGCCCATTCAATACTGTATGAAATTTGGTGCACAGCATTTAAAGAGTCTCAAGATTAAATTACTATATATTTATTTGCTTGCTCTTTCTTCTGTTTCTCTGATTAATTCAGTTATCATATTAATCTATTTATTATCAGGCCTTTTCTTACTCAGATTCAGAAATAACACTGCACCTTCTCTCACTTCCAACCCCTGCACACAACAGAAGGAGGCACCTCTGAGGGTAGAACTCTTGCAATGAAAGTTGGAAACAGATGATTAAGATCCTATAAACCTTGCAGAGTGGTGTAGCAGATGAGTTCTTTTTCTCAAGATAAGCAGCAACTAAACAGGAGTTGAATGGTATTACCTTTTACAGATCTTATGAAATTGGTAAACAATTACTTTAGCCTGAAGACAGCTGCAGTGGCCTGTAGTGGAGTCTGCGGCCCTGGGGAAACTGATAAAACCTCTCTTGTCAGATGCGTACAACAGCTCTTGCTCACATCTCACACTAGATGTGTGAGGTGCCAGTGGGAGGATGTCTGCATGATATATGTGGGCCCTGTGCTACATGCACACACACACACACACACACACACACATATATATCATGTATACAACTATAAATGAAGTGATAGCATTCTGTAGTGTCTACTGGAGCTGGAGGCCAGATGTGAGCCCTGATTAGGAAGAGTTAAATCATAATACACCTAGTGAAAACTCATATAATTTAGACTGTGTGTTGTCAAGGCCACATGTGTTGTGACAACTGCCCTGTCATCTTCCAGATGTTCTCACTAAAGTTTGCTGCTGTTGCCTTAATAGGGCAAATCCTGGCTTTTAGAAACTGTGTGTTTTGCTGTTTTGGTAAGCTGCCAAGCTTTTCTGAGAAATACAGTCAGCAGAAGGAAAACTGTATTTTAAGCAGTATAATTAAGCTAAAATTGAGCAGACTTTATCAGAAAGAGAAATGTATCTATTCAGAGATATTTTACACTGCTGAATTTTAAGAAATCTCAGGGGCTGGCTGCAAATATTGGAGGTATTGGAAACTTCTAAACATACATTTTGTTTTTAACTATCTGTACAACACCAAGGCTAATTCAGAAGCAAAATAAGGGAAAACAATGGAAAAGAAAGCTATTGCACAATTGGTTTTGTACACATTTTGCTACTAATTATAAAATTCACAACCCTTTTCAACTGGAGAGCAGGAGAAACAGCAGGACACCAATTGCAGATTTTTCCTCATTTTAATACCAATAGTGTTCTGATTTTGTAAATTTTATATCCTTGAATTCTCAGTCCTGCCTAGGGTGGTAAGAGCAGAGGGAAGAGGAAGGGAAAAATCATATCAAGCACTAAAGAGAATAAAAATCGTAAACATTTCATTCTAGTCTTATTCTGCATAAAAGGAGAACTGGGTCTACTCCCTTGCAGACGGTGAAGGGCTGAAGAAAGTAAGGATGTTTTAAGTCAGTATGCAGACTTAGGTTGCCATTCCAAGGATGAAAATTCTCAGTTGTCTTGACTTAAAGAAGTCAGCTGTGTTATGAGCAACCCTCATCAGAGCCTCAGTGTTGGCAAATGCAGAGAATGAAATTGTACCTGGGCTTGCTAGCATATGATTAAATACTCTTTTAACCACTTACATATTGGACAGCATGAGAAACTAGCTGATAGTTATGACCTGATGCCATGCTAATAAATTTATAGAGCTTGGCTTTGATCTGGAATCCCAAGGAAGTATTAAAATCTCTTTTTCTTCCAAAAGACAGTTCTCATTTTTCAGCCAGATCTGAATATACAGAGTACTACTTTTGCCCAGTGAAAGTGCGATAATTTTCCTTTTTCTCTCACTTAGACTACCACAGGGATGCATATATTTCTTATTTGCTTTTTTACCCTTTTCCAGATGCACTTGTTATAACCTTCTCCCTGCTGAGAATATCAGACATCATCCCTAGGTATGCTTAATACTTACAATAATACACCATGCTTTATATAAAACTGTCTAATAGTAAATAGCCATGCAACATTACATTTAATTCAACATCTTTAGGAAAATACAATTAACCAATGTAATGACAGTTTCTTTAGGAAGAAATCTGTATATGGAGGGCACTATCATCTTCTGTTGGTCAAACTATGACTAAAACTGTACAGAAGAATTGGAAAAAGACAAATCAGTATCCACATCTATTTAAAACAATGAGTTATGGTAAAAGCTTGCGCTAACTCACATTTTGTTAAACCTTGGAAAATCATCCTATTTTACTTCATTTATATATATTACAGTATTATATGGAAACAAAAAAGCAGCAATAGAGGCTATTTCATAAGTACTCTAACAGAAGAATATTTTGAAAAGTTAAAAATATAAGGTTTATGAAGGTTCCCCTAGAGAAAGAAATAAATCAGTAGGTTTACAGAAAAATACTGGTTCATAAGACTCTCACATGTATTTTTCAGTTATATACTACTCCTGAATGCCGCTTCCCTGGTAAAAACTTGATAGTTTCCTCATAATCATAACCTACAGTAACAAGCTCCAATACTAGCACCCTATTAGCCAACAAAGCTAAAAGGAATATATAGACTCTTACAGTGCAGGAATCTACAATATTCATTACAATTTACACAAGCCTTCTTGTTTCATTTTGTTTTGCATAAACTTCCCTATTTTTTAGTTGTTACAGAAAGCTTCTAAGAAATAAAAGAATTTTTATACTGAGAGAATAAAATGACTGATTTATTTTGTCCTTCAGGAAAAAGCTTCATCTTAGCTTCAGGCATAGTTTCCAAAATGTTTCATATCACAGAACACTAAAGTTGAAATACAAAACCAGGTAAATTTGCCACAAACATAGTGGCAAACTTGGAGCATGAAGTCACACGACAACTTCATCTATGTGCTTAGTATCTCAAAGAGGTCATATGGCATGTTTTTCAACACTTAATGTAGCAGGAATAAGAAAGCATTCAGAAGAAATTAGTAAGATGATTTGAAAGCGTAGGTTTGACACTATTCCCATCTCAGTCCTAGTTCAATGAATTGAATTTTATTAATGTCTTAAATTCACATAATTATTGAGGCTGGAAAAGACCTCTGAGATCATCAAGCCCACCTATGAGCTAACATCACCATAATAAGCTAGACAATGGTACTAAGTATCACATGCAATCTTTTCCTAAACACCTCCAGGGTTGGGGACTTCACTATCTCCCTGGGCAGTCCATTCCAATGTCTCAACACCCTTTCCATGAGGAAGAGCTTCCTAACATCTAACTTAATCCTCCCCTGACACAGCTTCAGCTCTTGCCCTCTCATCCTGGTGCTGGTTGCCAGGGAGAAGAGCCCATCCACCATCTGTCTACAACCTCCTGTCAGGGAGTTGGAGAGATGTAGAAGGTCCCGTCTGAGTATTCTCAATGCAATCAATGCTCAATATATCTCCCTCTCAGGCTGGAAGGTCACAGAAGTATTGAGGCTGGAAACAACCTCTGATATCATCAAGCCCAGCTTATGACCTAACATCATCACAGTGAGTTAGACCATGGCACAAAGTGCCACATCCAGTCTTTTCTTAAACACTTCCAGGGATGGGGACTCTATCACATCCCTGGGCAGTCCATTCCAAGGTCTGACCACCCTTTCCATGAGAAAGTGCATCATAACATCTAACCTAATCCTTCCCTGCTACAGCTTCAGGCCTGTACCACTAGTTGCCTGGGAGAAGAGCCTCCTATCTACAACTTCCCTTCAGGTAGTTATAGAGATTGATAAGGTCACCCCTAAGTCTCCTCCAGGCTGAACAACCACAGCTCCCTCAGCGTCTCTTCATAAGACTTTCCCTCTATCCCTTCATCCACCTCATTGTTCTCCTTCGGACCTGCTCCAGCACCTCACTATCTTTCTTGACGTGAGGAGCCCAGAGCTGCACACAGTACTCAAGGTGAGGCCTCACCAGTGCAATCCCCTCGTCCAGATCACCGGTAAATGTGCTGAACAGAACTAGGCCCAGCACTGATGCCTGGGAGACACTACTGCTCACTGGACACCAACTGGATGTGGCACCATTCACAACCACTCTCTGTGCCCAGTCATCCAGACAGTTTGTAACCCGTCAGCGTGTGTACCCATCCAAGCCATGGGTTGTCAGCTTTTCCAGAAGGACACTATGTCAAAGGCTTTGTTGAAGTCTAGTGGTCTAGTTGTCAGCCACGTCAACAGCCTTCCCCTCATGCGCTTGGCGGCTCACCTAGTTGTAGAATGAGATCAGGTTGGTTTGGCAGGACCTGCTTTTCCTAAATGTGTGCTCTGTGCCTGATCCTCTGATTACCTAGTACCTGCCACTCGATGGCACTCAGGATTATATTAATACTAGTATTTCCCTTCTTCCTGAGTTCAAAACACAAACAACTGCTTGAGCGTTTTTCAAATGTTACAAAATGTTAGATCTTTCTTTGATATCTTACTCCATCGTCCCAATCTGTCATACATATTTGATTTTTTTTTTTCACTTGAGTAGCAATAAACGCAAACCATCTGTTCATAGCACCTGGAAGCAACATAAATGTAATAATAAAATATTTTCTTCCTTTTTCACATTAATTCATGTTGCCTGTGTTACCTTCTTGTATTCCTAACTTCCCAGCTCGCGAATACTAAGACGCACCAAGCACCTCTCATCTCCTCTCCACACATACACATACATCCTCCACACATCTTAGGTCCTGGTTACTGTTTAGTAACTTCTTTGAGTGATACGACTTACTGAATCCACTATTGGCTTACCGAGAATGAAACACACAGAGATATTATGCAAATGTCAGGACCATCTTTCTGTATCCTATCCATTTCCAAGACAGTGAAATTTCCTTTCACTGTGTCCCTATGCAAGTGTGCTATTAGGCAACAAATGCTCAATCAACATCATAGCATCACTGTAGGAATCATTTATTTGCTAACAAAATACATGAGGGTTTGGAATTATCTTACAATGTGCATGCAGGCTTAGGGAGAAGCCAGCTTTAGTTGTGTTTGCAATTTTTTTCTGTAAAAGGTAATTAGATACCAGTTTTACAAAAATGTGGACAGACTAATTTTAAGTTTAGGAAATATAGTTATTAAGAAGTAATGTAGATGTTTCACCTCCAGCTATTGAAATCCAGTTGTTTTGAGATGTGTGTTGTTTATTATTGCCAATCCTAACAAGAAAGAACAATGATGAGTTGAAAAGGTTCCTGCCAAGGACATATTTTCATACTTAAAATCCCTAAGAATCTAAATCCTTTTTAGTCCATTCAGGACCATGGAATTTCATGGCTAAAGCACTATTGCTTATAACTAGGCTAAACTATGTCAGGTACATGACAAACCTCCAACGCCAGCCTGAACATTGAAAGAACTATGGTGGTATGTTCCTCATTAACACAGCAATAAAGTGGTAGCTTTCACTTCATCAGTCTGGAGAGCTACAGATTTCCTATTTATAGCAAGCACTATAAGAAGGCATGATGCATGCTGAAATGAGATTCAGTTGAAGACATCAGTAAGTGAAGGTTTAATCAAGGGCATTAAAAAAACCCAACCAAACCAGTCTCAGAAACCAAGGCAGCAATTTAAGAAAAGAAAATACAAACCATGGCTGTATTCCAAACCCACTTTTTTATTATTGATAGGTTTGAAAGATGCTGATGGCAACCAGAGAGCATAATAGGGATGGTGGCCTGTATCCCACAAATATAAAAAGCTTTGCTAATTCCAAAGAGTGTTTCAAGCACTCTGAAGCTTAGTAAAAAGAGCAATCAACAGAAAGAAAAAAAAAATCAGCTAAGAAACTGTGAATCTCTTACCAGACTCTCTGGTCCAGTGAATAATTGATTATTGAGATGGAAACAGTTCTCTCAGGCACTACTTGAGAGACCTCCAGACCAGAATTAACTTCAGCCTGCTGATCAAGTCACAGCCATGGCCTCAGCCACACAGACCAGAATTAAGAATTCACGTTTCCCACCCCACTTTTTATTCTGTTCAACCTGTTCTCTAAAATAATCACACTAATAAATTGACCTAGAGCTCAAGGATAAGCTATTAATCCAACTCTTTGGTTTGCAACAACATGAATCAGTCCCACTATGAAAATTTTCAGAAGCAAAGTTGTACCTCGATTTGTTTTCGCCAAGTTAGAGTAGATATTTTTTGTACATTCAAGTCATAAACCCCTTAAAATTCACAGCTCACATTGCAACCAATAACTTATAAAATAAACATGCATTTCTATCTTAGAATCATCATGGCTGGAAAGAACCTTCGGGATCATGAAGTCCAGCCCTCATCCCAACAACTCCCTAACTCCTAGACCATGGCCTCAAGTGCTTGTTTTTTAGATACCTAGAGGAATGGTGACTGCACCATCTCCCTGGCAGCCTGTTCCAGTTATTACATAATATAATTGTGTACTTATTTCAAGAGAGAAAGAGTGAAAATGTATGTTCATAGCAAAAAAAAATTTAGAAGTGTAAGTTTAATTTTATATTTTAAATAGAAACCCAACAATAATACACACAAAACATTTTTTAAACATGCAGTACATCCTGCACATTTCTCCAATGAATTTGAGGACATGGTTGCAAAATGCTAGAAATGCTGCTATCCAAAGAATTTAATGTAAGCTGCAAAGCAACCTTATGCACACATTATGTTGCAAAGTCCATACAGAAAAAAATGCCTTAAAGAAATGAGATTGTAACACATTTCATGTTGGAACCACTGGTGATATTTTTATTTAATGCTCATATTGAAATGGCTTTCTAAGACCCCATTTGCATGTGCCTGATATAAAATAATTTTGAAACACTCCTTTGTCTCATAGAGGTCCAAAGATAAAGCTAATTTTATAGCATATAAAATGTCTGTTAGTTGACAGTAATTTTAAAAATGAGAAATTTTAAGGTACCAATTAGCCCATGTATGCTGTGGACTTATGAATATAGGCATTAGCGCTCTGATTTTCAGAAAAGCTTCATAAAATGTTCACTAGTAAAGGAATTGGAAATAATACAATGGACTTCTCTTAAGAAAGAGGAAATCAGATTTTAAATGTTCTAAGAACTAGATTTTCTAAGGTAAGATTGAATTGCCCTTATTTAGGAAACAACAGACCATCTCCACTAAATTGTTTACATGAACTATAGCTTTGAAAATTGAAATAATTTCTTTTTATATAGTAATGTTAGGCAAATAATATTTGTCTTCCAGAAATTACTTCTTTCCTAGTAGATTTAGTGCACAGCAAGCAACAAGACAACATGCAATAATAACCTGAAAATATTTTTACCTTTTTTGTATTCCCTGTAAAGAAAAAGACTCAGTCAACTTGAAAATAGGAAGTATCTCTAATAATAAGTGTCTTGAGGACACTTGAAGTACTTTGCACATCCTTAAGAGCATCAAGTCAGATACTATTGCCTGGTGATGAGACCAACTTGAAAAGGGTTTTGAGAGAGCTCTGCTTGCATTTTGCCTACAACTTTTCAGCGACATTGCTGACATGATCTGCAGGATAGGTTTCCCCTTTTTTTCCCTCAGTCCAGCAACATATTTCCTGAACTTCTGACAATTACACACCCAAGTTACATCTGAAAGAAAAGCCTCTTTTTCTCCTATTGCCCTCATCTGGCCACATTTCCCACTCTTGGCTTTACTCAGGATTTGTGCCATACTCTACTCACACCATCGGCTCCTTGGCTTTTTGCCTCTCAGCCTTTATCCCATTCTGTTTATCCGTAGCTGCTTTCTGTTATGGTAGAAAGTCCACTTCCTAAAGCTTTGTTTAGTCAATGTAAAGTGGCTGGAGCAAGTTGAATGGGCAGCCTTCATTCCTATTATATGGACACTAAATCTTGCACATGTAGGTAGTAAAGCCCCACGAATAAAGCAAATAACCTATGACAACTCATTTTCTTTAAAGAAGAAAGGAGACCTCTCTGTCATTTGCAACTGGTGTCACCTAATCATGTTTCAAATACTCCCTGAAACAATGGACAGCTGGACAGATTTTCTTATGTCTACTAGTGACGACAGAGAATCACAGCTGCCTTCCCTATGCAGGATTGAATATACACTGACCTGTACACTCATGGCAGTTTATACAGTCACTGCAGTTTTAACATTAACTGTTTCTTGTGTTAAAACCAGCAGAAACAAGAAACCAAACAAAACTTAAAATATCCGGCTTGCATAGAACTCCATCCATCTGCACTTTAAACTTGTATTTTATACACTAATTTTGCAAATTAAATGTCCTTCATACTTTGTATTAGATCACATAACCTGACATCTTAAAAAACAGTAAACCATAACATTCACTGGATAGATTTTTTCTAAAAAGAAATTACAAAAATTAGTGTACTTTTTATTTACTTCCTCCTCTGACCCCAATATGGATCCTACAGCAAGAAAGTTCAGAGTTTTGTACTACTCTGCTTCCAAGATAAAGCTTGGTGGTAACACTGTAGTTACAGAGTAAAATATGTCAGTTCAGGTTATACTAGTCTCTCTAATCTTTTCACTGAACAACATCACACTATTGTAATGCACTTGGCTCTAGTGTTCTATTCTGCACTATTTTCCAGCTGTCATTGACTGGGAATTTGTGACAAAGAACCATAATTCTTATTTTCATAGAAACTACATTATGTGACATGTCCCATATATCATCTTAAGTTTCTCTCTTTTCCTCCTGATAAACTAAAATTCTTCTCTAAGACTGGTTCTATAATGATAATGTAAATTAATCCCCTAATTCCTTGTTAAAGAAAGATCACACGTCATATAATCACACATTTTAGTCCAGGAAAACACTGGATGATATACCTGCAAAATATCCTTTTATCCTCCTATATCAGTGTATAATTGAATTATGAAAATTATTATAATTATGACATTTTTGCATATCAGTGCACTTCTAAATAGTAACACAAATTTTAAAAGTATTCCGATTTTTTTTGCAAACTTTAGGTCATGTGTCTGCTGTTACATATGCAAAGAACAATGGTCAAAATTCCTAAAACCAGATATTTTGAAATAGATTTATTTATATACTTATGCCTATTAACAGAAGTGAGCAAAGATGTTTTTCCTTTCAAGTCTGCATAAAGTTATAAATACAGAAAGTGTTCAGGGGCTAAATGAATTAGTAAACACATGTCCTTTCATTTTAATCCCATGGTGATAAAGCAACCAACACAACTGTATTGGTGAATTCTCACTATAGGTGATGCTTGTCTAAATCTAGCAGATTTTACCTATTATCTAACAGATAACATAAAATTATTAATGTTAACAGATTATCTAACAGATAAACTAGTTTAAACATTTTTCCAGCTGTTCTGTTTTCTCCTGCCTAACAATCAAGTGTAATAATTACTACATTATTAAAACTACATTGTATTATACATAATTAAAAAGACTTCATAATATGAATACAATATGTATTGTTTATAATGAAAATGGAAAATCTGAACTGTCAACTTACTTGATGTTTATGCTGATGATAAAATAATATAGTAGTAAAAACAGTAGCTTGCCAAATATGAAAAAGATACCTTTTCAAGTAGGAAGGTTTACAAGCAATTATACTATAAATTCCATCTTGCTCCACTTAAAAGAAAATAAATACGAGTTATGAAGAAATTTATAATTGAAAGTGCAAAAGGTAAAATGTGCCATTTTAAAGTGAAACACAACACATTTTTATAGGTAGCTGAGCAACTTTTACATTTCAGAAATCTGAACAATTTTTCATTCATTTCAGATTTCTTCAAAATAAGTCCCATGTTATGGTACTGGCCTGTAATGAATATAAGTGTATGCTCTTTCTGTAAAACAATTTAGCAAATTAAGTAGCCACAAATGCTGGTTATATGCCCACAGTTCAGGTGCATCTACATTTCTATTTAAGTTTGGTTCAGGGTGTACTTTGAAGCTAGCTAACATCTACCAGTTTGGTTTGCATAGCAAAGTTCTGTCACACACACAAATCACAACCTAAATGAAAGCAGAAAGTATGTGTACCTAGACCATACAAAGTATATGTACACAGCACATTAGGACCTAACTAGAATTAACATGAAGTAAAACGCCGGAAACACAGGCAATGGTGGAAACATCAGTTTCTGAGTGCTGACTGCACTGTGCTACAGTAACCCTTCCATTATTATGTCTAAGATACGGCCTAAGAAGTCTTTAAAGGTAACAGTTTGTCTGAGCAAAGTTCTGACAAACACTGAGACAGTTTATGGTTGCACTGTCTTTTTATCATGCACAGCCATTGAGATTGACAGTTTCTTAGTAGAAAAGTCCCTAATAGCTAAGCTGGATGAATCAAACTCTTCAATCTTTTTTTTGATAGTAAACATAGAACACCCAAATATCCTGAATACAGTTTACTTCTCCCACTTTCCAGGGAGGTGAAGGTCATGCTTTAGAAACACAGGCATAGAAACAAGATGCTGTGGGAAATCTGTGTGTATGAATTTCTAACATGCAGTAAAAGTCCAGCAAGCTTGCCCAGAGTGATGAGCTTTCCATACAGAAGAGTAGTAGCACGTATAGTCCCTACTTCAGTGATTTAAAAATGGAAAAATAGCTATACAGTTAATTCAAATATTGGTCCCTGAATATGTTGCTACTTCTTAAGACAAGATGTGCACAGTTAGACAAGTATTGGATGTAAACCCAAATTCTTATTTTTAGTCTTACACCTAACAAATTTTCTTAATTTCCTCTCCATTTCCTTGTATGAATTGGAAATGTAACAATACACTTGTTTTTCATGAGTGTTTAAGCAGCTCATGTGTCTACATAGAGTCAACAGATGAAGGCTCTTGCTTCATGTTTCAGATTTCACTCATGTCTGCAGATACTGCCCTTAGTGAAGACCACAAAGATGTCGTCATTATTCAGTATCTCTGTTCATTAGTATAGTTACAAGATACCACTGTATCTATGCCGTAAATGATAAATAAATTATAAAAGTCACAGTATAGCAGTAAGTGGGTTTGGAAGAGGCCAAATATTAAAGTACTTTATAGTATCTGATAAATCAAACATGTAATTTAACATAGCATTGAAAGTTATACAATGATACTCTAATAAATTCTCTTCATACAGTTTGCTAGAACACATCTATGTGTTTTGTGCGGATGTGTATATGACACGAGTCAACAGTTTTAATGTTTTTTTTAAATAGCATTCAAAGTTGTTCATCTGGCTTTAGATTTCTAGCAAAATGGTTGCAACGTGACAATATCATGACCAGTTGAAAACACTGTATTTAAATAATCTGAAGGTTCTTTAATTGAGTTCTAAACACCCAATATTTCTACAGGACTGCTGTGAATATTACATTGGTTTGCACTGATCTAAAGCAGTGTGTGTTAGGGAACAGGACAAGTGTACACTTTCTCATGTGTTCCTGTAGACTTCATCCAAAATCAGCAGTATGATTTCATTATATGTAGTAACATTGCCAATGAGTTCAAAACTTCATGAAAATAAAACATTTTGTGTGTACTTACATATGAATTCAAAGAAAGGCACAATGCAAACACTCACCAAACTATGTACTTCTTCATAAATGGTACTTACCTACAAAGCAAACAAACAGAAAAAAACCTTTAAATATCAACACAGACACATGTGTACATTTAGCAAAAATGTCAGAGGACCAGAGTACTGCATTTTTTTTGCATTTCTTAGTTCTAAGGACTAGAAAGAGTTGTAATTTTTGCTGCAGAACTACAGAATGTCTTTGCTTGAAAAAGGCCTTTAAGATGTTAAGTCCAACCTTCAAACCAGCATTGCCTGGTCACCTCTGAACTATAGATGTAATGCTGAGAGGTACTACATCTATAGGCCTTTTAGATACCTCCAGGAATGGTGACTCCACCAGTGCTATTTGATAACCCTTTCAGTGAAGAACATCCACCCTAAAAATCCCCTGGTGCAGCTTGCAGCTTTCCTCTGGTCCTATTGTCTGCCACCAGGGAGAAAAGGTTGTCTCTCTCCTCACTGCAACCTCCTTTCTGTTTCCCCTTAAGCTTCCTTTTCTCTATGTGAAACAACCTAAATTAGTACCCTACATTCAAATCTTGAGAACCAGCTAAATAATACAATCCTAACAGCTGTAACAAGAATAATTAGCATATTCTGAAGAATTAGCAGATTATTAAAAAGATTAAACATTTATCTTCTTGATACAGTTTTATGCTTTAGTTTTAGATAATGCTACTTTGCAATTCCAGCTATTTCTAATATTACAGCACCAAACATTTTTCCAATACTGTACTTGTAGGTATGACTCTTTCATTACATGTGTTGCCTACAAATGGAAAATACAAGACAGAAAGGGTTGCCCTCAATATTAGAGAGTTTTGACGGCATGGAAGTCAACAAGTGTGACAGTCCAGAGGAACATGTATGGGAAAAGTTGAGGAAGGCCAGTGAAGCAGATACCCAGTTGTGAATCTGTTATAGACCATCAGACCAGGATAAAGAGCTTGATGAGTTGTTCAATAGACAACTAGCTGAAGCTTGTGGAGGACCTCAACTTACTCAGCACCTGCTAGAAATATAACACAGTGGACAGGAAATAATAAAGATTGTTCTTGGCATGTGTGAAAGATAACCTCCTGAATTAGCTAGTAAGTGAACCTACCAAGGGAAGAGCCTGGCTGGAATTGTTGTTTACAAACAGGGAAGGACTTGTGGGTTATGTGGTGGTAGGAGGTTGTCTTGGCCTTAGTGACCATGAAATGATAACAATTCTCTACATTTGGACAAGTAAAGAGAGGAGCCAGCAGAACCATTACCATGGACTTCTAAAGGGCAGACTTCAACCTGTTTGCAGCACTGGTTGAGAAAGTCCCTTGAGGTCCAGTCCTAGAGGACAAATGGGGGACCAGGAAGGCTGGACTTTCTTCAAGGAACTCTTAAAGGCACAAAAACAGGCTGTCCCTATGCATCATAAGACAAACTGGCAGGAAAAATGTCCAGCCTGGCGGAATGGGTAGCATCTGCTGCAACTTAGGAGAATCACAGAATCATGGCAGGGACCTCAAAAGATCATCTAGTCCAATCCCACACTCACAGCAGGATCATCTAGACCAAGTCGCACAGGAACAGGTCCAGGCGGGNGAGTCTATCGCCTTTGGAAGAAGGGGCAGGCTACTCAAGAAGAGTATAGGGATTTTCTTAGGTCATGCAGAAAGAACATTAGGAGGGCAAAAGCTGTGCACTGCAGATCATAAGGACTGTTTTTACATATATCTTAACACAAAAAGAACCAGGGAGAGTCTCGTCTTTTATTGGATGCAAGGGGGAACATTGTTACCAAGGATGAGGAAAAGACTGAAGTACTTAATGTATTCTTTTCCTTAGTCTTTAGTAGTCAGACCAGTTATGATATTCAGTCCCCTGTCCTGGAAGACAGGGTTGGAGATCAGTGTTGTTCCCTCAACATCCAAGGTCCCAGATGACTGGAAACTTGCCAATGTGACATCCTTATACAAGAAAGGGCAGAAGAGTGGATCTGAGGAACTACAGGCCTCTCAGCCAGACCTCAGTATAGGGAAGATTATGGAACAGTTCATCTTGGGGGAGATCACACAGCAAGCGTAGAACAACAGGGGGATCAAGTTCACTCAACATAGGTTCATGAAGGGCAAGTCCTGTTTAACCAGCCTAGTCTTCTTCTATGATCAGATGACCTGCCTAGTAGATGAGGGAAAAGCAGTGGGTGTTGTCCACCTGGACTTCAGGAAGGCATTTGACACAGTTTCCCACAGCACTCTGCTGCAGAAGCTGGCAGCCTGCAGCTCAGACAGGTGGACTCTTCACTGGGCTAAAAACTGGCTGGATGGCCAAGCCCAGATAATTGTGGTGCATGGGGTTAAATGTAGGTGGCGACTGATCAAAAGTGTTATCCCTCAGGGCTCAGTTGTGGAACCAGTTTTTTTTAACATCTTTATCAATGTCCTGGATGAGAGGATCAAATGCACCCTCAGTAAACTTGCAGATGACATGAAATTAAGTGGCAGTGTCAATTTGCTTGGGGGTACGGAAGCACTGCAGAGGAATTTGGACAAGNGTGCATGGGGTTAAATGTAGGTGGCGACTGATCAAAAGTGTTATCCCTCAGGGCTCAGTTGTGGAACCAGTTTTTTTTAACATCTTTATCAATGTCCTGGATGAGAGGATCAAATGCACCCTCAGTAAACTTGCAGATGACATGAAATTAAGTGGCAGTGTCAATTTGCTTGGGGGTACGGAAGCACTGCAGAGGAATTTGGACAAGCTGTAGTGATGGGCTGAGGCCAGTGAGTTGAGGTTTAACAAAGCTGACTGCATTTTTTTCGTAACAACCCTCAGCAACACTACAGGCTTGGGGAAGAGTGACTGGAGAGCTCTCTGACTGAAAAGGACCTGGGAGTGTTGGTTGACCACCCTCTGAACATGAGCCAGAAGTGTGTAAAGAAAGCAACAACATCCAGGCCTGTATCAGGAACAGTGTAACCAGTAGGAGCAATGAGGTGATTGTGCCCCTGTACTCTGCACTTGTGGGACCGCACCTTGAGTACTGTGTCCAGTTTTGAACGCCACAGTATAAGAAGGACGATAAGTTGCCTGAGTGGGTCCAGAGAAGGGCAACAAGGGTGGTGAGAGGTCTAGAAGACACTCCCTATGAGGAGCAGCTGAGTGAACTGGGGTTATTTAGTCTAGACAAGAGAATGCTGAGAGGAACCTTACTGCTCTCCACAACTACCTACAAGGAGGTTGTAGTCAGGATGGTGCTGATCTCTTCTCCCTAATTGCTAATGATAGGACCAGAGGAAATGGCCTCAAGTTGCAACACGGGAGGTTTAGATTGGACATTAGAGAGAAGCTCTTTCCTGAGAGAGTGGCTGGGCACTGGAACAGGCTGCCCATTGAGGTGGTAGAGTCACTATATCTGGAGGTGTTTAAAAGATGAGTAGCCAGAGCAGTTGAGGTCATGGTCTAGTTGTTAGGGAGATGTTGGTTTGAGGGCTGGACTTGATGATCCAGGAGGTTGTTTCCAGTCATGATGATTTTATGATTCATTTGACAGTAAAAAGACTAAAACATCACTTAACCAACTAGGCAAATGTCACAAAAATCAGTTAATAAGATTGCAATAATACTTTAGTCCCCAAATATCCAGTCATGTGACACATAATGGAGATTGATAATGGCAAATGTTGTCCTTAGGAGTAACTCCATACCATTATATTATGATGCATTCCCTTGTTTTCAGTTGTTTCTGAAAAACCTTAAACCAAGAAAAATTGCCTAAATGGTAGGAATTTCTAATGTATTGAATCTTTTGCTTCTGTTTAGACAAAGGTCACCAGGATGTGATTGTATTCTACAGTTGTATAAAATACCCTCTAAACCATGGTATGCATGTGCATGCAATACACCCATGTTCTGGTAATACTACATAGGATTGGTGCATAGTCCAGAACAGGTACTGAAGAATTTTGTATTGCCACATACAAATGTTTCCACACCCCTATGTCTGCACATTATAATAAAACTGGGTATTTCTAGTACTGTGCTGCAATGAAGATTCTAGGTGCTGTACAAACTAGAGATAAAAGCAAGACTTAATATCATAGAATTGCTGGAAAAGACCTTCAAGATCATTGAGTCCAAACATTAATCTAACTGCACCAAACCCACTGTTAAACCATGTCTCTAAGCTCCATACGTTCATGATTTTCAAATATGTCCAGGGATGGCAATTCAACTACTTTCCAAGGCAGCCTGTTCCAATGACTGATGACCCTTTCAATAAAGGAGCTTTTTGTAATTTCTAACCTAGACATCCTCCAGTGGAGCTTGTGAACATTTCCTTTTGTCCTACCACTTGTTACAAGAAGAGACCTACATCCACCTGTATAGAACCTCCAATCAGGTAGATCTAGACAGCAATATGTTCCTCTCAGCCTTCCAGGAGAAGACTAAACAGCCCTATCACCCTTAGCCAGTCTTCATAACGTACCAAAGGTCAGTTATAACACTGGCAAGTGTAAGGCTGTTTAACTTGTTTCAAATGACGTTTTATTGGTTACAAGCTACTTCTGCAGAGCAAAACACTATTTCAGGGACTGAATCAAACTGAGCTATATTACATGTTTATGAATTAGAATGAAGCTGCTGCACTGTATGTTGTGACACTGTGCCCAGTAACCTAGCTACAGTAGTAATTGACTTTGCTTTTCCCTTTTCCTTATCTAGGCTCTATAACACAAATGCACTTCTGCCAACATAGGAATTTTGTGGTTCAAGTAAATATGCCCGTCTGTGCATGATATGCATGATAAAGCTGGAAAGATGTGTGTATTTTTTTTAAGTAACTCTGCCTCACTCACTTTCCTCATCACAATTGTGATATACAGCCAGAACAACACCCAGAAAACTATCATACAAACGTGACTTTTGATAAAGATGTTATCCCAAACTGAAGCTCAGAACAGTAGACATATGTATCTTAGAAAATGCTACAAGGATTATCAGAAATTGAACTAGTTTAGCCAAATAATTAGTGTTCATTTTATGGCAGTAAAAGGATTTCAAATTTCTTTTCAAACAACAACTAATTATTAATTTAGTTGTATAAGAGTGACAGAAATCATAAATAAATTAACAAAAGCACAAGCATGTATTTTCTGCATAAACTTCTGCAAGGTGTTATTCTTCTTTTAATTTCAACTTTAAAATATTGTAATTAATGCTTAAACATAAGCCAAAAACACACAAAGCATAACAAGGCTTAAAATATCAGTAGACATGAATGTGCAAGTCTGACAAAAAGAATGGCTACCTAATTGTGCAATGTATCAGAAATTATGCAAAAACCCAAGAATTATTAACTAGACTATATAAAGGAATAATTTTAATTTATTAAAATTAGGTTGCTTTCTCCTGCATTGATTATTAAACAAAAAAATATGCTATAATAGTATTGTAAATGTTCAGATGGAGACTCATATTTTCAAGGAATCATTTCCTCTCAGATTACTTTAACAAAGGCTCTAAAGATAGTAATTTATTTCCCCCTTATATCTAAAATATGGACTTCCAAATAGCCTGATGCTGAATTGCTTACCTAGTGACTTTGTAGTAAACGAGTGGGGAAACTATTATCTGCCCACAGTCATGACCCTGCTGTCACAATTGCATTTGTGCAGAATATTGTATATCACTGTCCCTTAAGTTCTCAGTGTACACAGTTACCCAAAGCACATTATGAGGAAATGTTTGTTGACTACCGATACATAAGAATGGAATTTTTCTATGAAAGCAAAGATCCTTTACTATTTTCCTCTACTGGAACTACAGCCAACAGTATACATATTTTTGTATTTGTAAAAGCAATGGAGATTAAGTCGTATACTATCACAGAACATCCAGTAATTGGAACAGAAAAGGAGAACATAGGCATTTGTAAAAGTGCACAGGAAGTCCTCCGCCACTTGACAGTAATTATATTGCTCAAACCAAACCTTGTGTCTGAAAGAGGGGAGAAAAGAATACATCAAGTGAACTAAAACTTGGGTTTATATATTTATGTATGTCATTCACCACAAAATGAAAAAAAAATACCATCATGCCCCCAACAAGTACTTTATGCTGTGCAAAGCCACATGAGCAGGAGGGGATACTCCTTTAAGTTTAATCACATGAAAGAGAATTTAGATTTCCTTCAACTCAGTGCTACTCCATAACTGCAGATATATTTCTTATAGTCTTTTAGCTATTAGGTGATGGAAAACAGTTCCTCAGAAGCAGCCATAGAAATTCAATCATCCAAAACATGAAGATCAAGTGTGTAACTTCCTATCAATGGCTTGGCAGATATCCACTTGATTGGAGAGCAGTGGATATTGTCTGAATCACAGAATCACAGAATAATCATGGTTGGAAGGGACCTCCTACATCAACAAGTCCAACCACTCCCACACCAATAAAAAAGCCAACAAAAAAGCCTCAATTTCATGCCTTCGACACTGCATCCCATAAGATCTTCACAAAAAATCTGATAGGGCATGAATTGGGTGACTAGACTCGTTGAGTGACTCAGAGAGGTAGGCTGAAAACTAGCTGAACAGCTGGGTCCAGAGGGTGGCACAGAATCATAGACTCATTATGGCTGGAAAGAAACCCCAGGATCATCAAGTCCAGCTCTCACACAAACATCTCCCTAACACCTAGACCATTGCCTCAGGTGCTTTAGCTACTTGTCTTTTAAATACCTCCAGATATAGTGACTACCACCTCACTGGGCAGCCTGTTCCAGTGCCCAGCCATTCTCTCAGGAAAGAGCTTCTTCCTAATATCTAATCCAAACCTCCCCTGTGCAACTTGAGGCCATTTCCCCTCATCCTATCATTAGTATTTGGGAGAAGAGACCAGAACCAGCCTTGCTACATCTTACTTTTAGGTAGACAGCAATAAGGTCTCCTCTTAGCTTCATCTTCTTGACTAAACAATCCAAATTTCCTCAGCCACTGTGGGAAACGGTGTCAGATGCCTTACTGATGACAGCATCCACAGCTTTTCCCTCATCCACTAGGCAGGTCAACTGATCATAGAAGGCAATCAGGCTGGTGAAACAGGACTTGCCCTTCATGAGCCCATGTTGGCTGGGCCTGATCCCCCTGTTGACCTGCAGTTGCTGTGTGATCACCCCCAAGATGAACAGTTCCGTAATCTTCCCTATACTGAGGTCTGGCTGACAGGCCTGTAGTCCCCCAGAATATACTGGTTGGATGTTATAAACAGTAGTGTACTCAAGGAATCAACACTGGATCAAACCTGATCAACATCTTCACCAACGATCTGGTGCAATGCAAGTTTGCTGATGACACAAAAGTGAAAGGAGTGACTGATACGCTCAGAGGGTCGTGGTGCAATGCAGAGGACCGTCAACAAGCTGGAAAAATTTGCTGACAAGAACTTTATGCAGTTTAAGAAGAAAAAGAGCACTAGGGAGAAACACCACCAGATATCAGGACATGCTGGGGGACACTGGGCTGTAAAACATTTTTTCAGAGGAGGCAATAGAGGATTTACCAACACACTGAAAGACCTTTTCCTTCTGCTCAGAGTGATGAAACCACACCTGGAGTACTATGTCCAGTACAGGAGAGAATGTGAACTACTGGAGTCAGTTCAGCAATTCATGAGTCTGGAGCATCTCTCATCTGAGTCTCATAAAACTGGGAGCTGGGAGTGTTTAGCTTAGTCAGGAGAAGAGATGGCTCTGGAGTGCCTTATCAAATTGTACAAGTAACTGGAAGATGGATAGTAAGATTTTACAGAAAATATACATTGTACAAATAAAGAAGACTGAGCCATGCTTCTCCCCATGTTACACAGGGAGAGGATCAGAGGCAAAGGGTACAAGCAGGTTCCCTCTGAACATCACAAAACACTTTTCCAGAATCTGTCTGCATGTTGTTTTGGGCAACCTATTCTTGATGCACCTGCTGGAGCAAGAGGCTTGGAGCAGATGGGCTGTACTTCTAGCTTCCACAATTCTGTATCAAAACAGATTAAAGAAGTAAATCTAATTTACATTTAATAGGGAATAATTTGTCTTCCTTGTGGGAATAGACTAAATAAATTACTACAACCTTTTAAATGCCTTTTTCACAAGACTTCTTATGGTCATCAAACACCTTTTCTTTTTTTAAAAAAATTACTCATAAAACCATTCTTTGCTTATTTTGAAAAGAAGCACATGAAAGGATAATGAACAGTGTTTGCTTTGTAAATTACTGTTTTTATAAAAAAACACTGATTATTTTTTCTGCTAATATATTTCTTGCCTTCTAATCTTCACATGAAAAGTCTCTTACAAACTTTCTTCAACAATGATTTTTTTTTCTAGAATATAATTGTGCTGTGGCCCTTTTGACTTTTTTTAGAGCATTTTTACAAACGCTTTGCATTTGTATAACATAAAAAACCAGACTTTGATGACATGATCAATCACTTTCAAAGACTTTTCTTTCTTTGAAATAATAGTTATTTCCATCCTCAGGAGCAAGCAAATACAATTTTTCGGTTACATACAGAAAGTTTTATATTCTCACTCTCTTCCAACTATGACACACAAAACCACCAAGGAGACTTTAATCAAAAAGAATTCACACTTGAACTTCCATTGAAGTCCCTTGTTTAGACAAGCTCTATGTACGCTTACATGTATAACATGTTTATCAAAACATGCTTCCTATAACATTAAAAGCCCGAGGGGCAGTATGAAAAGAAAGCTCTCAGTATGGTCCCACGCCTTATGGTATCTGTGCTACATACAGACACTCTGCCTCAGATTTTTCCCTTAATCATGTTCTAAACCAACAGGAAGTTGCCATATTTTAGTTTTCTGTATGAGATTACTTTTAAGTGCACTCAGGACAATAGGTAGTTAAATGAAGCAAGCTATATTATATTTCATCTATTATTACTTTAATTACAATAATGGACTAAAATATATATTATGATGATTTGTTTGAGTCTTTGCTCTGCTAAAAATAGGCACAAATTACCTTAGGCAAAGAAGCCCAAGTCACAGTTAAACTTCCTTTAAAAATTATAATCTGCACTGTTTTAAGACTCACTTTTCATAACACAATGCTGGAATGCTGTTGCTCATCAAAACTCTATATAGGATTTTGTTTTTCTTTTTGCATCATCACTCTTAGAAAACCACACATAACTGCTCCACAGAAGAATCAGCTTTGGGAATGTATGTAGTCAAGTAACTGGGCCCAGCTCAAAAGATAAGGAGTTTCTCATGCTTACCTACCTACTGTTCTCAGGTTATGGTGAAAAAGCAACTGCCAACTTTTTCTCTGTTAGTACTACCAGTGTATTACCAATTGTATTACTATGAACACCAAAAGATATACATTCCACATAACACTGACACCCTTTATGGATTATCTCTCTTAAAACATCTGTAAAGCCACTAATCTTGTCTTTTAAACCCAATGTCATTGGCAGAGAATGCATTTATATGTGTAACCATGTCTGATCCTCCTGAAATGGCTGTTTCCATTGCCTGTTGTAACTTCTTTCAATATAAGTTTGTGAGCCTTCATAATGTGGACTCATTTTCATTGCACCCATAGTCCAAATGACAAATAGATCTTTGCTCTAAGCTCCCATCCTCAATCACAGAACCCTAGACTAAGTTCTAGGATTCTGTAATTGAAAGTATTAGGCAAGCTAGGATGTATAAAATAAAGTTCTAGTCTTTCTGTGGCTTACACCTTTAGTGTGGAAACTAAAAGGCTCCTAAAAATGAAAAAGACTCCCAGGGAGTCTGTGGTTGTTATTCAATTCAACAATTCAATGTCTGTGAATCAAAACAATGGAACTTTTATACTCAAAGAGAAAGA
>VZRI01003289.1:0-47541 GCA_013397515.1 Upupa epops
GTACTGTGAGACTGTGAATGAGAACAGTCTCCTGTGAAAACCAACTCCCAGCAGCAGCACACACTAGCGTGGGTCATCTATTTGGCTGCTCAAGCAGTGTTTTCTCAACACTTGAGACCTACAGCTGACCTAACCCCATGTGATCTCCCACTCAGAAAACTCTGTGATGGCCAGCATTAGGAGCTGAAACCCAGATCTCCAAAGCTAGCAGCACTGGTCACGGCTCTTGGGTAGAACCTGCTGAGGTGAAGGGGCCTTCTGCTGAGAAGCAAACGCAGCCGTTTACACAAATATTTGCAATTCTAGTGCAAAAGCTGGGATTGCATGTATCCCAGTCTCACAGTCCTGATGAGGCTGGAAAAGACCTTCAAGATCATCCAGTCCAACCTAAACCCAACCCAGTAACCCTAAACACCTGCCATCTAGCTCATGCCAGATGTAATGCGACAGAGCCTTGATCTGCCTTGTTCTCCCTGGGTAGAGAGAATTCAATCTTTTGACATTCAAATACTAATTAAAATAAGTCTTCCACGGATTCTAGTGATAACAATTTTACTATATCTCTTTTCTTTACCGGGATGAACGGCTTAACACTTAATTACTGTTAACAAGACCTTTATGGGCAGAATAGGAAATTTCATGTACTGTATTAACATTAGCATATTAAATGTAATTGTTCGGTAGCCCTCTTAGGATTACAGGTCCTGATGGAAGCCTACTCTACTTTCTATTCATTGTAACTTAAACTTCATAAAATATTCATCCCTTTATTCCTTCCTGTCAGACTTGCAGTCAAAGTTCTGTGAGCAGACAATTCATTTTGCTTGGTCAATAGAAATTTGATCTGATCACAGTCTGATTTGGAATTCTCTGAAAGATTGCTTAAGTTTTTCAGTCAAAGCAACCATGGAAGTCATTGTTCTATCTATTGCAGAATATGGAATGTTAGGGATTGGAAGAGCATCTAGTCCAACCGTCTTGCTAGAGCAGGATCCCCTAGAGCAGATCACACAGGAACAAGTCCAGGCAGGTATTGAATGTCTCCAGAAAAGAGACTCCACAGCCTCTCTGGGCAGCCCATTCCAGTGCTCTGTTACCATCACCATCCATTGTTTATGCTTAGATGGAACATCCTGTGTTCCAGTCTGTGACCATTGCCCCTCATCCTGTTACTGGGCACCACCTGAAGAGTCTGGTCCCATCCTCCCAGCACTTGCCCTTCAGATTTCTCTAAGCATTAAGGAGACACCCTCATCAGTCTCTTCCTCTTCAGACCCCAGCTCTCTCAGCCTTTCCTCATAAAGCAAGTGCTCCAGTCCTCTGATCATCTTAGGTGCTCTCCCTGTTCTCTCTCCAGTAGTACCTTGTCCTGAAACTAGAGACCTCAACATGGGATGCAGTTTACATACCGAGACAGAGTAGAAGTAAAGAAATAAAAGTTAGAATAGATAGATAGAGAGAAATAATTGAGTAATATCTGCAGGGATGTTTTCCTTTCAGAGTGTTCATATCTATAGGAATTTACCATTAAATGACGGAGTGAATAGTCCTGGAAATGGATGCAATCTGCTCAAGTTTGGAAGGGAAGAGCCTTTTTAAAAAATCCTAAAGCATACGAGCAAAGTTCATGTTGTACAACATCAAGTCTTCTGTTAATAACTGAGAACAGTTCAGCGTTCCAGGAGCAGAGTAGTAGTAGCTGTCACTGCTTCAATGGTTAAAATAGCAAAAACAGAATGAGAAATTGATTTCTTGAAAAAACCAGTGTGAATATTCCCCAAGATGCATCCTATCGAGAGGTTTCTGACACCCAGAAGACAAGGACAGGGTATTGCTAGCAACAGCCCTTGTAAGAACTCAGATATTTCTTACTCTGACATGAATTTGGATTAACATTAGCAGTTCTTTTACATTATTTTTAAGGCAGTTCTGCTAGGATTAGGACAAAACAAACCCCAGGTGATGTTGCCAAGCATAGCTGCTCTGCTATTATTTTCCCCTGGCTCCTTTGCTCTGTCAATTTATGTGTAAGCCTGCGAGACGAGCTCAGGTTTTCAGGTGTCACAGCACATGCTGTTGTGCAGCGACAGAACGTGCACGTCTATTTTACATTGCCTTTGTCTCGCACCGTTGGTTACGGCCCTTGAGGAAGTGGCAAAAGCGTTGCTTGCAGGAGATGGCAGCTTTAGAGCACAAGGTCATGAGGAAAGCATTGGTAGGGAGCAGCTGGGATGTGCCAGCCTGCAAAACCATTGCGTGCGCAGACAAAAGGTCTCCGCTTCAGAGTCAGAAGAGAAAGCCCAAGACGGTGCAACATATGGGCTAGCTGGATGAGAACAATGCTTCCCTTTTCTTTCCTCAGGCGTCAGGATTTGTTATGTAAGCTTGTTGTAGTTAGCGCTCTTTGCAAAACAGGCTTTTCTTTCAGCAATTCAATTTGACTCAGTCCTTTGTATCCTTGCTCTGTAGCAAAACCAGCTTTTCTTAATCCAGATCTGTGTGACTGATTGAGCAGAGGGCACAACCTCGTTATTTTCATCCTTTCTTTCTTGTTTTAGCTGTTCAAGGTGTGTTTGAGCAAACATGATAAATGCTTTGATGGATAAACTAAGGTATTTTAATCACATAGCAGGAATCCCACTACAATTCAAAATAATTACATAAGGAGGCAAAGATTGGCAAGGAAACATCAATTTTGTTGACACTAAGAAGACTTTTACTTCCTAGCTCTTGCACATGACATGGCATTGAGACATCACAAAGCTGCTTCCCTCTGTACGTGCCTGTGTCCGCACTACAGCCCAGCACTGGTGAACTCCAAACAGACCTCTCTCTGCAAGCAAAGTGCTTTTGTCTATAGACAAAACATAACATCTCTGGCCTTACTGCAACAGCAAAGAGAAAGTGCTTGGTAAAACAATAACAAAACTCCTTCACTTCTCTCACTGTGGGAGCAAAGGAGGAATTTGCCTATGGGGATCCAAAAGCTTCAGCATCCCTGAGCTCCTAAAATGATGCTGTCAAGAAATTTTGTTTAGAGGAAATATAAATAACGTTGATAAAAGATCAAGGGGGTGAAAGTAACCAGCATAAAGCAGTGTTCTCCTGAATGAGCACAGGAAAGGAGAGCAGCAAAGCCAGGTGTAACCATGAGTGCTTCAGATCACTAATTTATGTCTTACACAGGTAGAGAGAAGCACAGAGGACTCTCTCTGTTTTACATCTGGGCTACGTTTATCAAATGACACTAGAAACATCCGACCCTAATAAATTATTGATGATTAAAAGACTATTAGCTCACAGAAAAGTTATTTGTAATCAGTTCATAGAGTGCAGTTGAAGAAGAAATGGACAGAAGACATTATCTTATCCAAATCAGTCCTAATCTCAGAGATGGAGGCAAGACTGTGTTAGTGAAATCAGTGTCAGCCTGGAAGAAAAGCTGGGAATAAAATAGAGGGGATAGAAATAACTTGAAAACAGGGACATAAACTCCTTTCCTAGGGGTTCATAAGCCAAACGGGAAAGCACACCCCCAAAAGAAACAAAGAGAAATCAAATTCCCAGGGAAAAATGTTGAAATTAGAGTTATTCAATCAACAGCAGAAGTATTTGGTTATTTATTTGTTTGTTTGTTTAATAAAGTAAAAAGAGCAAGCTAGATAAGCAGGCATCTACCAGGTACGATAGACAGACATGTGTGCAGCTACATTTCAAGCAGTATTTCATCACTGCCAAGAGGGTAGAGAAGTAGATCTGGAGAAGGAAACGCTGCTTCACACATTACCTAAGGCTTCATAACTAGATTTTTACTAGCCTTCCAAACATGAGGAAATAACTTCTTTTGGCAGGAAAGGGATGGAGAGGATTTGCACTGAGAAAATGAATCAAGACACTCAAGAACGTGCAGGAGCCGACCAGAGTTTTTTGGTGCCTAGCTGTAGGAGCTCTCACACAAGAAAATATTTTCAATAAAATACCCTAAATACGTATTCAGTGAGCTGCATTTTGGAAACAGTAGAAAACAACCACCTACCAATAAATTCCTACTTTACAGAGGAGGTTAATCTGCACTTTCTTTTCCTTTATTTTACGGTTATTTGAAAAAACTCTCCAGAAACTTCAAAGCAGGAAAGATTCATTTCACCATTCCAGAATTCTTTGCTTTTTTTATTCCCAACAAATTGAGCTGTAAGTCATTTTCAGGTGGTTTCTCCGATAAGCTTAGCAAGTGTAATTTCATGCAGTGCAATTCAGACTTACATTCCCACTGTGAAAGAGAGCTCATCATTCTGTCTTCTGGACAGAAAGGCAAACCCCTTCAGAATTACTTAGTGTCAGTTATATTTTCTTTGCAGCGTAACCCTTTCCCGGGATCGGAGTATACCTTGTGCTTGTTTCCATTTATGGCCAATGTCATTTTAACAAAGCTTTCCTAAGTATTTAGGGAATTCTGTACTTACAAGTAGTGCCATGCTGATACCAGGGTGAATTAAATGCACGGGGAAGGCAGCAGCAGTATTTTTTTATCCTTTTTTTCTGGAGATTGGAATGGAAAACAGACCAACTCAGCAGCCACGATCAGCTTTTCGGTTTAGTTGGCCAACACAGTGAAAAACACAGTGGTGTGAGGGATAAAGCTTGTTCATTTGTCTCGTCATCTCACCAACCGTCAAACGGTAGGAGCAGAAGCCAGGGTCCTGCAGGGATCCCTGCTTGGAGAGAATAGTTTGCAGGTCAGGAACCATAATACAGTCATTAGCAGCCTGCCTTCAACCCAAGATGTCAGGGTTGCTTGCAGGAAGGGGGTTTTGTTACTTCTAAGTGATGATTGAATGAGGATAGAAGAAATTGATCAGTTGATCAGACTTTTAAATGGTCGATGTTTGGGGGGTTTTGTCTGAGCAATACTGTCTCATTGCTGTTGACTAAGAAGTACCAGTCTTTTCTAGCTCTTAAAACCAGTAACAGGAGAGCTCATGCACTGCTACCTGGCCTTTTATCATTTTAGTAACCCTGATGTCACTGAATCACTTCATCTTTTATTCTAAATACATCTGCTTTTAGGGGAGGAGCCATAATAACAGAGCTTCAAGGGTGAAGAGAAGGAAGAGAGGAAATAGTGGAAGAGGCTTTACATTTCATGTCTAAATATTTATGGGGTTTATTTTGACAACCACATGTAAGGGACAAACACACGTTTGAAGATAAAGTGCCCTGTAAAGACACAAACTGCAACACCTGGTGAACAAATCCTTCGTAGATTGTTCTCAAACTATTAATGTCACTTGTCAAGTCATGTATCCCTCAGGTATAGGCTTGTGAATTAAAGTTTCAGTTGATGAAAACTGCATTGATAGAAGTGAATTCTCTGGTAAACATTGAATTCTGCCAAGGTAAAACAGTTTGTTAAGTGATTTTTTTGGATTAGACACAGGCAGGAATTAAGAAATCCTACAAAGGGTAGGAACAAGATAACAAAAATGAAGCAACAAGGCAAACACAGAGATAAAAGATCTGATGACACCAAAAGATGGATTGCAAATTTGCAGATGGGTATTTGCAGTAATTTTGCCATTTCTGTTTCATTTATTTTGATCAGAGAAGTGTTTTCTTACAATTGTTTCTACTGTTTAAATCTAGAAGATCTGGTAGCTCAAGATAATTTGCTGATGTTTCATTGTCCCCTTTTCCATTTCACAGTCTCACAGTACTGATGAGGCTGGAAAAGACCTTAGAGGTCATCCAGTCCAACCTAAAACCAGCCAAGTAACCCTAAAGATCTGACCTGGTGTCTCATGGGTCTATTGCTGCACTGAAACATAAGGAACACCAGCTCCCCCATCACACACCTCAAAGACTCTTGAAAACAGCAAGAATATTGTGGCCAAAAGAGCCTTCAAAAGTTTTTCACATGAAAGCATGGCTTCAGGCACTGGGATGGGCAAGAGGGCTGGGAATCTTGCATGGGGACAGAGAGAGATGAAAGAATTCTAGATAAAATCAGCCATGGGAGTCCACAAACTGCACAACAAAACTGCTCAGCCCCTCCAGCTGTGTGATTTTCATTTCTCTACAATCTGCTTTCTTAACTTTTTGTTGTACTCCCATCTCCTTGGGCGCTTACCTCCTTTCCACACAAGCACTTCTGCATCAGGTTTGAGGGATATTTGTATGAAATTTGTGGCATCACAAATGGCTATATCACTCTGAAAAACACCCTGCCTCTGCGCACTGTAGTGGCCTCTCTGATATTACAGTTCATTGCACTCTAAAAGCATAAAAGCTTTCAAGGCAGTTGACTCTGTTAAGGATGCATTCGCCCATTGCACCAGACATTGGACACTTAGAGGATAAATGGAAGATAAATATTTAGTCTGAAGTTTGCCTTTTTCCCTAACTCTATCTGATATGTCTTGAGCATTTCCTCATTTGTCTCGAGGAGTTTCTGAGTGTCAGTCTTTGTTTCTCACACCTTTACATAATAGCCTTTCAGAATTCTAGGAGACAGGAACCAAGCTCTGCTCAGTGGCACCCAATGATCACACAAGGGGTGTCAGCTGGAACAGAGGAGATTCCACATAAAGATGACAAAACTTCTTCCCAGTGAGGGTGACAGAGCACTGGAACGGGCTGCCCAGAGGAATTGTGGAGTCTTCTTCTCTGGAGATGTTTAAAACCTGCATGGAAATGTTCCTGCATGATCTAGGGGACCCTGCTGTGGGAGGGGGATTGGACTGGATGATTTTTCGAGGTCCCTTCCAATCCCTAACACTGTGATTCTGTGATTCTTTTTCAATAGACAGAATACCTGCTGGAAAATTGGTTCTTTCCCCACTAATTTGCTGTTTGTTTGTTTGTTTTCTTATAGGAGCTCGATGATAAGGTCTTAAACTCATATTTACATGCTTAAGTTTAATCACCTGTTTTCAGAAGGGCTAAGTAAACAGTCTGTTCCACGCGAGTTAATAGGATTTGCTAGACTCTTCCTTGTTCTGAAATCACCTGAAGACTCAACTTCTTTACAGGTTCTCAGCTGGGGATTTATCTGAAACCTCGAACCATCCCCCTAGTTGAGTTTTTCACATGAGTTAGCAATTGTACCTTTATGGATAGCTTGCAATCTATCATCTGTTTCTTTTACCCCCCACTTCCTTGTCTGCATCATTTACGAACGATAATCAAAACAGCACAAAACTTGGCATCGAGAGTAAAGTTCATTAAATAACACTAAAGGGAAACCGTTTCAGTGCCAAAGAATTCAAAGAAATTGGGCTTGTTAAATAAGATTAACTGAATGTATAGGGTAGCACTCTCCAGACAGAACTCCATACTGGCAAATCCTTTTTCTCTTAATTGAAATGTAAGTGCATTTCACTTCCACGAAGAGATGGGTCTTTTCATCTTCTTTAGGAGGTGTCATGTTCATTGCCCAGAGTAATCAAAAGTGGGTTCAAAGTTTCTTTTCTTGCATATGACATCTTCGTTTCTGAAATCAAAGAGAAATAAATCATGTCATTAATTAAAACCAGCAGTCATCACGAACAACTGGGAGGTTAGGTGGTTAGGATGTGCATGAGAGAAAGCATCTTCGTTGCTTTAAGAAAAAAAACCAGGGCTGCTTTGTTCAGTACTGCAAGTGTATTCCCCATGGACTCCAGCTCTTTTTTAAAAGCTTAGGTGAGTTTCCAAATGGAGGCAGCAATCTGGCCTTTGAGGGGCCTCGAGGTTATCCTTCAGTACCTGTATCCTCTCCTGTTACAACGGTTTCTGTTCTGTGTAGGATGTTTAGGACAGGCGAGCGCTGGTGTTTGTAGAGTAGCTGTTAGTTTAATGGCTTGGAAGGCATTGTCAGTTGGGAATCTAATACTTCCACTCCGTAAGGTGTGCTGTGGGTCAAATAGTAGGTGCTTTTCCTAATTCTTCTCTTAGGATTTCTTGGTTATGTTTGCAGCATCCTCCAAGTTGATTATCCCTGAATCAGGAAATATTGAAGGTGTGATTTTAGTTGCATGTCTTTTAGCTTCTGGAGCCTGTTGTTGTGTTGCTACTTTGGGCATTCACTTCTGTCTGTGCTCTGCTTCCAGCTTTCATCAACAGTTCATGATCAGCCTAGAAAAAGGGTTCACTCGAAACTGTGGTCCATTGCCACCAAACCAGACTGTCTGATGACAGCCACAGGAAGACCTCAATCAAGGTAGATTGTCCTGAGCACAGCTTGTTCAGTCTCAGTGATCTCCCTAAACTCAAATAAAGTACAGACTTCTCTTAAGAACTAGCACAGTGTTTCACTTGATGTGTTTAAGTTCAGCCTTATTGCTAATCTTGTTTGAGCGTGGCCATCAAACGCGTGTCATAAACCCAGAGTGCCTCAGAGCCTGACAGCGGTGTGCAAAGTGAGCCGGCTGTGCACTTGAGGCTTTTAAATGCTGTCAGGGTTTGTCCTGGGTTTTCTGTCACAGGCTCAAAGCTTTTTAAAATGTGCTGCTGTCATGGGTTAGCCTGCTTGTACAAACTGCATCCTCTGCAGAGGAAAACCTCTCATTACTCTTACAGTCACAGAATCACAGTATCAGTCTCACAGTACTTATGAGGCTGGAAAAGACCTTAAAGATCATCCAGTTCGACCTAAAACCAACCAAGTAACTCTAACATCTGCCATCTAGCTCGTGCCACTCAGCACTTCATCCAGCCTGACCTTGAACGCCTCCAGAGATGGTGACCCGATCACCTCCGTGGGCAGCCCGTTCCAACACCAGATCACTCTGTCAGTGAAAAACCTTCTCCTAATGTCGAGTCTAAACCTCAGTTTCTTGCTGAGCAGCGCGACCCGACTGGCTTCATGAAGAGTGCTGGGAAGGTTTGATTCATTGTTGTGATGTTATTAATAAGAAATCCAGAACCTGAATTAACCAACCAATTTAGAGAAGACCATCTGTTGGTTAATAAGATGTGACTGTAATTTGAGAAGTGGTTTTGTAATAAGTGTATTATGGGATGAAGGACAAGCAGATATTAGCTTTGTCTCATTAGCTTCCCGGGAAAAAATGGAGATAGTTTACCAGTGTGGAACATGGAATGTTTTTCTTCTTTAACTCTTAGCTCATGGTGAGGACAGCTGGATTGCCTTGTCTGCATCTTCTCTACCATGCGGTAATGTTAAAAACAATCGGGTGTGATGCTCCTTTTGTGGTTTCTTAGTTGAGGCAAGGAATCTATTTGTTCCCAGTTCAGCTTGGTGCTGCTGGATGCCCTGACTGCCATGAAGATGAAATGGCAGGCACTAGCTTACCAGTCTTTTGTCACTTGGTTTAGTCTTGTTCCGACATCCTCTCCGGGCTAATACAATAAGTAAACGTCAGCTAAGTACGGAGAGTGCTGTAAAGTTGTCCTTTTATGTTTAGCCATGAGAAAAAGGACCAAGCACGTGTAGTGCTGATTCGTCAGCTTCAACTCTCCCAACTGCCTCCTCAGGTTTTTTCATTACGATGTTAAATAATACCGTAGAGTAGATTAAGCTTTACTGCTCACTATCATGCCTTTATTGTAACTCTAAACCAGGACTTTATGGGAGTATTGTCCAGTTAGATAAAAAGGATATAACTTATCTTCCATCAAAACCAGGCATTAATCCGTATGCATGAAGGCTGGGATAGAAATAGGTGCTGGTCTCTATGGCAGTGAATTTTCTAAAAGCACTTTTAGAAGGATGTTGTGTACTTGGTTCCAGTTTCTTGCTGGGCTGTTGCCTTGTGTCTGCGTGTTCTTGAACGTCAGAAAGCAAAGAAATGGTTAACAAGGAGTTTAGTGCTGCTGATTAGAAGGTGGTGTTTGAATCGTGAATTCTGTTGAATGAAACACAGCCTTTCAAAAGCTAGTTCAGATGCCGTGAGGACTCTGTCCCTTGGAGCACTGAGTAGATCCTGGCCAGCTGAGTTTTCTTTTGCTCAGTTTTGTGCTGTCCTTCATTGGTTTGTACTGGTTATTTATCATTCCTAACTGCCTGCAATGGCACAATGCTATATTAAAAGAAAATATATATTATATTTTATATAATAAATATATATTTTTAATATTTCATAATTTTAAATATTTATTTTATAACTTTAAAATATATTTATATAATATATATTTTATATATATTACAAGAAAAAGCTACTATGGAAAATAAAATCATGAAGGAGATCTAAATATACAAGACACTGAACTTCCCTTCGTTCCTGATGACTGGATGACTGACTTCCTCACTATGGATATTATGATGCAAGCAATTACATCGACAAGTTTTGCACTTCCAAGTCACACAACACAGAGGCACAGGAATGTAGAGCAGCGAACTCGACCAATCTCCCCTTCTCTCTCTGCTTGTTGGTGCTGTCTTCATGATCTGAATACTAAGCTTCAGGGACTGAAGATGACTTTTAAGAACTAAGGCACTGTTTAGGTAACAGGCATCTGTTCCGTCTCCCAGCCAAAGCAATCGAGTATTTTGCCAAAAGCAAACTGTCCAAGCCTGTTAGCAGCATCGAGGTGGAATTTAATGTACAGGACAGAGTCCTCCATGTACCTCAGGCTGAGAAGGTGGCCATTCCAAAGCTCTGGGTGCTTAGAATCAGAGAATCATAGACTCAAAGCCTCCAGTAAAGCAAAGAATCTGAAAGTAATTATTTTAATAAGAAGATAGCTATTGCATCGGCTTTTCCGGAGACGGTGGATAATGAGTTTTCTCTGCAACTTAATGAAGTATCACCAGAGAAGAAAGTACACAATATGAAATCTTTAGACAGGATTGAACGAGCACGTTTGCTATTTCCAGAAGAGTAAGTATTCTTTGCGGCTCCTTGTTTCTTAGCAAACCCTGAGGTGCAAACCCTGTGTCTCCATGAATCCCAGTCGATCCATTTGGACAGAGAACTTCTTTATGATTGCATTCATACACTGTTAAAGCTGTACAAATGATATCGTGACATTATCTGAAGCAATTAATTTTTTGAGTAAATCTGTAAAGATGCCTGGAAGGAGCAGGAAGCCTTCTGTATTTGCAGGAGCACAAAGGCTCAGACAGCAAATGCAGTCGAGCCAAAATGAAAGGTACCCCTGATGCTGACTGCAGCCTTGCAGAGCAGAGCATTCTGTGTGCATGGGGAACAAAAAGGAAATACATCAACAACAGTCCCCAAAACATTTACAGTCTCACAGTAAGGATGAGGCTGGAAAAGACCTTAAAGATCATCCAGTTCGACCTAAAAACAACCCAGTAACCCTAACATCTGACATCTAGCTCATGCCACTCAGCACTTCATCCAGCCTGACCCTGAACACCTCCAGGGACGGTGACCCAACCACCTCCGTGGGCAGCCCGTTCCAAAACTGGATCACTCTTTCAGTAAAAAACCTCTTCCTAATGTCAAGTCTAAACCTCCCCTGCTGGAGCTTAAGACTATGACCCCTTGTCCTGTCTCCAGTGTCCAGGGAGAAGACCAACCTCCGCCTGACTCCAACCCCCTTTTAGGTAGTTAGAGACAGCGATAAGGTCACCCCTGAGCCTCCTCCAGGCTAAACAGCCCCAGCTCCATCAGCCTCTCCTCGTAGGGCTGACCTTCCAGCCCCTTTCCCATTCTAGTTGCTCTTCTCTGGACTCGTTCCAGCCCCTCGCCATCCTACCTGAACTGAGGGGCCCAGAGCAGCGTGTGCTGTTTTTCATAATGCAGTTTGGATCCGTGAGGAAGATCAAAAAGCTTTTATTTGTTTCCCAGGAAGATGCAAAGCTTAAAGCAAATGGGAATTGCTTTTCTGCAAGGGCTGAGATACGTTAAACATCTTTAATGGTTTCCATGATGTTGTGAAAGAGGTTTTTGAACAAGAATCGTTACACCTGTTGCACCCTTTAGAATTGAAAATCGTGTCCTGTGTATGTGAGATCTGCTGAATATGATTCATTCCAGAAAGCAGCCATTGAAACCTTTGGAGCAGGGAGGAAAAAAACCCTCAACTTCTATTTTAAAGCCAAGGTTATAGCCAAGGTTAATTCAGGGTGCCATGAAAGCGTGACTGTGACAAGATTTAGTGACGATGTAAGAGCAAATTAATGCAAGATCAGTGGCCTGGCTATTGATTCTTATCATGGGATCCTGCTGAAATGAAGTCATTATTTAATTACACTTTTACTTACACTATATATAGTTCCCAGAATAGACTGTACTCAATTTTTATGTCTGCGCCTCCATCTTCACTCTTCTTTTGTGTTCATAAGGAAGAAGGGAACGTGAACAAGCACCCCAGGAAGTTTTCATTTCTTATACGTAGCGTGCTGTCATTTACCCACCAAGAGCAAGCAAGCAAATGCTGTCATGTTTCTCTTCAGAATTGTGAGGGATCTCAAGTAATTCTGAGTACAGGAGGGAGATCTTGAAACATCTGCAGATATTCAGATCAGACTTTCTCTAAACATCATTCCACTCAACGTTCAGATGGCTTTCCTGCTCTTCTTGAGTGATTTGTAATTCTTTTCACTCTCTGTAGAAGCAGACTCTACAGTTACTGTTCGTGCTAAAGCAAATGACTTAATTGGGACCTACAAGAAGTTTAATAGCTACTTAATTTGGACTTAAGATCCAGCAGCACGGGCTGTGCTACAGAAATCTATTAAGAAAGCTCAAGCATCTGTAAAATAACCCCAGCATTCGCTGCACAATAAAATTGTGTTGTTTCCCACCTGTAGCCTTGATGTTTTCAGTCTTGGATCGGATCTATCCACAACCTTTTTCACTAATAAAAAGTCATTGAGGTTTAGTTTGCCTGTGAAGCTGCAAGCACAGCTTTGAAGACTCAGCAATTAAGACAACGTACCTAGTTCTCATAATGTTATAGACTGAAGAAAAAGAGTAAAACTGGGCAGATTTTCCATTTCAAATTGTGTTGGTGACTTTAGAGGGTGGAAACATCTAATTCTCTGCTTGTGCAGTGCGTAGTAGAGTGCAGTGTCGGACTTGCTCAGGACAAGAGTTGTAAATAAATAATAACTGAGGGAAAATTCACATCCCATGGAATTCAAGTTTCATAAAATGTTGTATTTTTGTTTTGAAGGAATGCATTGCCATCTGCAGAGTTCAATCTGATCCTCATTGCAACCCAGTGTATTGAAAGCTTCATCTCCGTGGCCTCTTTTCTGCCTTCTATATGGTATTTTTACATTATTTTTGAATAAAATAGAAATAATCCCGTGTAAGTCATGGCACATAAAAGGTAACCAGTGTAATGCCTGCACCAGAGCCAGACAAAACACAGTGCTCTGAGCAAGATAGCCCAGTCCCCAAAGTGGGGACTCCTGAAAACATCATTCTCTCAGCTCCTGCCTGGCTCTCCATTAACGTCATTAATTGATCAGGTGATCAGGTTTGAGACAAGATTAGCCAATTAATTCTGTTAATGTGCTAATGGGTTAACAAAAGCAAAACAGGGAGGGGTCAAAATCACTTCTAGAAGTTGATGGCAGAAGACAAAGACCAGCTGGATTGGTGGAAAAACAAAGTTAATGAACACAACCTTAAAAGAACCCCAGCACAGACAGGTTCACAGATAACTGGGATGAACTACCACCTCTGCCCTCCCAGAGGAAAGAAACCTCCTGCAGCTTTTCCCTTGTGGGAGCATGGCATCCATAGGGGCGCTTTTGAAGTCTCCTGTTGATTTGGAAAATCAAGTAAGCATAAAGATTTACTGTTTCTCTTCTTCTGGAGGCAATCCTTTAAATCGGGGTGTCAGATGGGATGTCTAGGAGCCTTGAACCACATTGCACTTGTGTATGCAGATAAAAACTTGAACATTAGTAGCTGTCAACACAGAACTTATTGCACAGTCTCCACTGCTGTTTAGGAAGCAAAAGCAAGTATGTTCTGCCTTCTAGGATTTCATTAGAAATGGTTCAGTAGCCTTTTAAGGGGGAGATCTTTAAGAACTGGCCACTTGGCTCTTCTCCCAGGCAACTAGCTGTGAGAGTAGGGCCTGAAGCTGCACCAGAGGAGGGTTAGGTTGGATGATGGGAAGCCCTTCCTCACAGAAAGGGTGATCAGACCCTGGAATGGACTGCCCAGGGCAGTGGTGGAGTCCCCATCCATAGAGGTGTTGAAGGACAGACTGCACGTGGCACTTAGTGCTATGGTCTGGCTGATGTGGTGATGTCAGGTCATGGGCTGGGCTGGATGAGCTCAGAGGGCTTTTCAGCCTCAATAACTCTGTGATTCTGTGGTTACTTCACATATCCCTGTTTTCATTATTACTGCATTGATGTGAACATCTCGCCCAGCTTGTGAAATACCTTTGTGTTTTGGACATGGTTGAGACTTCTCCTTACTTTTAAAAGATTTGGAAAGAGGTTGTGGTAAGTGCAGCTGACAGTTCATCCATACCGGAGATGGAGATATGAGACATCTTTCAGCAGACATTATAAATGGATATCTGGCATTGAGAGTGCATTTATGGTTTGAGCATGTTTATCCTCGCGGTTCTGGAAATGAGACCACTAGGTGGATTATACTGCTTTGTATAAATTGTATTCCAGCATGTTTTATAAATCAGGTGGCTTTATCAGATAAAGACAAATGGCAATGAAATAGCTTAAATACAAATGTGCTGCCGGGTAGCCACTATAGAGTGCTCTGCTCTACTTTTACTGGATATTCTGACTTAGCTGGCAGTAAATTCAGTCATTTGCCTCTTATAAACATGGGTCAATTTGCCATTCAGCCCAGTGTATCAAGTCCTTTCAGGTCCCCTTCTTGGATGGGGTTTGCCATCCAGCAAGGACTGACTTCTTATTTAACAAGCTACAGTGAATCTTTCACTTTACTAAGGGAGTATTTTGGCATTTTGGGGGAGAAGTACTGGAATTCTTAGCCTGGCCTGGCTGCAGGACCACTTCAGTCCACAACACAATTCGTTTTAACCTGTTTTGGAAGGTCACTTAATGTCTGTTGGGAAGAGAGACACCAGCATGGACAGGGATGGCCACGGCTACAGACCTTCCCTGCACGTATTCTGTCTCTCCATGGAGCACATAGTGCAGTGGCTGCATCAGCCCCATGGAATACACAGGCTGGTGGACGTTTTGCATTACCAGAAGATCTGTGGAAGCACAAGAGATCCAAATTCCATCTAAAAGATGGTCACAGCACACAGGTGGTTGCAAGCACCAGTACCACATTCTGACCTGGGGTCACAGTGCAGCCACAGTACCTGGAGGTACTGCAGATTTGAGCGAGTGCATGGCATGGAAGGAGGAAGTGAATACTCCTCTCTTTGTACTCCAGACCCACTTAATATAAAATCTTCAAGCTGAGGATATATTAAAGTGATAAAGACAGATGATGCACTTGACCTTAGCCAACAGCTGAGGAGCGCACATCTGGACCCGGGATTTCAGTGCGTACTGCAGGGCACTCCCTTTGCACTGCAGCTGAGAGAGGATCAGCTTTTTCAACAGCTATTGACAGATCTGAACCGTAGCACAGAAATGAGTCATCTCTGCACTTGAGAAAAGAACTGTAAATCAAGAAAACCGCAGTGGTTGGTGCTGAGAATTGAAATTGTTGGGGTTTAAATTAGTAGGGTAAAGAATGCAGGAGCAAAAGCTAATAGTTGTAGGCTGTATTTTTTGTCAAGTTAGTATCTTCTTCTTTTAGCCTCACATAGGTTTCCTGTCTTTTAGGTCTCAGTCCATCCAACAGAGTCTGTCTTTTCTTTCTCACTTTTGGATCCAAAAGAGGAACAACAGCTTACCTGCTGAGTACTGATGATAAAATACTTATGTTCACGTGCTTGTGGAGTCTACTTCTGTTTTGTACGTCAGCCTAAAGGTTGTGGCAGATTAAATGAAGAATTAAGAATGAATTTCACGTTTATTCAGTGTACAAGGATAAAACAAATCTGCTTGTCAGCAGTATTTGTGTACTGTGTGTTTTGATTCGCTTCCTGCACATGTGAACAAATGACCACTTTAAGCTCAAGAAATTTCCTTTCATTGAGTACTTCTTTCAAACAAATGCTATCATTTCCTTACTTTCCACCAGAATATTTTCCAAATACTCTAGTTCACAATTTTATAATACTAGGTATTTGAGAGGCATTTTGTTACTGCAGCTAGCCCTTCTGTTAACTAGCAGGGAGCAAGACGATGCATCTAAGGTAGCTGTGTGTGTACACAGCTGGATTTGTACACAGGAACAGTCTCTCTTAATGCAGTTTGAAATGTTTTAAAACATCTTTGAGTATTTTAAAACATTTTCTAGGTATTTTAGAAGCATTTTGTCACTACAGCTAGCCCTTCTGTTAACTAGCAGGGAATGCATCTAAGGTAGCTGTGCGTGAACACAGCTGGATTTGTACACAGGAACAGTCTCACTTAATGCAGTTTGAAATGTTTTAAAANAAGAGTCTCTTTTAATGCAGTTTGAAATGTTTTAAAACATCTTTGAGTATTTTAAAACATTTTCTAGGTATTTTAGAAGCATTTTGTCACTACAGCTAGCCCTTCTGTTAACTAGCAGGGAATGCATCTAAGGTAGCTGTGCGTGAACACAGCTGGATTTGTACACAGGAACAGTCTCTCTTAATGCAGTTTGAAATGTTTTAAAACATCTTTAAATATTTTAAAACATTTTCAGGAAAATCATAGACTTTTTAGCATATCCTCATCTGCCTTTAGTACATTGGACCATGCTCTTCTTTAGCACACAACTCTGAAACAGAACGCTGAGAAGAGCTCTTACTGTAGAGGCATTAATTCGTCTAAAGAATCTCAGTGTAATCTCCTTCCTGTGTTTCTTTCATGGTGACATGGAGGTAGGGCGCCCAGCTCCTAACTGACACCTATTGGTCTAGAGGGAAGGGCTTATCAGGAAAGGATTTGAAAGAAAAGAAGTGAAATTATACCTAAATGATAGGATGGAGATGTAAATTTACTTCCTATTATGCAGGACCAAAACTTGCAAGCGCAATACTCGTCAGAAATGTGGGCAGACATCCCATAAACGCGTCATTCCAGACCATAGTCATCATCCCGAGGTGCACTTGAGCACGTGTTTAATATTTTATATATGGCATTTTACATTTACAAGTAGCTTTGTGAAAAATCTAACAAGAGTATTTGAAAACCCATAAAAGAGGAGGTGAAGTGATCTCTCGTGAGCTGGGCCCACATAATGCAGTGGGCATTTATGGATCCTATAAATAGACAGTGAGCTATTTATAAAGCATCCCTCTGCTCCCATGCTACTCTGAATATATTACCAAGATGGTGTGTATTACATTGAGGACACTGTGGCTGATTATTAGACTCCAGCAATGTATTTAACTAGCTCCTTACCAGGATCCCTTAAAGATTTGACATCTGCCTTGGCTGTAGAAGTTGGGAATATAGTCTAAGGTGTTGCCTTTACATCTCTGTACTTGCATATGATTCACGTAGACCTTGTTTTGCTATCCTATCTATTGTATTCCATCTTGTTCTTCGTTCACATCGTAAAATGAAACAGAAGGGTGAGCAAACCGTTGCATTCTTTTGTGTCCCAGATGACCAATACTTTGCCTTCTGCTGGGCTGGAGGGTCTCTGGCAGACTTTTTTAAAGCAGACTTTTCATTCCTTGCTGAAGTGATGACTCTGGCTTTGTACCCATCATGTCGCTGACAAGGTGTGACTGACTTATTGCTAGCAATCAGGTTTAATGCTATGTTTTGGAACTCAACACTCTTTGTTATTTGCCCTTTCTATTTTCACGGAGAAGGACCAAGAATATGAACAGCTTGAAGGATCACGTTGAGTTTCTATGTAGATTCCTTTGGCTTTTTCTTTCCAAACAACCCAAAGCTAAAAAGAGGTTTTATGCTTTGAACTCACTTGAAAAATATTCAGTGGGGGAATGTGATGAAGCTTGTCAAGTAGACAAAGCCATCAACCTTGAAGTTGTCTGCTTCATTGCCTCTCAAATTTTCCTTCTCTCTCTAGTAGCAGTCCGTTAGTACCCGTCCATCCAGACCCTACCCTTTAGTTGTTGCCAATACTCTCCAGACAATTCATCAGCCATGCAGGAAGGCACCTGTAAGCAGTCTGCGTATCTTTACTTGTTGTGTCTAGGAGACTGACATTGTCAATGAATTCAGATAGTGATCACCTTATTAAAACTTTAAATTGTCTTGCGTCATGACTTCAGCCGTGTTCCTTAGAGTATGCAGGAGCTGGAACATATTGGATCAATGTGTTGTCACCTCAGATTATTGCATAACTTATCCTTGGCCAAGACAGCCAAGATTACGTATGCGTTTGTTTCCTTCTCACCAGGGTGTTCATGCTGACACCGCACAAGACATCCCACAGCCCTCTCCACTGAGGGGAGCTCCAGTCAGCAAAACAATTCTCAGGTCATTGAACAGTGAGCGAGACGTTCTTGTGACCTGTGAGTACTTAGGGGTGATCAGAATGGATTTTCTCTAAAATCTATTCCTTTTATTTTAAAAAATGCCTTATTTTCTCTCCAGGAGCTTTCCTGGTGTGCACGCAGGCAGTCAGCAGGGATGCTCGGAGGTACACACCTGTATTTGAAGCTTCTTGGATGTTGTGAGGACTGACTTTGGCCATCCTTCACATCATTTTCCTACCCAGAGAGTGCTGCACAATCTGTCTAACTACCCGATTTGATCATTATCTCCTGCTGTGGAGATTCTCTTTTTCTGGCTCAGCCTCTCTCAGAGTTTTCACTCCTGTTTATCAGGGCTTTGATTTCCAGATTATCAAGGACCTCCTGTTTCTGATTTTCACCTGAGCAATACCTAACCTACTTCTCTGTAATTTTCTGTTCTCCATCCAGTGAGCACAAAGCCACTCCTGCTTGATTACTCTGAGCCTACTCTGGCATTCTTTCTTAATCCTCCTTCCACTGGGCTCTTCTTCTGACTCCTCCCACTTCTGTAGTTGGAAAAGAGTAGACTCTTCTTGCTTCACTTTAAACATAGGCATGAAGAGATTTGCACATGCAGGAGTCATTGTAGCAGCACAAGAGAGACAAATGAGTCTCTATTATAGGCAACTGCTTTTAGGTTGAAGAAAAATTGTTATTGTAGGGAGCTTTGGTCAGAATTTAATATCAAGCAAATCATACTGAGGACCTCTTCAAACATGATTGACCTCAGGGATTTTCTTTTTGCTTCCCAAGCCTTTTCAAACAACCAGTTTTAGAGGGTTTTCTGACCCTGCTGCTTAAAGTCATATAAACATAGCGTCAACACCACTGGAAAGGACCTCCAGGATCACCAAGTCCAGCCCTCATCCCTAACCCCTAGACCATGGCCTCAAGTGCTCTATTGTTTTTTAAACACCTCCAGGGATGATGACTCCACCACCTCCCTGGGCACACTGCTCCAGTGCCCAACAACTCTCCCTAATATCCAGTCTAACCCTTCCCTGATGCAACCTGTGTCTGAGCCTTCAAACATTTTATTCTATGAGAAACTGGAATTGTAAGGAGGGTCGCTAGACTCCCTGGAAACACTGACAAGTGATTCAAGAGATTAAAACAACCAGCTGTACACCACATTTCCTACTGACTGCAGCTTTTCGAGTGGTTTCCTAAATTTGGATTTTCTCTATTCAGATAATCAGATAAGTAATTTTCCTGGGGTCCTAAAAATAGGAGAAGCTATTCTTTTCCTCTGTCAATAGAAAGTCAAACTCGCCCAAGTAAGCACATGAACTTTTTGTCCTTGTGCTTGTTCACCTTTGGTTTCTGTGGGGAGCTTGTGAAATTCAACAATTCATCTGTCCAGCAGTGATTTATTAGTTGATCTACAATCTGCCGCTGCAATTACTTGGAGACCTACAGTCTTTATTTTCCTCTAGCCAGTTTCAGAATTATATGTTATGATAATTCAGGAAATCACCGATGAGAGCAGTACTTATAAGCTGCAAAATTCTAGTTCTTAACTTATAAGGTTTTATCCATTTAAATATCCTTTAAAAATTCTTGTGTTGTTTGATTATTTTCATCTGTAAAATGAAGGAGGAATTTTTTCCCACCTTCAAGAACCATATCCTGGCCAAAAAGCAACCGTGGGCATAAGATGACTAAATAAGTCTGAAAAATACCTGAAATTTTAATAGGTCCTGCAAGGAAATCCACCCCTATATTTCTCACAGTTTCAGAATCACAGCCAATGAAAGAAGACTTCACCTTTTGACCAGGGAAATAGCTAAATATTCCTCTTTTAGAAAAATCTAAGGTGGTTCCTGTGAGTTGCAGTGGGGTAAGCACTTCATTCCATCCCGTTTGTATCACACAGCCAATGTGTGATTTCTTCTTTACATAATAAACCTATATTGCCCTAAAATTGATTCAGCTAGACTAACGAGCACATGGAACTATCAGGTATTATTTATAAATTACTTTCTAGAAAAGTACTGTATTAGATATGAAAATATTCTAATCAATTTACCCTATTTTATCTCACCAGATAAACCATCCCAGAATCGTATCCGTCTTGCAGCTGTTCACCTCCCTCTTCTATTTTTCTTCTCTTTTTTTGTATAATTCAATCGCAAAGTCAAAGACACTATTACAAAGCTCTAGTATCCAAACCACTCCTCTACCCTTCAGTCATCTGGGAGGCTAGGAATTGTTAAAAAGCCAGCTATTTTATCCTTAGGATGTTGGTATTAGACTGGACTTTGGGTTGATTTAAGCAAATCAGCCTTCTACACCATAAATTCCCAACTGAGTATTGGTTGATGCAGTATTTCCATTTTTATATCAGGCTGTGCTACAAAAGCAATGAACTGAGATCTTCTCATCTAAGGGCCAGCCTGGAACAAGGAGGAGTACTTCAGTAAAGCGTTCATATATCTTATGAATATTTGTATGGCATGCTAATTAGACAGACAGACATGTTTTCAGCTGTGACATGCTGAAAAGGATCTGCTTGATAACTAGATTATTATGTTTAGGGCTACTTGGTTGGTTTGAGGTTGGACTGGATGATCTTTAAGGTCTCTTCCAGCCTCGTCAGTACTGTGAGAAGACAGATTTCCATGTGTATCCCTAACAAAGCCAAGTCTGTTGATCACAGAAACAACTCAAATGCAAAACCAAGCAATCTTTGCAAATGTGGTGCTAGAAGAAAGTACACTTCACCCAAAGACACCCTCTCCTCAATTATTTATATTGGCAACTTCACCCTTGCAAAATCTGGGATCCAGATGCAATAATACTCCAACCTTGACGTTCTGAGGGGGGAAAAGCAAGCGTTGGGTGATGAAGCCCTCGGGAATCTTGCTGTTGGGGTTTTCTGCATGTGTGCAAACCCATGCATTTTGATAAAGCTGGAGCTGTCAGAAGATGTTACAGAGTGAAGCAGTGGAATGTGTCCTGCGGCTAGCAGGCTCAGCCTGAGCTCCGAAAGGCACTTTTCTGACGTGCTGCGTTCCGTGTGTGCTTACACTAAAACAAAGTTGTCCGAGTCGGTGGAGGAGACAGTGTGATATAATTAATTACTCCTCCACAGCACTTTCTCCACTTGTGTTGCTTGGCTTGATGTGATTGTTTGCAATAAATGATTTACGTAGGGACTCTGTATTTCTAAACTTAGAAGTCCGTGCTGATTTCTCTGCTGTGATTAACACAGAGTCAACTGCAACGTGTTAAAAACTTCTGAATTAATGGAGTATCTGCCTTTGGACTGGGCTGAGGAAAAGTACTGTTAGGGCTTCTTTCAAACAATGAATTGTGTTTAGCAGGGATGGAGTTGATCCTCCCTGTGACTCCTCTCACAGTGCTGTGCTTGTGGTGGTAGCTGGAGGGGTGTTGATAACACCCCATAATTGGCTACTGCTGAGCAGGGTTTGCACAGCACCAAGGCTGTAGGACTGGGGCTTTTACCTTCCTCACATTGTCTGCCAGTTTCTGGCACCACAGTGGACATTGAGTATCATCAGGACACTGAGGGGCTGGAGCAGGTCCAGAGAAGGGCAATGGGGCTGGAAAACAGGCCCTATGAGGAGCAGCTGAGGGACCTGGGTTTGCTTAGTCTAGAGAAGAGGAGGCTGAGAGCAGAACTTAGTGCTCTCTACAGCTACCCAAAAGGAGGTTGTAGCGAGGCTGGCACTGGTCTCTTCTCCCAAATGACTAATGACAGGACAAGGGCAAATGGCCTCAAGTTCTGTGTGTTTTCTGAGAGAGTGTTTGGGCACTGGAACAGGCTGCCCAGGGAGGTGGTGGAGTCACTGTCCCAGGAGGTGTTTAAAAAACAAGTAAGCCATAGACTGTGGGGCTAGGGCAGTGCTGGGATGAGAGCTGCACCTGATGATCCTGGAGGTCCTTTCCAGCCATAATGATTCTATGATTTATCTATAGCCCAATAGAATGAGACAAAGAAGTGCTATTGCTTTTCACTCTCCTGCTCAGGAAATCTGAAATCAGTGTGAATTTGTAGTCTTTTCATGTCTCTAGATTGTCACTGCAGCACGAGAAACCATTGCACCTTGACAAGTTCCTCTTGCCAACAATACCCAGAGCACACTTTCAATCCAGGTGGAGTTTCTGCCCTGAAAACTGACATTGTACTAGTGCACACTGTTTTCAAAGCCTGAGGTGAAACAATGAAATAGTGGAACAGGAGGGTGAGGATAATATTTAATAAAGGGACTTCACACGGTTGTCAAATGTGGCCAACTTGTGTGGTTCATACTTAGGGACGGAGGATTCAGTGGATGTCCTCCAGAAGATTCATCCTGCCTCTCTAGATGTGAAATAGATAAATGACCCAAGAAGGACTTCATTACGTCTTTTTAACATGGAAAGTACATTGCTGAATAGATGTCCAGCATCCTGGTGAAGGGTCATTAGAAATACTGGAGAAGCCACATGCAAAACCCTTCCCCCAAGTTCCTTGTTCATCTCCAGGAAACCCACAACCTTCTAGTGCAAAGACATCATTTCAAAATTCCATCTATGCAGTGTCTCCTTCTGTCCCTCGTGCCCAGTGTTAATGGTTTTGACTGGAAATCCTAAACTGGTTGGGTATCTTTCCATTTACTCTGGTGGCTGCTCTAAGTGTGCCGTGGGCAGCCGTGCCGTGCCAGTAGACTGAAGTGCATTGGACTGTTGTCTATAATGCCTTTTAGAGCTTGAGGTGTTGAAAGCAAACAGAACAAGCCCCTGTCTGATCTCATTATGCAATTGTGTGAGATGAGAGAAGGGTGTTTTCGTCTGCAAACCCTTTGTCATGGTGCCGTTCTGAATGGTTCTGTGAAATGGTCAAGACTGTGCTGTATTTCCTGGGCTTTTATAGAGATGATCGTGACACTGAATCACTCTGTGACTGACAGTTCTAGTTTGAGTAGGAAGAGTGTGAGATCTCAGGGTACTCTGTGTTAGGAACCGTGTCAAGGGCTGATGGTTCTAAACTACAAGAGGGTAGATTTGGGCTGATGGTTCTGAACTACAAGAGGGTAGATTTAGACTAGATATGAGGAAGACACTGTTTACAAGAGGGTGGTGAAACACTGGAACATGCTGTGCAGAGAAGTGCTGGATGCCCCATCCCTGGGGCAGATTGGATGTTCAAGGTCAGGTTGCATGATGTTCTAGCGTCCCTTTCTGCAGGGGTCTTGGACTAGATGACCTTTAAAGGTTTGTTCCTACCCAAAATGTTCTGTGATTCTATGATCAGTCAGTTACTGTCCAGCTGTTTCCTTGGACATTTTCACTTCACTTTCCAGCAGAGCTGATGGGGGGAGGGCTGGGGAGGCAAGCACTGCCATCAGTAGGGGAGTTTGATTTTTACATTCCTGGAAATTGCTACTGACTGTGCTAAATGAAGATAATTGGCAGGAATCGATTTGTCTCATAGGAGGGTGTTAGTTAGAATTGCCCCTTCTGCACTTACTGCTCGAGAGGCACGATCTCAGCGATCCTGCAATTCACAGAACAGGAGATTGATTTCCTCCTCTTTCTTTTTCTTCCCCCCCCCACCCCTAAACTCTGCAGGTCAGTCCCACCCCAGGGTGCATCCGGGCGTTAATGAAGATGTTGTACTGCCCTTACTGCAGAGGACTTCCCACTGTGAAACCTTGCAACAACTATTGCCTCAATGTAATGAAGGGCTGCCTAGCAAATCAGGCTGATTTGGATACTGAGTGGAATCTATTCATAGGTAAGAAGAGTTTAAATATTAGTGGAAGGAAATGCAAACATTCCCAGAGTTTGGTGAGGTTAGAAGACACTGTTTGGCAATATTCATAAAGAAGCATCTCAAGATGCACCTCACTTTCTGAGTGACCTGGCCGGCTTGCAGTAAGAACACTTTCCCCAGTGAGCCTGTCACATTTCAAAAGGAATGGTGTGGGGTTACATGAAACCTTGAAAAAGATTTGGTTGAGGGTTTGCTAACCAACTTACCATGGCAGAAATACTATGGGTTACAACTGAAGGACAAACTCTTGCAAGAGGAGAAGACACCGTGTAACATCCAGCTGCTTTGCTTAATTCAGGTCTTATACAGTAAAGCCCCCAAACTTTAAGAGTCACACGCAGAGGAAATCACTTGTTTCTTTCTCTTAATCAAAATATGCTATTGTCTCCCTTTCAGCATGCTGAGCAGAAAGTTCCAAACATGCACTCAGCTTGTTAGAAAGGAGCACAGAGTATGCATTGAAGGAAAACGGCTATGGCTGTTTTATTCGTGTAATCACACGTGCAGGTACACCAAGAAAAAACAAGACAGAAATCTCCTCTAAACAGCCATTCGAATGTCCTGTAGCAAAAAAAACCCAGCCCACCAAAACATCCCAACACGGTGATGTTCAACAAGAAATAAGACCTTAAATAAGTTGGTTTGTAGGATAGGACAGAGAATTAAAGGCTAATGAGAATAGAAAGGGCAGAAGCAGCTAATTACAACAGTCATTAATGAATTGCATTGCCTGGAAATAAAAGCAGCTGGAAAATGTTGGGTAAAGCTCTATTTATCGCAGCCAAAGAAAGGAAATGGTGTCTGCTATTTTTTTTGAAAGACAAAGATATGAGTGATCTTATTTTGTGAAACTCCAAACCCCGCTGACCAATGTGACTTTGAAAATTCGACTCGGGCGCATGCATGGATTTTCACTTTGCTCAGCACAGAGGTGGTGCAAGATGGATAGGAGGAAGAAAACAGGATGAAAAATGAATCCGAGCGTGAGAAGTGAAAAGCAGCTAGAAAAATAGCAGGAGCCAAAAATGCAAGCAGCAATAATAAACAAATGATGGTAACGAACGCGCTTTCTCAGACCCCGTGCTGCCTGAAGGAGCTGACGTTGCGAGCAGCACCGTGTAGATGGAGGGATACTCGTGGGATTAGTGATGTGAAGAGTCATTATCATCAGAAATATAAGTAGGAGCTGATGGGGAAACAATGCCAATCTGCTGTTGCATTGTCCTTTGTCATTAAAGAGTAAGCAAGAGCTGGTTTGTCACTCCTTCTGATCAAAGGAAATAATGGAGGATTTTGGGGGGGGAAAGAGGAAAGCAGCAAACATTTTAACTCAAATAAACAACAGAGGTTTTATCAAGGCAGCTACCTGTTCAAATCAAAAGCATGAGGGTAAGACTTCAGATCTTGGGAGATGATGCTTTAAATTCTGTGGGAGTGCTGAGCGGGGTGAGGTGTGTGCTGGAGAGTGTGGAAATGCTTACAGTTCAGACTTTTGGGGCTTGTGATGTGAAGCTCTTGTCTTCATTAATGTCTGTCATATCTGGCTGTTTCTGCTCTCAGGAAAGAGAAACTGAGTGGGAGCTTGTACGTTACGCTAAAGCATAATGCCGGTTTATTAAAGGCTGTGTAATGCCCTGTGTTCTTCTCTGAAGGAAAGCAGGCTGTGGCACGATTATCCTTTCAGTGCAGCGTAAAGTACAAATACATCAAGGCAAACTTCCTCTTGCTTCTACCCGCACGTTCTACCTTACTTTTACCTTCCCCTCTACAACTTAATGGGAAGGGGATAGAGAAGGAGAGACAGAGATTGGGAAAGATGTTCTGTTTTACCCCAGTCTTGAGGCCTCTGACAGCTTTGCTGAGGATAAGGGTCTTTAGTCCTTCCTTTATGAAAGATGGGAACGCTGCGAGTTGTCTTTCTCTCTGACAGCTGTCCCAGGCTTTCTCATAGCACAGGCAATTCCCTTAGTACTAAACACAACAAAACTTCTACTCACTGAATTAAAACCAACTGCAGCAGTTTACAGCACTGCTGAGCTGTGAAAGATTGGAAATTATGCATGAGCGGCTTTTATCCCTGCTCCGATCCTGGGAGCCGCACGCTAGGAAAGAAAAAAACCCCCAGTGATAATTTTGTGCACGAACAGGCTCTGCGGAGGCAGGAATCCCAAATGTTAGTACATATTCATACACAACAAGAGAGCTTTGCTTAGCTCGTTAGCTGTGTATTGTGAGGTTGTTTTGGCAAAAGTCGGGACGAGCAGAAAACTCTTAGCTGGGTTTGTTCAGTATCGAAGGGAATCCTCTAGCTGGATGCTCTGATATTGTTTTGTAGTTGCTCTAATGGTCCGACAGCATGCAAGGTCGATAAGGAGGAGCAGAGGAAAGGCTCTCTCACAACAGGATATGCCTAGTTTATAAATGTAAATGTTTTGCCGTGTTCTGCCTGGTTTATAAATGTCAAAGTCAGGACTGGAATCACATTTGTGAGGCAGTAATAAATCTAACATCTCCTTGCAAAGCCAGGGAGACTGGGAAAGCTTTCCCTAAACATCTGGCGCTTTCCAAGATTTTATAGACTGTGAAAATCGGTTGGAGGTGAAACAGCTACAGCGGCGTGACACGTGCTTCGCTGTACTTCCCTTGTCTGTGTCACCCAGGGGTCTGTGTCCTCTTCTTGGTGCATTAGAGGCTCCTTGTAGTTTGTAAAAGGCAAACGTGACACAGCTCACTCTGGCAGAACGCCTGTGAGCAAGGAAGAGTCTTTAGGATTGATAATTATAAATCTCTAATGAATTTCTTCCAGGTATCAGTATAAATAAGTAAGATGTATTGGAAAGTTAAAAAGCCTCTATGATCTTTAAAACGTTACCCCTCGTAATCTCCGTCGCACCAATCTCAAGCCAAGTTGGCAAATGAAAAGTTAAAAGGACTGAGTGGAGTAGAGGAACTGTGCTGCTGAGGAAGGAGAGAGCCTCAGGGGAGTGACTAACTGATGCTGTGGAATGGGGAGAAGGGGATTTTTCTCTGTCTCATGGCCCAACAGATACAGTCAAAATTATGCTTCTCTCCATGGAGCTCTACCAATTAGTAGCGATAAGGATTAGGGATCCCACTGTTCATTCTGTCATGGAAACACAGAAGAGATGGAGAAAGCTATTCCCACTTACAAATATTCAAACTCCCTCTATCTCAGGGAATTACATTTAATTAGAGCAATACTGCTACTCATCTCTTTCTAACTGATCTGCATTTCAGTCCCTGTGTCTACTTTGAGGTTCTTTGACTTTGGCTAACTTTAGCTTCCTCTACAGCTCATCCTTTACATCCTTTTAGCTCTTATTTTCCCCCAGCGACAATGTCAATTGAGGAATGAGCTCCCCTTAGTGGACACCACTCTTTCCCTTGGTGCCCTCATTAAGCTTAATCACCACAGATGATTTCCGTGAAAGCAAGTGCACCTGGTTCTGACCACTGCCTTCTCCACAGGTTCACTGTGTTGAAGAGGCTGTAGCCCGTTAGGTTTACACAGGATTGCTCTCACAAGTAGCAGTGCAGTTCCTTCTGTTCTGAGACAAAAACACAGCTGATACTAAATCTGAATGTCAAGGAAGTTTGTGAGTCAAATATGATAGCCCTTAAATAACTTAGAACAACTGGAGGGTAAATGCCCAGATAGTTCCTTAATCACAGCAACGACTGCTTTTTCTCTGGACATAGGAAGTAAATCATAGAATCATCATAGAATGTTCCAGGCTGGAAGGGACCTCCAGAGGACATCTAGTCCAACCCCCCTACACAAGCAGAGACACCTCTACCTAGGTCAGGTTACTCAGAGATTCATCAAGCCTGACTTTAAATGACTCCAGGAGTGGGGCCCCCACCACCTCCGAGGCCAGTCCATTCCAGCCATCAACCACCCTCACTCTGAAGACCTTTTTCCTAATACCCATCCTAAATAAAGGCTTTGTTGTTGGACCTAGCCCAAAAATATGTCCACTACTCTAGTGCCTGTGGCACAGCCCGCTGATTGCCTTGTTGCTGCCCAGGGGGCTGGCCACTGCATGGCTGTCCATAGGACCTGACATCACCAGCAGTATTTTTCCTAGGAATTATGGGATGGTGAATGAGGCACGCCTCAACCACACTCACACCTTTTAGGAAGTGTCTGATCACACAGAACACTTGAGAAGTTGTTCTGTAGCAGTGCCATGCCAATCACTGGGATTGCGATGGTTTGGCACTGCATCCCTGTCTGTGGGAAGCAGCCTGGGGTCTCCTGTACTGGGTCACGTCCACACCTGCCTTTCTGCTCAGGCTGGAGAGCAAGCGGCTTTGCTAGTGGTGCATCCACACCTGACAGCCTCTGTAGTGTAGCAACACAGCTCAGCGCTTATCGTGTTCACCCTGTAGCAGCAACTCAGAGACCCAGACCCTCCTCTTCCTGCCACCACCCTGCTGGACTTCAGCCACCGTATCTGCAAGGTTTGGGCAAAAACTTCTCTTCCCAGTCTTCAAGTTCTTTCAGTTTGTGTCATTACACAGCTCTGCACCGCTAATAAACGTTTTCATTATTGTGCTTTAAGAATCTCTTCCTTCTTCCCCTCCGTGTGACTCAGACACTTACCTCGGGAGACCACTTGAGGTAGCGCACACCACGCAGTCTTGATCATTCTGAGTAGAACTCCCCATCAGAGCCTTAACTACCTCTTCCTAATGAAAGTTATGAAAATGTGCTCTCAGTTTTGTTTACTGTTTACAAAAGACCTCATAACTCTGTGTTTTTTCTGTTCTGGATGCAAGAGCAAGGATAAACGTTTTCCTTTTAATGCTTCCAGAGATCATCTAGATTTGTTTGGGGGGGTTTTTTTAGTGGCTTATTACAAGAGTAACTGTGCTCAAGACTCACTCTGGTTCAAAGAAATAGCAGTCTCAAATTATAGCAGCAATTCTTGTCGGTGTCATCGTTCCTATGCGTACAGCTACTGTCAAGAAACACAGACACAGCTGTGTAGACAGCCAGGTCTTTGGTTCTTGAAAATAGGGACCTGCTGAAGTGTATTGAGAAAATATTCAAAACAGATTGGGGGGTCTGCCCCTTCTTTATCGGGAGCATACGGCATCTGTCGCTTCTGCTTACCCTTCCACACTGCAGACCAAATGCTGGCAATCTGTTGGAACTCTCAGTAGGCAAAATCTTGCTACTACATGATCAAAACCAGTGGCAGCAGAAACCTTAGTTACCCAGCACGTGAATGTCTTCACACTGCCACCTTCTTCCTTCATCTTTGTGTTAAAGGATGCTGTGATATTTATTACGTTAGCCTCTCCCATGGACTCTGAGACAAAAAAATCCCAAACCTCTATTATTCTCTCCAGGAAGAGGAGCTGGAGAATGATCCTGCAGTCCTGCAATGCCGTTACCCTCCAGAAACTCTGAACTTGAAGTATCTGATGAGCTTAGCATGGGCACTTGAGTGCAAGCCCTGGAACTGCATACATGTCTCGTGTGCATATGAAAATCCAGTGGCCATAAAGTTGTTGCCAGCTTTTGTTTTGTCTAAAATTGTCCTCTCTTTCTTTCTTCTTGAATGAAGTGCATCATGACACCTCCAGAGAAACCATCTGTGACAGAGAGCAGAATAAGGATAGGGAAGATTATCTTAACCTGATGCTTTTTCTTCTTTTCTACCTATTCCTACCTAAACTTTAGTGCCTGCAGAATTTGTAGGAGTAGTATTGTCTTTCTAATCCCTTCCTGAAGTGACAGGATTTGCTGGATAGCCTACAGGCTGTGGAACCCCATCCTAATGTGGTCAAGAAGGTCGAGAGGATGTTGGGTTGTGTCCAGCAGATCAAGGGAGGTTCTTCTACCCCTTTATTCTGCTTTAGTGAAGCTGCACCTGGAATACTGTGTCCGGTTCTGGTCTCCCCAAGTCAAGAGGGATAGAGAATTTGAAGTAGGAGTTCAGCCTGTGAGAGAGTCCCTGAAGTTGTGGGACCTCTAGTAGCATGCAGATAGCACCAGCATTTGCCTGCTGCTTTCATTCCATTTACCCTGCTAAATTTCTGTGCCTCCCTCTGGGGCCATACAGCTTCTTGCAAGCATCTCACACTATCCAATGGCTTGTATATTTGCTTTAGGATGTGTTACGGCAGAGGAAGGCGCCCTTCTTTGGGACCATGGGGATCTTCTGCTCCTGTTACTGGCTCCGAAGGGCTGGGACTCATCTGTCCTGATCTTGCTGTTCTCTGACACCATTGGCAGCTCATTACTAGGAAAATACATCCTGGGAGCACGGTAACGGGTTCACTCAGCTCATTTCTGAATTTCTGAAGACACGGAAGCTTAGCTGAATGATAACAGCAAACTTCTGGGGCTCAGCTTGTGGAAATGACTTGTGGAAACGGAGAGCTGCGCCAAGTTTGTTACGGGTAGAAAGATATTACTGCACATGAAATTCCCCACATCACCTGTCCAGTGACAGTTACAAACACAGGATCAAACTCAGCAATTCCAGGCATTTGCCTTTGCCATCTGTACACAATACTCCTGAACTAGATATTCCTGCCCTTGCAGGGAAACACATCTCAAAGCTTGCAGTGCTGCCGTAGCCGCACAGTCAGCATTTTCACCAGGCATAACAGAGTCCTCGGTTGACTGCAGGGTTTGGATGCTGCAGCATCTTTTTAAAATAACAAGGCTGAGCAGCATTGTTGAAGTTTGAAGTATTTTATAGCAAATCATTGGAGTCACGTGAAGACTTTTTATTCCTCATCTCCAATGGCTTCACATCATTTTATGTTGAAGTGAAGTAACTGGCGAGTACACGTGAGCACAGTTCAGAACCTGCACAGAGCAGCAAATTCCTCTGTTTACATTCAGAGGAAGTGCTAGGGAAGCTGTTTTTGCTACTGCCCTTCAAAAATGAATGAACAGAGGGATGGTACGTGAGGCTTCTCTAAAAACAGGAGACTATGTTAATTATTTACTGCTTGAATTCCACAGGAATCCAGTGTTATTCTTTTGTACCTTTCTGAGTCCACAGCTCCGCTTCCTCCAGGGATGTCTTGCTTCCAGGAGTGCAGTAAACAGTGCTGCTTTTCCTGTTCTAGGTTGCCATGGATATTAACACCTCAAAAGAGTTTTCAGTGGAGGAATTGCTCTCTCAATTAATTATGCTTACGTACAGCCTAATCTCTGTTTACTTGTAGGAGCATCCCTCAGGCACTTCACTGTGCCGACCTCTGTGCTTCACAGGCTGGGAACCAACAGAAAAACCTTGTGCCTCTTACCTGGTCTGCTTTCCCTCATGGTTTGCAGGGTTTGGGGCAACTGGTCTGTCTGGCATATGAAGCAGGAGTGTGAATGCAGCACGTACCCAGCCTCCAGCCTCCAGAATGTGGCTTTTCTCTTTATGTTCAGTTACCTGAAGGAGCTGATTTGATGCGGTCGTTTCCTCAAGGAGTAAAAATCCAAATGAAGAAGGGTACTTTGGTTTTTTTCATTTTTCCCAAGCAGAAATAAAACCAAGTTTGCTTTCAGTTTGGTTAACCTCTCACACCCATCTTTCTGAACAACATAAAGAGATTTCTTGCAAGTGTTGTGAGCGGAAATGTTGACATCAGTTTAATTGGGAAGTCCAATTGCATGTTGAGCTGTGTTTAATTGAGAACAGTATCTTAGACTGCTACAGCAATAACATTTCCCTACCTTTCTGCAATTGAGACACTTGGTTATACCTGGAAATACTGTACTGAGATTATTATTCAGTCTCAGTAAGAGGAGATGGGCACAAAGCCCTTCCCTCAAGGATGTCAAAGCCAAGTTTACATGGCTTTGCATTGCGTTAGACCATCGAGCCTTTGCCTGAAGGAGGTTTAAATTTCTCCTTACAAATATATCCTGATGCTGTACGTGAACAACACCCAAACAAGGAGAGTTGGTGTTGTAGATTGTCTGCAAATCCCACGGGGGTGAGACATTCGAGAGTTCCTTAGTATCACTTCCTTACACGTGTTGAGTTCTTGAATTTCAGAGCAAGTTTCAATTTGATGCTTCTTGTGAACAAAACCTCAAGCTAAAATACTGTAAAGGCGTTCAGATGTGGAGGCAATCTCAGTCTAAATAACAGTGTTTTCTTTCCTTTTTAACAGAGTGTTCAGGTCCTTTTGGGGGCACATACGTGTGATCCCACATTGTCAAAGCTCCCAAACTTGATGCTTAGCTTTGTGTGAATATTCTATTAAGTATTTATGTTCCTTAATGTGAACAAATCAGGTTTGTTGTGGTAAAGCTACATAAACACACAAGGGACAGGTTGCACTCTGTCACCATTCTCATTTCAATTTTTATAATTGTTTTTTATATAATTTTTTATAATTTTGATAGCAAAGGGTGAGGAGTAGTTGACTGAACTATAAATTTATCATGACTTTGCACAGAGACTGTGATAAAATTCCCTACACAGGACCTCTTATCGGAGCCAGATTGAGTGTAGCAAACGCTGAAATCCATCAGAGCGACTGGAATGTTGGTAAAGCAAACAATTTGGGAAATATCTCTTTCTGGGAAGGATCCTGTGGATTCCTTTCCTTCAATACGGCAACCCTCCGTTTCTTTTTGGAAAGAATGATTGAATTATGCATGCAGGATCTATTGGGAAGAACACAGCTTTGTCCTCCTTTCTCTCTGCCCTACTAAAGAAAGTCTTGCCGTTTCCATAGTCAAAAGAACTAGTTTGTCCTAGCCAGTGCTGGTCTGGCCAAAATGCATCAAGCAATTCTGCAGCAGTTAATTCCAAAGCTTTCCTGATTCATTGGGGAGTCGCTGAGGTGCTTAGAAGGTAATATGAAAAACTCTGCTCTTGTATTTCTTATTTCTCTGTTTTGCTCGGTGTCACCTGCCCTATAATAGAGCATTAAACATCCCTTAATGTCATTTATATTGCAACTTAACCTATGGGATTTTAAACTCTCATGCCATGTATTTTTCATTTAGCCACCAGAAGCATTTACTGAACTTTCCCTATCAGTAGGAGCTCACCTTCATGATGTCACAGTGCAATTTGCACCAGCAATGAAGAGCCTTTCTCTCTGTCTTGTCTTGTTAACTCTTCAAATACAGGCAACTATGTAGGAAAAAATAGCACCATGAACTATAAAGACTGCAGTTTGGGTTCTCCTGCATATTTGTTGCTGACAACAAAAGAAAACCCAGCCCAAGCATAGCATTTCACTGCTGTGAGATGACATGAAGGTCAGTCTTTGCTTACAACATCTTCTTGATATTAGCTCAGCTGTAAGGTAAGATGAGAAGCATCCCTAAAGCAAATGATGTTGCATGGTAACCAGCCAGTGCCAAAAAGAAGCTAACCTGAACACAAGCCGATAAAATAGAGTACTCACAACTTGCTAACTGGAGTTTCGTAGATTAAATGATACAGAAAGTCTTCCAGTCAACGTCATTCTTTGCATAAAAGACGCAGGATCATTCCCATTGGCATTCAGTCACGCTTCGGCATCCTTGTTTTAATACACTGGCTAACGGAAGCTGAAAAATGAGATACAGACTGTCTCTGCGAGAGGAACGTACGAGTGACAGTTCTGGTACACATAGCTGCAGTGTGTGATTTGTGTTTCAATTATCCGCTGAAAAGAAAGGGTTTATGTGCAACTTATGACAACCTAGGAATGAATCGATCAGTATTTTGTTCGCTAAAACTTTGCTGATCTGGAAAGATTCTGTAAACTGGGTTCTCCTCCTTGTCCTGCCCTTAGTTTTTGGTGAGCTTTTCATACCAATTAAAATACAAAATGGTTATGTTTGTTTTCTACTTTATCCTGGGAGATTTTCTGTCAGGGAAACCTTTCCATGAAAGGTGTGAGAGACGGTTGCTCCAAGCTACGCTGATGGCTGAAACCATGTTTTAGTACTACTGAAATAATCCATTCCAGATATTAATCACTGACATTCTCATCTTAGCGTGTTGGCTGCACTCAGACCAATTACGTTTAAATTATTAAATGCTTTGGAATCGTTCCATAATCTTTAGTTTTACTGTCTTCTCCACATGCGGTGAAGATATTCTTACAGGGTCTTTCAATCTCCTGTTGATATAAATGCATCTTGCATGTTATTTGTTGAAATGCAGTCACCAGGAAAAGAGGTAGAAATCACAGCTTTTGACTGTTGCCTATTTTGAGGAGGGAATATATAAAGAAATGTGGGGTTTTTAATTACAAGCAGGTGAAACAGGAGTACCAATGTGTTACCACCTTTTAAAAGAAGCCTCTGACATTTCAGTTGTGACCAAACTTTTCTATGAAAGTTTAGTAAAAGCTGAATAAATTGCTCAGCTTGAAATCAGGAGGTGTGGCACGGCGTGATTTTAGCCTCTGGAAATAATTTGCTAATTGAAATATGTCGGTGCACAATACATGGATGTCAAATTCCACTGATGCTAAATGCAGCTTTAAAATTATTCCAGAATTAATTAGTTTTTTAAGTTACTTTTTCCTGACAGATGAGGAAAGCAAATACTTATCTTTCTTTCCATGAAAGCACCTTCAAGATCCCCAGCTCCCATGCAGTTCAGGAGGTCTCTCGACTCTGAAGTTGGTAGATTTTTCTGTCTAGTTACAAAAATGATGATGGTAGTTTACTATCTCATTACAGAAGCCTGCTTTTGTTCAAATGTTTGGATTCATGTCCGTAAACCTGCACAAACTAATTCCTGCACTAATTCCTCACTAAGAAACATGGGAGCAGGGTGCCCAGGGAATATAAAAAAGTAAAACTCACATTGAATTAGTAGTTAGCAGATGTGCCCTCCCTGCTTTTCAGTGCTCTTTACTGAAATGCTGTTGGAATTCAGCTAATAAATAGCTATTATATTGCTATGGAACGCTTGCAGGAGGGGTAGGAGCATGGGCAAATTAGTTTTGAAATAGCATGCTTTTCAATGAAGGCTGAGTAGACTTTGAATGTCCTTCATTTCAGTCTGAATTGTGTGAGTCCATCTCTAAAGAGCTGTATTTATCTGTACGGTTATATAAGAGATTCCTTTACTTAGAAAGGAAACAGATAAGATACTGAATTCCTTTTGTTTTAATTCAACTTGATTAGATTAGATTGCCAGTATAAAAGAAGCTCAGATGTCTTGTAGGTGACCTCATTAGACACACAACTGGCAAAGTTAGGTAAAGCCGTGTGAGAGGTAAGAGCAAGGATGCAGAGTTGTGTTCAGTACACTGACACTTCTAATTTATTGTTCTGATTTAGTGAATGAAAGGGCATGGGAGCCGGGTGGATTCTAGGGAGTATATTATGAGACCTTTCATAGGACAAAATGTAAGAATACTGCATGTTCTGACATGAAAAAAAACAAGTTGCTGCTTGAAAATATTTTCTTTACCTGGAGGAAATGGAGTGAATGCCTTTACAGGCTTCAGAGCAGTGCCAGGAGCGTGAGTGGGCACCATCCCAACCCAAACATCTTTCCCCAGTACAAGTACTTAAAGAGAATAATAGTTCTGAACTCTGAAAAATACGCATTTTAGTGGGTTAAAGAAACAGAAAGAGGTGAAGGAACAGGCCTTTGGGGATCTAAATCTTTTCTTTCCTTAACCATAAGCCCGTGGAAAAGATGTCTAACATGTAAACTGGAACAGTTTCGGGGCGTTGACAGAGTCACGTGGATGACAGCAACACAGACCAAGCAACTGGATTAATTAATTTTGAAATTGTTGCAGTAAATTGTGGGGTGAATTATGGTCATTTGGGGCACCTAGGGGCTATTTGAACAAGTAGATGTAAGAATCATCAAAAATGGAAGGCTCCCAGCCCAGTGAGAGTGGCGTCTGTCTACAACAGCTTGTGAGAGTAGGGAGCATCGCACTGGGTTGGCAATGCAGGTCACGCCAAGGAAGTGTTATTAGTACACAAGCAGTAAGCACAGACATTGGGAAGATGCTGTGCCACACGCTTTTCCTGCAGGTAAGTTGGAACCTGAGCTTTTTTTAGTTTAAGTACTAATGTTTGGTTTACATACTAATTGCAATGTAAAATAGCAGAGAATTGGGGCTGAGCTTGCTGCCTTTATTTCCCTGAGCACCCATCTATATCTTGTAACCTGTGTGGAGCTTAGTGATGGCTTCGCCACGACTGCTGGTACCTATGAAGCTAGTGTGTGTGTTCCCAAGTAGCACAGCTGCTGCTTCTTGCTACAGAGATCGAAGAAATGGGTTAATTGCCTTTTTTCTAGGAAAGAAAAGCTCAGGCAAGAAAAGATGTTGAATAACAATTTCACCGTGTTTGATTTCCAATATTTACAATTCCTGCAGGTATACATCTGAAAAGAGATTAATTTCACAATTTAGGGCTTGTGTACTCATAAACTGCTACCGTAAGGCATCTCCATCATTCCCAGAACGATTCAGGCTCCGTCTCTACATCACGGATGTCCAACCTGAGAAGGCTCATTCAATTCCCAGGTCCTAAGGCAATAATTTTTTAGGTTTCAATGTACATTCAGATAGGTTATCGTGACTATCTGAAATTTCACAGGGACGTGGAAAATGATGCCTTTAGGAAGCTCTAACCTAAGACAGCTGGAGTTATTTGTTTCTGCGTGGAGATTCGCCGTGTAAGGTATGTAGCAACCATCCATTAGAGAGGAGGAAACAAACAACACAGATCTCAGGGGCTCTGAGCAGCTGCTGACCGATGCAGATTGCACTCAGGCGTTGGAGGAGCTGTGCACTTCACATGCTTTTTATGCAGAATTCTGGATGTTGCCTGAAGGTGTGCCTTCATTATTAGCTGATATGTGTTGATCTAAGCTGATGCTGCTTCACAAAGCAGTGATGCCAGACACACATCCGTGTTCTACTCCCAGCTCCAGGGGCCATAGAGCTGATGTCTACAAAACCCACTTTTCTTTTCCTTTTTTTCTTTCTTTTACTTATTTCTTTTTATTTAATTCAGTGAGTGCATTTAGCTGAGTTTGTAGTCTGCTTTGGTTCTCCCTGTAAACAGCTTCTGGTACCACGGTAAGGGATGTGCAGTGAATAGTCTAGAAGACCTCAGTAAGCAATGAGACACCACCATCCGATGTGACATCACCATTCTGTGATTTCATTTACTTGTGTAACCATAAAATCCTTAGATTTTTAGTTTAAAATCTTCTAATTCTTTTTCCTCACAAAAACAAAGTGTTTAGTCCTTTCTCAAAACTTCACTAGAGTGAGATGCAGTCATAGCCCAATCACCTTTTGATGTCCAGGAGTCAAAACACTACTGACTATTGACAAACTAACAACTGGTCTCCCTTTTCTTTGTCTGAGGAGATGAGGAGAACCTGAAAGCCTCCTCCTAAGAGGTTCTCCTGTGTGAGGAAGCAAGGATCTGCTGCTGCTGTTACTACTCTCTCATATGGGAGAGGGCACTGGGATCAGTGCCATGTTTTCTTCTGAGCATACAGTCCAGCACACAGTGGGAAGGTGTGACAGAAAGCATTCCTAGTCCTAGGAAGGCAGAGTCATAGCAAGCTACGTCTGGGAATCGCTGTCAAGCCATGCTTTCACACTTGGCACACGTCCTGCTTAAGCCAGCGAAGTCAGTCCCCACACAGCAGCTGGATGTGCTTGTACTACTGTATCAGCAGTCCCTGATCTTGTGAAGCTCCACACAAACAAACACCACTGCTGACACAGAGCAGGGAATGCTGAGGGTTGGGAGGGATCTCAGCAGATCTTCCCATCCAGTCGCACCCCTGCAGATGCGCGTTCATTTAGAGCAGTTTGGACAGGATCACGTGCAGGAGAGTTTGGAGTATTTCCAGACAAGGAGACTCCACAGCCTCTGTGCAGCCTGTTCCAGTGCTCTGTCACCCTCAAAGGAAACACTTCAAATCTTTTTGGTCTTCCTGACACACTGAGAAGAGCATGGTGGGGAGAGAAGAGCTCCGTAGACCAGCAGGGGCAATAGGAGTACCAGCAACTGTGCTGCTGCCATATCATGCTATTCTCTTACTCCTGGTTTAGCAAACCCTTTACACGATGAAGACACAATTCCAGTCAGACCTTTGGTAGGAAAAACCCTAACGTTTCAAAGTTTCATTTCATATATTCATTTCATATCTTCACATATTTCATCTCATATATTGTCTTTAAAAGCTTCCTGTATGGCTGTTAGTTCATTACAGCCTGTTAAGTCGCAGTGATACCAACGTTTTGTGAACTACAGAGACTTTCCCAAATAGGTTTTTCAGTTAACAGAGTGTTCTGTGTTATCTCCTAAAGCAACACGAGGTTTTCTGCTACCAGAACGCTCAACAGTAGCACAGCTCTGAGATAAGACTAAACACATGAGGAGGACTGTAATTACAGCAATTATGGAAAGTAATTTACTAGTTGTATAAAATGAGCAGCTTTCAAATAGAGTAAATCAAACACCACAAGAAGTTCAGTATTGAAAATAAATATTTTGGGATCTGTGGAATGTCTGTTTTGTGGATAAGCAAGCTGTAAACGGTTTGCCTAGAGTGTCTGCGTTTCGTTGCACAGGCCCTTATAAATAGAAAGTTTGTGTTTTTATAAAAAGACTTAAAGATGTCAGAATTATAGGCAGATATGCGGGTCTGTCGTTTTTCCATCTGGCTTACTGATGCTTACTCCCAGGGCTTGCTGAAGAGACGAGTACAGCTGAATTTACATGTCCTTGGGGGAAAGGAACGAACCCCAAACTTCTCCACTGTGAAAGAGGTAAAACAGTCATCTGTTTAGAAGGAAATTAATAGGTTCATGTCAAAGCATGCAATAAAGAATAGTTATCTAGAGAGAAATTTGATCTCAGGTCTTCTCCTGAAACATAGATGCAGCTTTAGACCATATTTAGGTGGCTCTAAGTATGAACAATTGTGTTCTACCTTAGCTTTTCAGTGTTTGGTCAAAAGAATGCCTAGGCTTTGCCAGCTATTTCTGAAGACTCTAGTAAATGGGGTAAGGAAAGCCAGTCCATGCAACTCATATGAGATTTCTAAAGAGGCTTGGCACCTTCCCTCACGGAGCATACAAATTTTAAAGAGCACATAAATAGAAGTGTTTGGATCAAATCAGCTCTGGTTTTGTAGTGATTAACTTTAAAGCTAGTGCCATGCTGTGGGGAGCTGTGCTCTGCACACCCGAGCATCCTGCCCTCTTGGATTGAGCACGCTGTATGTTTTGCCATGAAAAGCAGCATTTAGGAAAAAGAACTTTACACCTCAACTTCATAGATTCCTAGAATGGTTCAGGTTGGAAGGGATTTTAAACACCATCTAGTTCCAACCCTCCTGCCATGAGCAGGGACTCACCCCACAAGACCATCCAATCTTGAGCACTTCCAGGGAGGGGGCAGCCACAACCTCCCTGGCCAACCTGTTCCAGCATCTCAGCATCCTCATCGTGAAGAACTTCACTCAGGGTGGTGATGGTACACAGCCTGGATACACCTCTGGTGCCTGAGGAACATATCAATACCTCATGTTTGAATAAAGATCACATGGTTTACTTGTGGTGAGAACGGCAGCATTCAGACCCTGCTCACCCATCAAACCAGAGCAGCTCAAAGGCTGAGGTAATTTTTGGATAATGATAATCATCTTTGATCCGATGCCTGAAAATGATTATCAGTTGCCTATTACCTGCACGTTGAGGCTTTGCATTCACATTTGAGTGTGATTAATAGCATCCATTAAGAGCATGGTCATGTTCCGCAGGCAGACTGAACCACAGAGCAAATTGTACCTTCCATTGCTTCGCAGGAAGCCCCAGCGTTTGATTGCGCTATCACAATACCGAGCCATTACAAGGGAAGTCAGAAGCAAATAACAAGGCCCGAATGACTATTTACTCTTTGAATAACTATTCAAGCTTTGAGGATTGTCGCGTAAGAAGCCGTCACCTATGCTTTACAGGGGGAAAATTAAGATTTCTGCCTATGAGTTAAATGCTATTGAAAGCATTTTTTTTGTGGATAAAACCATTCTAGAAAAGAAAGCACTTGAAACAGTCCTGTGCTGCTGTAAAAGCTCCTTTTTATATGAAACATTAGACTTGAATGCATTTCAGTCATTCTTGTGTGTGTGAGGGAGCGTACCCTGAAATGTTGATAAAAGCTCTTCTATCCCACCTTTGAAGCTTTGGTACATAAACTTGGCAGAAAATGGCTTAGGAGAAACCCTTCCTTACATGAACGGCAAAGCTGAAGAAGTCTGTGGGCTAGAGGAAGAATACATCACTTTATCAGTGTGAAAGAACACAACTACTACCGGGGGGTTCATAAAACAGAGAGATGAAATACCATCACCCTTGGACTTTTATTTCATAGCATGGCCAGGTGTTTTCTCTCCTGTTTATAATGCAGGCTTTTTAAATCAACAAAGCAGAGCAAAAGAACTTGCTAACAGTTCTCATTCAGGACTTCTGATTTCTTAAGTGCACCTTTCTGATGCAGTCCTAAAGAACTCTGAGGTGGAACTGTCAGGACTTTACAGACATCTAGCAATTCTCTTTCACTGCAAGACCCTTCTTAATGAAGTCTTCCATATGATGTTTCTGGCCATAGCTTTAACCAGAATTAACCTCTATACCCTGGAAGAGTATATATATTATAAATTTATTATAATTATATATTATAAATATATTATATATTATAAATGAGGTATAGGTTGGCTCCAGGTATTCATGATTATTACAGAATGGAAATGTTTGCATTGTCTGAAGCATGTATTTATCTTCTTCAGATGATTTGTTTTAGAGTAACCTTATTCACAGAAAGCCTACTCTTCTACAAAAACAGTTTTCTAATGAAGCAAAGTGTAACTCAAGTAAAAATATGCACAAGGAAGATAAGACCTTCTGTTCTGCAGTAGAAATTATCCTTTCAGGAAAACAAAAAAGCACAGACCGATCTCCTTACATATCCCATAAAGTTATTATCCTTTTCAGAATGCCCTCCCCAGGTCTCGTGACAAAAACTGTTCCAAATGTTTAGGGCTAAGCTGGTGGAAGGTTCCCCATAATGAAATAGTTTGGATTCCGTTTGAGGAACTTTAAAAACTCTGCTCATTATCAGCAGCCTCTTCTAACGCTGACCCTGTGGTTTATTAATAAATTTCTGTGATAGAAGCAAATGAAAAGGATGGCTTTGTGTTGCTTTTGAAAACCACGGGCTTGCATAAAATCCTAATGTGTTTTTAGTCGTCTGCAAAGTGAGGCAGAGCTTCTTACAGCGGGGAATTCAACAAGGCATTATTTCAATTTGCTCTTCCTTCCCTGAGCAGGAAGGTCATCATGTAAAACCTTATTCAAAGAGTCATTAAAGGAAAGATAACCTTCATTTCTAATTTGTTGTAAAAAAAGGCAAAGAGTAAGTTATGTGGCTTCGTATCGTTTTCAGTTCAACTTTATTACAACCAAAGTATTTTCTGAACTAATAATTGCAGGAGGCTACTGCAGAATTAGTGAGCGAAGCTTCGTTTGTGGGATAAATTCTAAGGACTCAATCAAGTCGAGATTCGAGTAGGGGGGGTGTGAAGGGAAACAATTCGTGTGAGATTTAGAAAGGTATGAGGTTGATGAGATGGCAAAATGCTCCGGTAAGTGCTGGCAGGTATAAATGAGGACACGCTCTGAAAGCTGGTGTAAGTGAGGGAAATGCAGGCTGATTGCGATCATGGGAGAAAAACAACCAAAATTGAAAGCAAGCGTTTCTGCTCAGGATGGAATAACCTGTCACCATGCTAAACAAATCTTTAAAGAAGTAGATGTGATTCTGAAGGTCGCAGTTCACCTGGGATAGAGGAACTCGCTGCTTTGTTAGGAATTTATTCTGCTTATTTCCATCTTTTTAAGGCAGGAAAGTTCTTTCTACTCTTTCTCCAATAGAAAAATGTTAAGACCAGGAAATCTAGTTTCTTTTCACATAAAAAAGACTGCCAAATGAGATTCCCCTATCTCTCTGTGACACTGACAAGCAACAACATCAACCAAGAAGCCTTGTAGGATCTTATTCCCTCTGCATATCTCTCATTGTCTTGGGGTGCAAGAGAGTCAACCTGGCACTGCAAGAGTCAACCAGGCAGAGTAGAGTAGGTTGATAAAGAGCATCCTTGCCTTCAGCTTGAAGCACATTCAGAGATGAGATCTCTGTTTGGTGACAGTGACAATCATTACTTTCTTTGTGCATCATATTGTGAGCAATGCCCTTGTCTGGCACATGAGAAGAGATGGGGTGAGCTAAGTGTTCAAGTCTGTGTGCTTGGCTTGAGGAAGGTGAGTGCTTCTGTGTTTGCAAGCAGCCCAGGAGGCAGATCAGAGCACGTGGAGCTGCAAGTGAGGCAGGGACAGTGCTGCAAGCCTAGGTTGCATCCCACCCTAGTGTTAGCATCTAAGTCACACATCTGGAAGTGGAAAACATTTCTAGTCCAACAGTGTAGGCATAAACAGAACAAATATAGAGCACAGGACAAGTGCAAGTTTCAAAAAACATGTGGGATCAAGGCTTACAGAGAATAGGGGATACCAAAGAAAACAGGGGCAGAATATATCGCGTGAGGAGAATGACACCCGAGTTATGAAGTGAAGAGGCAAATTAGAAGAAGAATAGTATTTCTAAACCATTTAGACAGTAAACACAGTGGGGGAAAGGTTGTGCCTTCTAATTGATTTTTTAATTATCTTCCCTATCATTGAATTAGCCGCTAGTGGAATAGAATTGTTATCAGAAAATTAATAATAGGAAGATCAGCATTTACCAATTATTAAACCTCTACCTTGACGCTCACATAAGCACCTAAAAGCCTTTCCTTCTGAAGTGTCATGGCAGCACATTGAAATGTAGGTTTCTTATACAATCCACAACAGGTCAAGTTCATAAGAGTCATGAACAGTTTTCTCAAGGGCTTACATCTCTCTAATGGAATTTTACTGAAGATTGATTGTACCACCTTAATAATTAGAAGGTCTTAATAAGTGGTTTACCTGTGATAAATAGTATTGTTAGACACTACCGTTCTCTTGTTGTGAGCTAATAAGGTTGAAGTGTCAAGATTTAGAATGCATTTTAATCTTGATGTTGCATACTAATTAAAGATAATTAATAATCCACATATAATCACCAACAAAGAACTCCGATCCTTTCTTCTCGTTTAAGAAATCCGATGCAAAGTATAGGAAAGGTATTCACGTAGCAGAACAGTTCATCAGATGGGATGGACAATTCTCCTCGTTTTGAATCAGAGTAGGACCGAAACAGCCTGAACAATGGGACCACAAGCTGTGACCAAGGACTCAACACAGAAGGGTCTATGAAGAAGCAGGATCTGCAGTGGCATCCAGAGGTAACAGGACCATGGGATGATCAAGGGGCACAATCACACATCTCAGAGCTGTAGCTTTATGAGCTACCTTCACAGCCATAATAGATCTGGTCTGCTGACTCCTGGGGTGGATAAAAACCCATTCCAGGTGTGCAGGCTGCATTACAGGCTCTCATCTTCTTGCTAAGGTGGGGTATCTTCCCCTGTAGGAAGACCTGTGGACCATTTTTCCTACTGATAATTGGTCATGTAAGATCACTGTAAAATGCTGCTTGGTGCTCTGAGATCACCAACATACTTACAGAGTGTGAACTCATGCAAGGACTTGCTTCTTTTACAAAGCCTTGTACCACTGCAGATAGGTTACTTATTTTAAAATGAAAGACTGCAAATGCTAGCAGTTGACTTCATTCCCATGGCAAAACCGATCCCATTAGCATTAGCAGTGCTTACCTAGAGATAGGCTTATGGAAACACGGAGGAGGGGATCTCTGATTCACCCTTCTTGCCACAGAAGGGACTACAACAAGTCATCTTCCCCAAAAAGGAGTATCCATGATGGAGCAGAACACATGCAATCACATCTTGTCTATCACAGCACTCCACAGCTGAGTATAGAAGTATAAGAACTTCATGAACATAGCTGAGAACTTGATGAGTGGAAAGTTCTTATACTTTTATACATATATATATGTTTGTATATTATTTTATATATATATTTATAGATATAGATTTATAAACCAACAGGGTATGTTAGGTTACCACAACTGAAATCTGTACCAGTATCCTCTCAAAAACTGGAGGGACTGAAGTCCATCATTTGTAAGATGCTCTTAATAACATGATGGTTTCATTCTTTTCTTCATTGGTGAACAGTAGCATGAACTTTCAGGACTGTTTCAATGTGGAGCGATGAACTTGGTGAAATCATTAGTTTCCATGTGATGAGGAACAGATTTTGTAGTTCTAGCAATCTCTCTGACTTTCCTTGAGAGGAATTGATTAGTGAGCGTGCAGGTCTCACAGTATGTGCTTTCCTTGCCTGTAAAATCATGGTGATAAATGTCCTTATAAATGGTTGCATCTTAAATCACAGTTAAACACATGTAGGAAGCAAGTTTTTGGAGCACTTAGAATGGCTTGTTTCAGTGTTTGGGTGTTTATACCGTAGAGCATATCCTGGAGAGCACAGTGCTGTCACTTGTTATTCAGAACATATTTAACGAGACAGACAATCAGAGGAACATAGCAGAGGCAATGTGTTTGTCAAGGTTATCAAGAAAAGTTAGGGAAAGGAAACATGACTAGATTAATTGTGCATCTGTTAACACACTGCGGTTCCAAAGGCACCGTGCCTTTCATCTTGTACAAATATTGGTAGAAGGGCATATATCATTGCTAAAGGGAAAACAGAGACAGCTCATTTGAAAACTTGGAGAGCAGCAGTGACTAGGATCCTGGTTTGGTAGTCCAGCTTCCTCGATTTAGGTCTGTGGTGATGGTAATGATCTTTGCTGTTCTGTTTAGTTACTTACAAGGCCAAACAGAATGTGTCCAACCATGCCATAAACTCATTTTTTGGCTGGCTCTGCTAATTTCTAAATCACATTTTCAGAAAGATAGGAACACGAAGGAGCTGGCAAAAATCTATCTTCGAGCTTGACGACTGCAGGCAAAGCTGTATTGCAGATTCGGTGCATGGCACAGCTGCTGTTCAGAGGAGTGTCACAAGAAGGGGTTTAATGCAGAACACAAATGTCTTCTGAGAAGTCAAATCCTTGTATTTCCTAGCTGTACTCAAATCAGAAGCAGTGGTGAGAAGCTGCAGTGCATGTCTTAGGCACAGAGTTCTTCTTTCCAGATAAATAATACAAATGCTGCTCATAAATAGGATGCTTCTGTGTCTCCTATTCCCCATTTTGAACCTTTGGGATTTAGGTACCATGGTGGGTTAATCATTGCCAGCAGCCAGACCCCCACCTAGCCACTCTCATGCTTCTGGAGGACAGGAGAGAAAATAGGGTAAGAGAGCTCATAGTATCACACAGTCTCACAGTACTGATGAGTCCCTCTCTTGTGTTTCTCCTGCTCCAGTGGGCTTCAAGAAAAATCCCCCTCCAGTGTGGATCCCCCACAGGCTGCAGAAAAATCTGTTTCTCTGGTCTGTTTCTCACTCTGTCCTTCCCTCCTTTTCTGCCTGGCATCCCCAAGATGCCACCACCGTGGCTGAAAGGTTCACCTATGGGTCAGCTGTTTCTGCCTCAGAGCAGCCCCTGGCCTCTTCTCAGAGACAACCCCTGCTGCCCCCACTAACACCACCACTTTGACACCTCCCCACAATACAGACACAAAGCTGATGAGCTTGTAGTCTTCCTTAATATTCTATATAATCAATGAAGACTGATGGGCATTTCTGAGGGGTAATTCAAGTCTTGGGGAATCACCCCCCGGAGGTGTTCGTGTCTCTCCTGTTTTTCTATAACACTGCAATAATTTCTGTTCAATTGAACTAAGTAGATCTCCAGAGTAGGGCTCACAGCACCATCTAAGATCTACTTATCCCTCGTACACACTTCAGTGAAAGTGGAAAACCAGAAATTATAGACACTCAAGTGGCTGACACAAAAGCGACCTTCATCAAACGGAAGGATGTCTTTATTTGCTTTAAATTTGCCTACAGGTGCAGTAAAATAAAAGCATGTGTTGCAGTGGAGGACATTTCTAATACTAGCAGGGATGGCAAGAGGGCTATAAAAACCGTGTAATAGTTTTCAAAGCACTGAACCAGGTTAGCATGGATTAACACATTTGTTTAAAAATCCATGGCAGGAAGCATTGTGAGTGCTTGGCTCATCATCCCTTCTTACATCGCTGATTTTTCCAACCACTGCGTGGAAATAAAAACACTCTGCTGTACATTTTAGTTTCCCACTGAAGGAAACTGATAAACAAGATGAGGAGGTCATTGTCTGCAGCGCTAAGAATGCGGCGGTGACAGGTCCATGGGTCCAACCACCTTTTTGACTGGTAGGTAATGAGATGCTGTTGTAGTTGAACATAAAAGAGTTCAACTTCACCTTTGTTCTTCTTATGTGAAGAAGCAGTGGTGAAATACGAAGACACATGAATGTCATGAAGTGAGAAGGTCAGGTGCCGTTTGCCTGACTGTGAGCTGTTCCTAACACCTGCAATTCCCACCTGTTTTAGCTCATTTTTCCAGAGGAGCATCTCCTTGGCTGCTCAGAGGATGGGTGGTGCTGCTGGGTTAGGAGAGATTGTGGGAGCCGGTCTGACTGCTCACAGTCTGTAGCAGCTCTCCTTCATTTGCTTTAGCAGTTGAGAAAGGTACAATATCAACCTCAGTAAGCAATTGAGAGGAGAGAAACTCTTTGAATAGGTGTGCTGAAGGTAAGAGCATTGTGATGGTTGTGTTCACTCAGACCTTTGTACATCAGAGCTCTTCCGAGGGGACTCAACCAGCTACATTCAAAGCAGCAGTTATGCATTCATGTGATGGCAGTAATTTGCATTCAGCAAAGTTGTGTCCAGACTAATAACCTGTCACCAAAAGGAGCTGGATCATTTTTGATAGGGTTTTGCAAAAGTTTCCAATAGAAACAAAGAGAATCCACAAATATATCTGACCTTACTAGAGCCTAAAGTACTCCGTACAGACTCACAGAATTGTTGAGGCTGAAAAAGACCTCTGAGCTCACCCAGTCCAGCCTGTAACCTGACATCACCACATCGGATAGAAGAGGGCACTAAGGGCCACATCCAGTCTGTCCTTAAACACCTCCAGGGATGGCAACTCCACCACTGTCCTGGGCAGTCCATTCCAGTGTCTGACCACCCTTTCCATGAGGAAGGGCTTCCTAGCATCCAACCTAACCCTCCCCTGGTGCAGCTTCAGGCCCTGCCCTCTCATTCTATCACTAGTTG
>VZRI01003289.1:47670-155372 GCA_013397515.1 Upupa epops
CTGGCTCATATTCAGCCAGTTGTCAACCAGTACTGCCAGGTCCCTCTCTGCCAAGCTTCTCTCCAGCCACTGATCTGCCAGTCTGTAGCTCTGCTGGGGTTTACTGTGGTCAAAATGTAGGCTGCTGCACTTGGCCTTGTTATCCTCATCCTGTTGGCCTCTGCTCATTGACCCATTATCAGAAAAGACTAGCATCGATTCATAGAAGAGAATGTTTTGCTATTAAGTAAAAAAAACCCACCACTCATAGCATCCCCGAGTCAGAAGTCAAGTGAGACTGAACTTTATCCAGAAAACATTACTATAGTTGCAAATACAATGCATTTGCATCACTACAGGCTTGTCCTAACCTCATGGATGCTGTGTTGGCTCCCCAAGGTCAGAGACAGGATGCTGGCATGTAGCGTGATCTGGACTGAACATCCCGATGTTGATCACGTTGGAAATGAATGTATCATGTCAGAACACATGCCTGGCAGTCAGGTGATCCTAAATTATAAGCCTTCATTTACTGCTGTGCCCATATGTTGCTCTCGAAAGGCTTCATCTCTGTCTCTCCATCTGTGAAATACATAATGTAATAGAGCAGATGAAATGATTCGTCACAGGCCTGCAAGTTCTTGAGTGATGGGCTGAGAAGTTTGCAGAAGACTGAATTATAAGCTCACAACAATGTTAAACCACTTGCTGAGGGAATACCTGGAGCATTATCCATGGTGCACATGGAACAAGACTCCTTTGGGAAAAGCCTGTGGGCTTGGCATCCAGAGCAGACATACCACACGTGCACGGGGGCAGGTGGAGGTTTCTGATTTCAGCATCACCTAAATATCCTGATTTACAAGTGTTTGCTCTTGCAACTTTAATACTGGACTACATCGTTCCACAGCAGCAGAGCCATGCCTTTGGGTGGCTGCGGAGAGACTTCAGAATCAGTTCACATAAATGTGAATACTCTGCAAGGGAGGAGACCCTGGTAGTGCAGGTCAATCCATTACAATGTGAGTTGGTGCTATGCCTTCATTTACCCTTTGGAGCTGCCTGTGTGAAAGCTACGAGTATATATTATGTGCTGTGGATGCTTGATGCTACCTCTAGAACAAGTAAGAAAAAGTAAAATTGATGGTATATTCAAAACTCATGACAGGGTGTTTTCTGCAGGGCTACCAATACATGGCAGACAGTAAAGGGGGCAGAAAGGATGTCAGTCCTGAAGGGGAAGCACTTAGAAGTGATAGACAGAAATGGGAGTGGAAGGGCTCAGGAGGAGAGAGGAAAAAGGATTTTATTACTTATAGTTGTGCCCCTCTGACACAAGTTGAGAGGGGCTGGGTTGGTCGTGTGCTACCACTTCCCTAGGTCCAGTATAGGTCTGAGTAGTAAAGGTATTTATACTTCTGTCTAGGTTACAAAGCTGGACCTTGTGTTTAAAATTAACCAAACAGTTTGTTATACCAGGATGCTCTTTTTTTTGGAGCTGAACCTCTCCATTTCATTCAGCATCATTCCTTTCCCTTTGGAAAATCATACAATCTTTCAAAGACAAGAGACAGCCAAGTAGTTGGAGTTGGCTTCTTTATTTCACAGCAATTTAAATGATGGTTTGCATTAAGTTGGGGGGGGGTTGTGTCTTGGAGCTCTCATTTTAAAAAGCAATCTTTTCATGTCTTGGATGCTGGTTTTGTAATGGTTAGTGAAAGTAAAAGGCAACAGGAAAAGAACAAATGCTCAGCTTCAGCCCAGCAACATGAAAGCATTGTTTTTAAACAAATAAGTAATCCCACCCTGAGGTAGTAGAAGAGTTTGCAGATGAATTACTGGGGATGAAGCTCCATCACAAAGATTGTTTCTATTAGTAGTTGTGATCATTTGCCTCTTTTTAATTTTCCTTCTAAATCGTAGCAATGTTCTTAGGAATTGTAAAGTATTCAGGAGCAGAATTAGCACTGCATAGGAAAAAAGCTGAACAATACAATAAGCTCCCGTAATAGTTTGCCAGATGAAGCATTTCAACAAATCTCTCTTTATTTGAGATTACCCCAGAGAGCTGAGAAAACAAGCTAAGGCACTTGGCTTCTGGGAACTCCTCTAGAAATCAGGGTATCTGGTGTAATTGGTTCTTCAGGGCTGGTGAAATCATCTCCAGCTTTCATGGCTTCAACAGTGTGGTAGTTATTTACGCTGCTTTGCAATTAGAGCAGACCTCCGATACATCCATTCCCAATGGATCCTAGGTCTCTCAGTCGGAGTGGTGACAGTGCCACTCAGGCCATGAAGTGTCTTTGCTTGGCTACAAAAGTAATGAACAGGGGAGGTTTAGACTTGACATTAGGAGAAGGTTTTTCACTGACAGAGTGATCCGGTTTTGGAACGGGCTGCCCACGGAGGTGGCTGGGTCACCATCCCTGGAGGTGTTCAGGGTTAGGCTGGATGAAGTGCTGAGTGGCATGAGCTAGATGGCAGATGTTTAGGGTTACTTGGTTGGTTTTAGGTTGGACTGGATGATCTTTAAGGTCTTTTCCAGCCTCATCAGTACTGGGAGACTGTGAGCTATATCCTCTTTATACAAAATACTCCACTTGGCTATAAGGAAGAAGGACTAGAAAGCATCTTCAACAAAAGTGCAGTGGTCAATACATAACCACAGGAAAAGGTTGATAGCTGTTTTGATGCTTTTTCACAAAAGTCTGGGTTACTAGGCAGTCACAAGTTAACCTTGCAGACAGCTTGTCACTTCCCTGCAACACAGCTGTGGCAGTGGGTCAGAGGAACCCTCCTCTTTTTACCCATTCAAGCTTCTGCTTTTCCTTTCCCCCTCCAAGTCAAAGAATCATTTTTAACTTGGGCTAACAGGGCTCTATCTGGGTTATCCCCATTAGCTTAATCAAGAGATGGAGTTTGTTTCTCTCACTGTACAGAAGGAGTCATCTACCTGTTCTTTATCCATCCTGAGGACTAGAAGTTCATTTTCTTCTTCTCATTACAAAGGATCAGTGCTGTGCAGTCATTGCATAACAGGAGAACAGGAAGAACAAAAGGATATTCCTGTTGGAAAGAAGTTATTTCAGAACAGATATTTTTGTAGTGTGGCGTGCTGTTACTATAAAACCACTGAAAATAATTTCTCCTCTTTGAATAAGCAGAGATGAATCAGAATCTGTACTCATTTGTCCTTAAAAATAAAAACCCACCAGCATTATTTCCGTGCCAGCAGCTGCTCCTGTAAAGGGAGACGCATCACGCGGCGATATACACTGCTGCTAAAAACTCTTGACAGTTCAAGAAGAGGGCCCCACGTGCAAGAGTAATTATCCAAACCACGGTGTCCACGGCACCAGAGAAATCTTGAGCAGAACACTCCGAAAAAATTGAGGTGCTCTTCTGGGACCATCGCTGGCATTAAGAAGGCTTTCACCAAATCAAGAGATCCTATTAAAGAGATGTGCTGTACGAACCGTAATGACAGGCTATTTAAGAGCTTATCAGGATCCCAAATGAGAATGGTAATTACCTTAATGCGATGCTGATTCTTCGCAGACGCAGGACGCTAGCAGTTGGAAGCGAGGTGTTTGTCTTCTAATTTTTTTACTTACTGTAATAAAATAAGCACAATATCTACTATAAAAACCAAAATAATCACTCCTTTAAAGTTTAATTGCTGCAGAGGTCCTTTAAAATATCTGAACTAAACTACTATTTACCTATTTAATTAAGTCTGGCTTGAATTTAAGTAGAATTTATTGCATGGGATATACTGCTAAATCTAGGGACCAAGGCTATTGCCTCCAAGTCTGCTGTTTGAGTCTTCTTTGTTCTCTTAGAAGGACCTCCTGATGCACTCAAAGAAAATTCCAGCTGTATCCCAGGAGTCTATTTTTCCCAGTATAATGTATCTTGTAAAATTTAGGCCACTGGAGGAAATGGCAACTAAATCTGTGCTAGAAAGGCATTACAAGGGTATCTGTAGAAAAGAACCTTAGAAGAAAAACAGGGACTATCTCTTCCTGTGCAGATAGCGATGTTTAAACTTGCCTCACTATCATCATGCTTCTGGAATCATCAGGCAACAGCTGTCTGGATCAAATTGTTTGTTTCAGGTGTTAATCAAATCATAAGAATTAGGAGAAAAGCAAGAAGAACAGCAAGCCCTTTTTTGATTGCCCTCAAAAATACCCCCATTTAGCTCAAACCGAACATCACTAGTCAAGCAATGATCTTTTTTTTTCCCATGTCCATGAAGCTCTCGACCTGTGACATGGTTTATGTTAGAATATCATTTATAGTCATCCTCAAAATTGTAGTCGTTACTCATGAAAAGATGATACTCAGAAGGAAGAGCTGGCTGTGGTGTGCCTGTGCTTTTGGTCTAGGTATTAACAGGATGAAGTGGACTCAAGCTCTCTCCTCCTAATCCCAATCTGCAAGGAGTCAACAAATTTCTAAGAGAAGGGGAAAAAACCCACAATTGCTTTAAATATTGTCCTTGGCAGAGTAGTGCTCAAAGTGAAAAAGCAAAGTGCAACTTGTTCAGGGTGGTTTTACTTCTGCACTGCTGTCTCTGTGGAGCAAACTGGGCCTGACTGCTCACTGCAACTTGACAGTCACCCCAAGGAGTAGAACCTGAGGTGGTCCTCAGCTTCTTCAGCTTCCTTCTTTGCATGCTAGAGCTCTTCTTCTCTCATCTTTCAGACTGTTTCTCAATATGTTTTATGCATCGTGTACTCTATCAGCTTCTCTTTTGAATTAAGCAGCTTTACTGTATTGCAGTGTGGTGGGGGGTTTTCTGAAGTCACTGTGCATTTATTCTGAAGTAAAGCACAAAACTTGTGGTGTGACTGATTTCCCTTCCCTCTTCTCATTTAAAGCAGGTGAATATTGAAAACTATTGGGAAAAAGGCTGCTCTCTGGGTTGCGGGGCAGCTTGGTTGCTTGGTTGATGTTATTTGTTTTTCTAATGCAATGGGCATCTGCGCATTGATGTCCTCACAGCTCTGCTCAAGTGTAGTGCAGGCAAGATTACAGGCTGGATTGCTGCATCCTGATAACCTATTGATCTAAGCACCTATTACTTATCTGCAGGCTAACAGTACTTCAGCAGAGCCAACTTGTTTGTTCTCCCTGGCTTCCAGCGAGCACCTCACTGACAGAATGACTCTCTACACATATTTAACTGGTGCTCCTAATGTCATCCTATAAACCTTGGGAATGCTTTCATGATGTGTGCATGTCATGCCTGTTTAGAATCTCTTGATCAGGCCAGAATTTCCAAATAGACACAGGTTTAGTTCAGTCTCTTTTATGCCTGGCAGATGGAAATAATATTTCCCTAGAAGCTACTATTTTTGGTCAGGTTTTATTATCATTTTCTAAACGGTCAGAAGTAATTGGATGCATGGATAATTATCAGTGAAATATCCCCAGCTTGACTCCTCAGCTGACAACAAGACGAGAGAGAATGATTGTGGCACTGAGCTATGATGAATCAAGTCAAAGGAAGAGCTAACCACAAACAAAACGTGATAAACATCTACTTGGAGTATTTCTGAGAGCATTAGGAGGACAAGTCTGTGTCCAGCGACTGACGGTGTGGGATTGCAGGGTTTCTGTGCAGAGTGACCATCTCTCTGTCTGCCACAGCTCGGATTTCCTCCACGTTAGCTTTATCCATAGCTGTACTGGGTCTTCGTGAAGGTCTCTTCTATTTCACAGGGAACATGCACTAGCAAGAACCATGCTGGTTTTCTGAATAAAATAGCTACTATTTAAAGATTCTAAGAGAAAAGGAAGAAAACTTGGTCATGCGAGCCTGTGAGGTGCTGGATTCATCTTTATTCTGACCCATCTCAGGAAAGCTTTCCTCTACAGTGCAGGACTGGGGGGGTTTGCAGCAGAGGCTACAATTACAGAGCAATTTTGCTCTTAGGCAGTAGAAAGATGTTCTGAGAGCAGAATGCAACAACAGCTGAAGGGGGTTTTATGCGGTTCTGTAATTCACTAATTAAAAAAGATCATTCTAGCAAACAGAGCTGCCTTTTGAGATAAAGCTTAATGCACATCTCAGCGACTGCATGCCTTTAAACTCAGGTCAAGGCTGCTGCAGTTCAGAGGACTGCATTCGACAAGATGCATTGTGTAGCACACAAACATGTTCTAGCTTTCATCAGAGAAGTTTGGACTGGTTGGCCTGTTTATAAGTCTTGTATTTACATTTGCTGGAGCAATTGAATTTGTAACAGTTAGAAGCCTGCACAGATCTCTTTAACCACGTTTTGCTTGTTACAAGACATCAGCTTTAGTCTGTTAGAACTAGAGTTCTGATCTAGTGCCTTCATGCAAACACTAGTTAGAATTTTTTGGGAGCCATCTGCCTTGGGAGATACCCCTGGTGTTGGTGAGACCCCACCTTGAGCACTGGGTTCAGGTGTGGGCTCCTCAGTACAAGAAGGACATTGAGGTGCTGGAGCAGGCGCAGAGGATAGCAGCTTTGCTGGTGAAATGCCTGGAGAACAACCCTTGCAAGTAGTGGCTGAGGGAACTGGGAACTTCGTCTCTGAAGGAGACTAAGGGGAGACCTCATTGCTCACTACAGCTGTTTGAAAGAGCATTGTGGAGAGGTAGCTGCTGGCAGCTTCTCACAAGAGAGCAATGATAGGACTAGAGGGAACAGCCTAAATCTGCATCAAGGGAAGGTTAGGCTGGACATCAGAGCATAGTAAAAGACTGGAGCGAGCTGCCCAGGGAGGGGGCTGATTCACCATCCCTTGGTGTGTTTAAAAATCCTGTAGACGAGGTGCTTCAGGATCTGGTTTAGGGGTGATAAAGATAGGAGTAGACTTAAAGATTGGACTTGGTGATCTTATAGGTCTTTTCCAACCCAAATGTTTCTGTGAGGCTATGACTCCTAACAGTGGGATGTGTACAGTGCTGACTGACTGAGTCTTGGTAAATGCAGCTTTCTGTGAAAGCAGACTTTGAGAAGACTCCTTAGAGGAAACTCACAGTATGATTTTATGAGGTTAAAAGAAAAACATCTCAGGAACACACAGAAATCACTAAACTTTCTTGATGATCTTCATAGATTGCTCTGTCTCTTGGAGGACAATCAAAGCAAAGAAATCTCAAAGCATTTCTCCAAGATAAAAGGATGCGAGCACTTCTGCGCATCAGTTCTCCAGGAGGCTTTGGTTGGCTGGCCATCTCCAGTGTTTCCAGCTGTTGTTTCTAGTCCTTACATCTGTAAAATTCCACAAAACAAATTCTGGGTGCTGAGCATAAAGTGATGGAGTTGACGGCATAGGCTAGATCAATTCCCTTTTGTGATAGGGTACTGAATGCAATTACACACAGTGAACTTGAACTCGGCTAATATGAAGTAGAAGACTGGAAATTATCTTTGAGATTCAGATTAAACTTACAGGATCTTGAGGGAATGTACTGAGAACGACTTGCCAGTCTCACAACATCTGCAGCAAGTTTGCCTGAGCAGAAGGGCAAATTACCATATCTTCTGGGAGTGAGAATGTGTCTCAGAGTGGCCAAAGACACACAGTGTTAAGGAATGCCTAATAAAATTCAATCTAAATTTGTGTAATTCATTAATCAACATGATTTGAGGTCAGGATGAGCCTTCAGTGCTCTGGAGAAGTGTTTACTGTCTTTGACTTGAAATTAAGATTATATGTCGGTGATCCAAGTCAAACAAACCAAAACCAAGAGTCCTTAGGGAGCTGCATCTCAATTTGGATTCTGCTTAGAATTTGGCAGCTTTGAAAGTTCAGATCCTTTGCTGTTTGAAGCAACAGAAAACTACTGCTATTTTTGCTTCAACCCCCCCTCCTCCTCCCCTGGCAGGCACACATACAAGAGAGACCTACAGGCACTGTGAGGCACTCGCTCAGGCTGATTACCTACACTCATCAGGGGCATCCTTTAGGGATTCTTTCCCCAGATGCTGCTGCTCGGTGGAATAAGCCAGAAGAAGAGGTTGGTCTAACACCTCTCCCCAGGGGTCTGTGAGTAAGGCAGCTTCTGATGGGCTTGTGTTTGCCTTCCTGTGTCTCAGCCCCACTTAGTGCTTCCATGCGTTGGAGCTGCATTGCAGAGTACAAGAGAGACACGGGCATGATGGAGTGAGTCCAGCAAACAGTTGCTCAGATGGTTAAGGGACTGGAGCATCTCATACAAGGAGAGGGGGCTGTTCAACCAGAGAAGGGAAGGCTTAGGGGAGAACTAGTCAATGCATAGAAATACCTGGTGTGGGGGAGTAAAAACAGCAGGACCAGACTATTCTCACTGGTGCCTACTGAGAGGAACAGGCACAGATTCAAATACAGAAAGGTCAACTAAGAAATAATAATAATAATAAGAAAATAATAATAAGAAAACCAGAACTTCATGTGGGGATGGTCAAACACTGGTACCAGTACAGGTTGCCCACCAGTGAACTCTCCATCCTCGGAGAAGTATTCAAAATGCAGCTGGGCAAGGTGCCAGTCAGCCTGCTGCAGCTGACCCTGCTCTGAGCAGGGGGTTGGATGAGGGGATCTGCAGAGGTGCCTGCCCACCCGGGGCATCCTCTGTGATTCAGTGCATCAGGGAGCATGTTCCAGTTCAAATACAAGTCCTCTGCAGGAGGGCAGCCAGCCTTCCCCCTCTGCTGTGTTATAGATAGGCTTCAGTCAGAGCACAGAATAAGCTTGTAGCAGCAAGGATGAAAAGCCAGTGGGTACACCTGAACACCTGCTGCAAGTGGAGTGGTCTGAACTGGGAAAGGACCAGTCTGCTGTTTCCCACAGAAAGGCTGTTGCGTTTCACAGAGCCAATCTGTAAATATTTCATCCTAGAAAGAAAGCAGATGGGATATTCTATTTCCTTCCTTCTCCTAATCTCTTCCCCAGAAGAAAACACTACACGTGTAGATGTTTTGCACATACCTGCATTAGTCCCACTGCAAGCAACAAACCCATCGTAGTGACTGCAACCAGGTAAGGGTGAAACCCTTCAGCAGCTGCTTGGTAGATAAATGTCTCAGCAGGAGCCAGCAAAACTCTGAAAGGATAATTCAGCAATAAACAAGCAATGGTTTCTCACTTGTGGTCTGCAGCAGCAGGGGAAGTATACTTTTCAGAGACTATTCCAAGCTAGTTTTAGTATCAATAATAGTGAAATCAATTAGGAAATGGATCACAGTTCTCAATCTGCTTTTGCAGACGTGCCTTCCCTCTGCCCCAATACCTGTGCTCAGTCGCCTCTTGGATTTGAAGGGGATCTTTTGTATTAGCTCCTGTAGCCAGTTGAAGAAGCTTAACCTTCTCTGCACTCGTAAAAGACTGGTCACACATTGCCTTGTTATTCACCATAAACATACAGTTGCAGTGATCTGGCATCTTGATTTGGGACAAGTTATGCTGAATAATAAATATAGCAATTAATCAGAGGATTCCTTAGGAAGCAAAAAAATTAGGATAATCAATCTTCCAAAGTTCTAACTTACCTTGCAAGTTTGCACTTTTGATTAACAAATGCACTGCAAACCCCTGATGGGCTCAGCAAATCTGTTCTTCCAAAGGCATCAGGCAGAAATGGGGCAAAATCTACTTTATTTATTTAATTATTCATTTATTTATTTATGGAGAAATCAGCATTGGTTGAGGCTAGTGACTCAAGATCCAGCAGTCCTCTAACAACGTCAGTTACCCTGAGATTCCCTGACTGTAGAAGGTGACTATATTCCTAAATTCAGTCTTTTCCAAGGGACTGGTTACCATTCACTCTGTAACTTTACTTTCTGTGGGTCTGGGACCAAAGACCTTACATGGTAGCTACTCTCAGTATTTCAGAAGGTCACTTTAAAATTCAAGACCCTAGACACTCACTCATACTGTGAGTCTCTGCTCCATTCCTCCTCTTCCAACTCAGCAGAGACCTTTATTCACAGCTGACTCTTCTGTTACAGAATCACAGAACAGAATTATTGAGGCTGGCAAAGCCCTCTGAGCTCATCCAGCCCAACCCAGGACCTGACATCACCACACCAGCCAGACCAGGGCACTAAGGGCCACATCCAGTCTGTCCTCTTTGCTTGGAAAGCAGCACATCCCAAAAGCTGTCTGACTTTCCACGGCTTCACGTCACAGCATTAAACACTACAGTTTAATACTATGGTTCCTAGGTACCTCTTACCTCTGTGCTTATCCTTTTGCTTCATGCCAGAGGGGTCAGCATACCTAAAGAGTTAGCGTTTGGTAACACACAGGGTCATAACTATGCAGTCTTTTTAAGATTCATTCTTATTTCAGTGTTAGAATATGTTTCTCATATGCGACTTAATAGCCTAAAATGTTCTAAGAGTGCTCCAAAATGTACTAAATATCCTGACTTTTATCCTGAAATGCGTTTCAGGGAGGGTTATACATGGATGATGCAAGAAACAATATGAGACAGATGCTGTCTATTAACCCCTTGCCCTTCCCAAAGGGGAAGAGAAAAGAATAAAGGGAGAGACTTATGGATTGGAACAGAACACTAGAACAGTTGTAATGAAAATAATAACACTTTAATGAATGGGATAAATAAACCCCAAATTAAATATGTACAAACCAATGCCCAATCCAACCCCTTAGCACAATTGCATCACTGATGTTGTGGGCAGATCCTGGGGAAGTCCCAGACTGAACTCACCCGCAGACAAGAGAAGCTAGATTCTGGAACTGGATTTAGGCGTGCACAGATTTGGAACTACAGAGTCCTGCTCAGACACCAGATACTGGAGAAGAGAACTTGATCCTTATGATCCCTGAGATTTTATGGTGTACAGAAAATGGGTCTAGCTTCAGGTTCCTCTTCTGTCCCTTCCTCTCCATAGTTGGGACATTTACATCACCCCAGTGTGGTACCTCATAGCGAGTGATGCTCATGTCTACATGTAGCCTGTATCTGGGAATAAACTGTAGCAGTTGCTTCATCATCCGATTACTTCCCAGTCAAGAAGGAGGATTGGGAGAAGGAAACCCAGAGGTTGAAATGAAAACAGATGCATAGAGAAGTGCCAGGAATTAACTGATAGACACACTGGACCTCATTAGTTCTGCTACTCATGAAACAACTGTTGATTGCTAGTATTTGAGAGTAATGTATTGCTGGTGAGCTAAGTAACTACACAAGAAGCTCCTTGTTTGTTTGGAATTATGTACTGAATTAATGAGTTACAAATTGGGAACCCATCCAGCTTTAATAAATATCATGTTGAGCAGCACTAGGTTTACCTACACAAACGTTCAAGGCAATTTTTTTCTGTGACTCCGATAAGATTTAGAACACAGTTAGCAGCCCTGCACCCTAAAATCTGAGTCCTTCGGGAAAAGCTTACCATATGTTTGGCATCCTCTGTAGTTGCATTTGTGATCTGCAGTACCAGTGCATAGATTTTCCGGATTGCAACACTTCAGGGGTTTTCCACTTAATTTTTATGGTGTTAGTGTACAATTCATCTCCAGCAATTTATAGTAAAGCTTTAAAAACTCCCATCGTAAAGAACCTTTCTCTGGTTGCAAGTGGCAGTTTAACTTATCATTAAAATGTTCACTACAGAGGAGCCAAGCGGGGCTGTTGCCAACGAGTGTAATAAGCTGTGTTTGCACTTCACTGGGATGCTGAATGGCGAGCAGTGAATCCTGTTCCAGCATTGTCGTTGATGTTAGCTTAAAAAAAGGGAATTTACAGTACCATGCTTACTCACATGGAGGATGGGACTTTGTTTTCTTGCCTGGATTCAAGAGAAATCTAAGGCACCTCAGGGCTTTGCGCAGCCTGGTGTGATTCGCCTCCGTGTTCCTCTGGTAACTCTCTGCAGAAGAGGGTCAAGGAACATTTCCACATGAACGAGATTATTTGCAAGCACTCGTACTCCACGGAAGGAGAGTTATTGCCAGAAAGAAAAGTAGTCTTGGTGGATTTAGCAAGGCTGTGGCTGTAAGGAGAATTTTCATCAGCACAGGGTAAGGCTTGCTAGGTCAGTCTGCAAGCCATCCATCTCATAATGCCTGTGGTCAGGCAAGCAGTTGCCTGCCAAAGGATCTCCGTGGCCAGGCTCCGTTCTCACTCAGGTGTTCCCTGCAGCACACTGCCTAAGCCATGAAGCCAGAGAACCTCTCTGTGAGACAACGCGAGTCAGAAACTGTGCTGTACAAAACCAACCAGTATTCAAAAGTGAAGTGCAAAATTACTTCAGAGATTTTACTAGAACGATTTAAGTGTAAATCAGGGCAAGGCTTATTCTTTATGGATCCATGCAGAAGATGGGGTTACTGAGGTGCAGTGTTGCATTGCTGCTGAGCTGTTCGCAGCAGTTTGGATTTGTAGAGACTTGGGAACCCGTTACAAAGAATGGAGGGAAGCCCTGCAAGTGCTGCTAGAGATCTTTAGCGCCAGTTCAATGTTAGAACAGAAAGGAATCATCTTTTATCACCCATTGCTCTGGAAGGCAGATCATTACATTCGAAGTAGTCGTTTGTCTTTCCTGTCAATAGAGATAAACAGATTGTTTCAGAGGGTTGTTCAATTCCTCGTGATAGAGTCTGAGATAGGTCAGGTGAATCCATTTTGGGAAGTATTTATTTCTTTGTGTCATCAATCATGAAAGAAATACAGGTTGTATAACTCACCTGATAACAAATGCTTACAGACCTAGAAGAAAGATCTGAATCACAGTCTCGCAGTACTGATGAGGCTGGAAAAGACCTTAAAATCATCCAGTCCAACCTAAACCCAACCAACTAAACCTAACAACTGCCATCTAGCTCATGCCACTCAGCACTGCATCCAGCCTGACCCTGAACACCTCCAGGGACGGTGATCCAGCCACCTCCATGGGCAGCCTGTTCCAAACCCAGATCACTCTCTCAGTGAAAAACCTAATGACAAACCTTTCTACCACCACTGAAATTCAGTTCCATGTCCAGCTGGAAACTGTTGTCCAGAGTCTATGATTAGAAAGAGAGTATTCTACTGAAGTTCTGTTTCAGCTGTATTTTCTGTTATCAGACAACCTCAGAAATCTTTAGCACCCAGTTTAACACTTCATCATTGTTCCAGGTACGAGCATTTCTGTAGCTCTCTCCACAGGAATTCCTCAGACATCCCAAGGGCCATATTCACACAAGTGTTGATGGATGGCTTCACCTGTTTAATAGCCCCTCATCAAGACCAGAATATGTAGTGGGATATTGAGGAGACTATAAATCTTTATGCCCTTAGGATAAAGCACTCATTTAATTTATCTTTGACTAGACATGTTATGTTCCTTATTCATCCTAACTATCTAATTCCTTCCTCTGGATACCAGGTTTTCAGAATCACAGTAACTATGGAATCTTTGCAAAAATGTTTGTTGTACTTCAATTCTCACATTTTCCTTTCCTCCCCACCTCCCCTTTCTGTACTCTCAGACACTGTCACACATAGGAAATTCACCTGGCACCTAAAAAGGCTGGGTGACTTTAATGAGAGGAATGAGTGCTTGTCCCTTCCAGCCCCTACAATAAACCCGACGTACAGAGGTGTGTTGTTTTCTGATGAATACTGATGTATGTAAACAGAATCACAGTGTGCTGAGAAAAAAGCTCCATCCTTTGTGAATCCAAGTGAGTATAACTGCTGAACAGTTGTGAACATAGGGTCCTAATCCGGAGTCAAATCAAATTCCTGCTCCTTCAGTGGAATAAGGAATCTGATAAGGCAGCTATTCATGCAGGCACAGTTGTAATGGTCTGTGTGAGTGCTGCATGAGCTCTGTTCCTCAGCTGGCTGACTGAATAAAGCTACTACTTTCAAAATCAAAATAAGAAGGAACCCCAGGACCCCTTCCTTAATACGATTTGTAAAGCTGCAACTATAATTTGCCAGGATTTAAATAGCAGGCTCTGTTGGTTGCATTTTCTACCCCTCTGCAGCCTTTCTTCCCCAGGGAATGGGAAAGTTCAGATCTACACCCATATTCCTTCCCCACCACACTTAAGAGAAGGTAGTAAGCTTCAGTGAGACCTGGCTTTGCTTTGTGGCATCCAGATTTAGGTACGCTGTCAGTCTGTGAAACATGACTCTTCCTCTGCATCCGTGATGCCTTGTGCTCCGTGCTGATTGCAGTCTGCTTTAGCAGCGTTTCATTACCGTCGGAAGGATGCCTCCTCTGAGGCAGTTCTTCTACGTGTGTGTTTATATTCCACAACAGATAAAGCATCAGGAAACAGCTGAAGGCGAGCTTGAACGGGATGTTTCTGAAAGTCACATCCCCCTCTTGCCCAAACCAACACAAGCATCGTTTTTTCAAGCAAAAACAAAGTTCTAAGTGCTAGCATAAAAATATGTTAGAGGAATGTTGCATACTGGAGCGTTCCACCTGCTGGCAAAAGCAGAGTGAAGTGTTTGGACAGTCACAGCAGGTGAGGAGCCTGCTGCAGCAGCTGCCTATATGGCTCCTACTACTGCTCCTTTGAGAAGTCATTATGTAAAACTTGCTTCCATACTCTGTCTGCTCCTCAGCTGAGCTATAGTGCTGACATGGTTTCTGCTTATAGGGGTTTTTTATTCGCTTCTAGTAAGAAAATCAGCTCTTCTTGTTTTCTTGGGTATGTTGTCTCAGGTACAGGGGTCCCTGGACTGGAATGCAAGGGAGAAGGTTTAACTGGATCACAACATTGCTATTTGCAGTCCATCAGGCAATACATTGTCCAGGGCAGTTCCTTTCTGACTGGATTCCTGCTGGTACAGCACAGCTCTCTGCTTCTAGACCAGTGCCCTGTGTCCTTTACAGCTACTCTGCTCTGAAGCCATCTGATTTCCAATTTTAAGGTTAATAAATTTTAGGGTTAATAAATCAAGGAAAGCAGAGAATGAGAGCTCATCTCCTCTCTGGTCTACTCTGAGAGATGTATTCTCCACCTCTCAGCTAACAAAGTCTCTCATATTGAGGGCCTTTCAGCCATGGGTAGTGACTTTGAGCTCCCCTACAGCTTATTACGGCTTCTGCTTTCTCCTGCTGTATGGTTTTATGGATTTATTTATAATAGGGTATTTGGAAGAGTTGTAAGGCTGTGGTTTGGAAGGCAAATGGAGTTGATGTCATACTACACTGTTGTTTTAACTGGGAGTGAGGAGAGGGCACAGGATCACAGGAAAGGATTCAGTGGCCCAAGAAATGTCCTTTCAGCTGAACTTTATAAGAAGTCACCTTCATGAGTAATAGAACAGCCAAGACAACAGGGAACTTGGTTGAAGCTACTGCAGTTTAAATGCTCTTCAATGCTTTCTATAGAATGATAGAAATAAAGAATATAAACTAACCTTTATTAGCAGGAAAACATATTGTGACCAAGAAAACATTACCGTGACCAGTAATGTCCTTCAGGATCATGTGTGTAGAACAGTGGGAGGCTTGTTGGAGTTTTTCTTCTGCCTATATTGTGTTTCATCAAGCATTCTCAAACTGATTTTCAGAGAGAAGGTCCTATCACTCAAGATAGCAAGATATATCAAATCAGTTAAATGTCTCTGTATCAGCTCAGAGCTTCTCTTTGTCTACAGACTCACCAGATGAATCATAAAATAGGAGCTGTACATAAATCGGCACAGACAGGAGTTCTAACAGCACATCTGCACCAAGGCTGCAACCGATGGGGCTGCGGATGACCATCTCCATCCCACAGACCGCTCCTTCATCGCTTTACTCATTTATTTGCCTTTCTTTTTCAACAAAACCAAATGGAACTAGATTATCTCTGCGCTCCCTTCCACCCTAAACCACTCTATGATTCTGCCAGCTTTGATAATTGGCTCTGATATTCAAATAATGGACTTAACGATTCTCGAGCACTCAATAGCAGTCCTGTGCTTCTGCCTTTAGAAAGCACAAATTTTTCACTTAGTCAGATGCAAAACTATGATCTCTGAGAAACCCCCTGGCCGATGCATTCCGAGTAAAAGCTGCTTTACTCCAGATGTTCCTGAACATATGCTGGCATGCATGGCGTAGCAAAGAAGATTTGCACAATATGCCACAAATTACCAAAGAAGATTTAAAATGTCATTACAGGATAACTCTTGGCCTTTCTGATGCCATCGTGAAATTGGTTTAAGTGCCTTCTTTAAAAGGCTTTTTATCACCCCAGATACTATAGTTGGGGTTTCTGTGTGTATCTCAGCATTTCCAAATAGCCCACGATTTGGTTGTTGACTTGCAGATGCGAAGACGTGACCTTCGCAGCATTCAGGAACAGCAGAAAATCCATCAGACATTCCAAGAAGGACAGCTTTTTAGGCATATTTGACTTCATTCATGGCTCGCCATAACATGACACTCTAAAATAGCGAAACCAGCAGTAGCACTGAGCAGAATGTCAAAGCAGCAAGTAAATCTTCCCTGCTTTTGGTTTTTCCCCATGCCCAGGGCATCAGCAGTGCTTTGCAACAGGTCAGGTCAGCCCATCAGTATTTTATACAGTATTTATACTGCAGCTAATACCTATAATCCAACATTTTGGTGGTAAAAGATGTGTCTGAGCTCACTTTCACTTAGTAACTCGATCTAACTGACCTATTTTCTGAGAGATCTCTAACACTATGAGAAAGAGAAATCATCTTAAACAAACAGCTCCAAATGGGAGCTGCGTCTACCTCATCGACAGCCTGTGTTGTGATCTCCCATGTGAATGCATGACCTTCCCAGAGAATATAACCAGTAATGTGAGCCATACATCCTGCTCGAAAGATGAGGCTACAGGGCGTACTGAGCTTGTAGACAGGGAATATAGCGTGTGCTGCTTTAAAATACCGAGTTAATTCCAGTTGTAAGCAATGACAACAAAAGTTTACTAATAGAAATGACTTCAATCTACTTTTTCTGGCTCTGTTGAGGGGAGGATTTGGGGTTCATTTCTAAGAAAAGGTTAACTGTGTCACTGTATTGTTATTCACTAGTGTCAGGGCTCTGTTTGCAGTTCCTTTGTGTTCATGGCAACATGTAGCTGGAGTTAATGGCTTTTGATCTGGTGATCTGACCAAGTCACTATGGAGGTGTTTGAGTACCATGAGGGGTTTATCTGGAGACCAAATTAACCAATTAATTTAGGTAATGAGCAAATGAGCTGAAACCAAATGTAAAAACTAAGGAGAGTTCAAAATTTTTAGGGAAAATAATGAAGTAACTTGATTTGGGGTAAAAGCAAACAGACACATTAATTCACCCCACATCAAAACCCTAAAGAAAGACATGCAGAGATTAATCCCATGCTCTGACTAACTGGGCCAAACTGCAATGTCCAAGCACTAAAAGAACCTCCAGCAGCTCTTGCTCCCTGTGGAAAGGTGGAGTCCATTCAGTCCACATGTCCCTCATGCACATGTCCCTCAGTGTCAGTGGGCACGAAAGAAGTCCAGTTCCATGTGCTTCCACCCCATTTCCAGTACAATTCCTACAGCCATGAATGAGGGAACAACATTCTCCACTTCAACAGACAGTGGAATTCAGACTAATCCTCTCTGCCACGGAGATCAGGCTGACAAGCCTATAGCTTCCTGGATCATCCTTCCACCCCTCTATGTGGATGGGTGTCACATTAGCAATCCTCTAGGCATCTTGGACCTCCCAAAGCCAGGAGCTCTGATGAAACATGTTCTGCATTTCTTGATCTGATTTTGATCCCATTTTTATGGGCAAGGAGTCTGCTGAAGCCAGTGAAATGTCACAAAAGGAAATCTAGTGCAGATAAAATCAGGTTAGTTTTGCTTGCCAGTTCTCCACGTTCACTTGAGAATTAGTTCATGCTAAATTGCTTCAGTAATCTCCACCAGATAAAGCTTTAAATTTAAGAAGAGGAAACTGCACGTGACTGTTATCTGGAAATGATTAATGACTCCTTGAATCTGAATGAAAGAGAAAAGCTTCCTATAAGGCTGTTTAGCTTAGCTGAGCTGACTTGCTCCTTAAGCTCCCTGGGTGAACCACGCTGTGGCTTGAAAGCCCTTTCCCTGGCTTATTCCGACAGCTCCCGTGTGTTCTGCTGACCACTGCCCAAACAGCAAATAGGTTAATATTTACATTTAAGGGTTTTTCCTCTTGTAATGGTAAGAAATGACTCTAAAGTAACTTTCACAGGCTGGGGTCTCAATTGCATACACAAAAATCTGAATTTCTTTGGGCAGCTCCCTGTGCTGACACGTGGCAGAAATAGGCTTGGCTTTGGCAGTTAAACCGGCCCTATTTCAAGTGAGGTTACTGGCCATTAGCACAAATTACCTTGGACTGGGTACATTTATATAAAACATTTTTGCCTGGAAAATCCATGCCAAGAAACAACTACTTTACTAGGTTATTGAGAGTGAAAAGCAGCAGCAAGAGGTGACTTTCTATAAAATAAAAATGAAATCAAGGTAATCTAACAGTGATGACTGTTCGGTGATGACCTAGGAAGGGATAGACTAGCAATGTGCAGATAAGTCACTATTTCAGTCTGAACCCAGTTGTTGCAGCAACCTGAGTGGTTTCTCTGTACCAGTAAGTTTATTTGAAAACTGCCCACTGAAGCTGAGGAGGTCAAGAAGAAAAAGCATGCTCTGAAATTGTGTTTGCTACCAGTTTGTTCTATATTTATGTCTTAAGGGCAAATCTGCACTATTAATTGATCTTGAAGTGATGCTACTATCTTACAGGTCTTGATTAGTGTTTTGCAGTAATTCAAGTGATCTGACAAGGGCAGTGTAGACACTGGCATCTGGGCAAGAGCAACCCCAGGTACCACTATAGGTTGGGGACTGACCTGTTGGGCAGCAGTGGAGGACAAAGAAGCCTGGGGGTCCTGGAGGCCAGCAGGATGAACAGAAACAAGCAATGTGCTCTTGTGTCCAAGAAGGCCAATGGCATCCTGGGATGGATTGGGAGGGGGATGGTTAGTAGATTGAGAGAGGTTCTCCTTTGCCCTGGTGAGACGACAAACCAGGAGTCTTCTCAAAGGACTTCTCAATTCGTGCCAAAAAACTGCCTTAGTAAGTGAAACCAACAGTGCCACTGCTCCACTATCAGTCAGAGCCCCTGGAACCATTTCTATTCCCTTTAGTAGATGTTGGATCAAGCTCATTTGCAACTTGAGAACATTGTTAAGACAGTAGCAATGTTAAATCAGTCAAGGTGGTTAACAAATTTTAACTAGGTGTCATGGGTTGAGGCTAGGTCAGCCAATAGGTGGATGACAAGTGCTCTCTATTAACCCCTTTCCCTCCCCAAAGGGAAAGAGAAAAGGAATAAGGAAGAAAACCTCATGGATTGGAAAAGAAAACTAAAAATGCTTTCATGGTAATAATGACAGTGAAATGAAATGTAAACACACATTAAAAATACCAGTTCCAAACCCACCCAGCACACCTGCCAATGGCAGTTATGTCACCGTCACCACTGATGCTGTGGCAGACATTGGGAAGATCAGATTGGACCCAGAGGAAGACAGGAGCTGGGTGCAGGAGTGCACATAATCAGGATCAAAGGCAGAACAGAGTCCTCCTTGCATGCTGGCCATTGAAGATGAGAGGCAGACACTTACAGTTCCTCAGCTCCATCCCAACTTGGTCGTACATGGGATGAAATACCCTGTCAGTCAGCATAGGGTCACCTGTCCCATACACCTCTGCCTGCAGCTGCAGCCTCTTATTGCACCCATAACACAGTGCACAAGATTTAGCAGTGACCTTGGTCTTCCCAGGAGCGAGAGCCTGTCTGCATCCCAGTCCTTGGTATTAACTGTAAACATCAATCAATACCATCTGCAGCAGCAGACACTCTCTACACAAATATGCTGTTAACTTCAGAATGTGCAGTCGCTAAGAAGAGACCGAGTTGAAAGTAAAACCACTGAATAGGATTAGTTCCATCCTACCTTAAAGCAAGACACTTAAATCAGACAGGCCTCTGGAAAAACTCATCCACCAAGAAGCCATTGGACTGTAGATCTCAGCGTGCCTCTATTTTCATGTGAATTTGAATTCCATTCACATCTCAAAATACTTATAAACTCACAACTTATTGGGAAAGTGAATTATCTACTTAATGCTTCCTACAGAGTAGGAATTCAGGGTTTCGTTTGCTTTTTAGCCCTCGTGCAACACGTAGCATAAAATGCTTGACCTGAACCTTTTGCTCTTTTCTTGGCTAAGAAATTACATGTTATAAGGCATCAAGTTGTCTTTGTTCCTGCATGATTAAGTAACATAATTTGAGATATTTAGAGGTCAAGACAGATTACTGGAAAGATTATAATACAGCATTATAAATTAATCACTTAACTATAAAAATAGCTTAGCTCGACTTCAGTTTTTGGACCAAAACTATAAATCATAACATTCTGTCAGAGCTAGCTTGGCTCTACTAATTTAATTAGTAATCATTTTATTTCAATTGCATTAGATATGCAGAAAGTTAGCCTTTCCCTTCCGTGAAAAGCTGAGCAGTACTAGAGCATAACAACTTCTTTCTTATAACTAATCAATTCTATCAAAATTTATAGACCTAATGTAATACAAGGGCAAAGGTAAGGAAAAAAGATCATAAACTAATGAAATTAATAATAATAACAAACTATTGGAGCAATTTATTATTAAAGAGATGTAAAGGTTAATTGCCCATGAAATGAACGCACTAACTCAATGTTATTTTATGATGCACTCACAACTTGTTTCTAAATTTACTTGAGTGGGTCAGGAGAAAATCTACTTGCTCTTGAGTTACATTAAAAATACCTAGCTGGGGGTCACGGTTATGGCTAAGAGATAGGCCAGTAATTCTGACAGGGCTCTGCTTCTCAGAACAGAAGTGTATCTGTCTGACTACCTCAAGGTCTGGGCTGCTCCCTCTCCCTTTGATATCCAGGCAGCCCAAGTCAATTTTGCTCTGTCTTTGCACGCAGTGGCTCCAGACAGACCTAACTAGCATGCATGGAGCAGACAGGTAGATAGACTGATGCACTGCAACAGCAGGTTTTGATTTCAATTTTGATCAGTAGTCAACTGCTTTTATCCTGGAGCCTGATCTCCCACATCAAGTACTTCCACTGAGGATGAAGCACGGAGAGTGGTGCCTGACGGAGAAGGCGGCAGGTGATGGGAGGCATGGGGTGGGCATACATTTAATTAACCACACTGTGTGAAAGTACCCAACAAAGCCAGGAACAGGTGCTAAAATCAGTGTGAACGATAAGATTGCCATTCCTGACCAAGATAAATGTTTACCTGCGGGGCCTTCTGTTATCCGTGGATGTTTACCTAGGCACTTAACAAAATGAAGGCTTACTGTAATTGTTTTCCCCAAAGATTTCTAGTGCTCATGTTTTGATAGTTCACATTCAATCTTTCCATCTCAAAACCAAGATAAATGCTGTCAAGGTTGGTGCTCAGAGAGGACCAAAGCCGCTAGTACTTGGGCTGTGTAATCAAGGGAATGAATGTTTTGGCTTGCCTGTAGCTTTGTAGGTACTTGAGAGTTAGAAAAGCATTGAGTTCTTGTCTCTTGAGGCTGAGTGAAGCAAAAATACTAACTACAGTAGTGACAGCTCTGGGAGACCTTTCACTGAAAGTGGACTTCTTTTTTATTATCACTCATTAACAGCAACACATATGCACACGGCTGGGTTCATTTGCTATCTCATTATAGGCAGGGGTGAAGAGATGCAATCTCCCACTCACTGTGGGCCCTGCAGTGTAACTGTTTGCATTGCTTTTGTCTCACAAAATGGTCCATATTTCCAGCTTAAGCTTTCTTGTTTCTATTCTTCCTCTGGCCCCATGATGGAAGGAGCTGCTGCTATCTCCCTCAGATGTTCAGGCAGCATTTCTTTTCCTTCTCTCTCCTTTCTTATTGAGAGAGACTGGACCTGGAAACTCATATCTCAGCTGGTTACCTCTCTACTTCCTGATTTGTGAGCATTTTCTCACTTGGGTTTGGCAATAGGAGTTGTTTGTTGAGCCGAGTGGAGATGCACAGCGCATCAACTCATGTTCCTGAAGTGTGATGGAAGACATTTGCCCCAGGTTCAAGTTCCCCCTTACCAGTTCTCTGCTATGAGAAATCACTTGATTCGTATCCCATCACAGGATAACTCCACCACTATAAGCTGCTCACCACCCCTTCAGTGTCATTTTGTTTCCTGAGGGGATTATCACAGAAGGTGCTTCTGCCTTCACTTCTCTCCCTGCCCAGCTCTCATTATCTGTTTGGTCCAAATCACATCCCTGAGTTGCCCTCCTTGACAAGAACAGGAAAAGACGAGTTATTTATGTGTTATAAGGATACTTTAGCTTCTGGCAGGAACTAGCATCTTTTCTACTTGACTCTCTTGTGCTTTCTAAGCGGCAGACAGCCTGCACTAATGCCTGCATAACTCCCTTCCTACAGAGTAAGTGTAGAAACAACTTGAAAGCCAATATAGGGTGATTTGCAAGATTTCATAGTAATCCAAGTGCCTCCCTACTGGTCATTATTTGCAAATAGATTTACAGATCTGATTATTCCCTTTCCCAGTTTACAACAGCTGGAGACCAAAACTAGTTCTTCTCTCTTTAAACCTTTGAAGTTTATACGTAGAGCAAAGCTTGCAGGTTCTCTCCTGCAAGCTTGCAAAGAACAGGGAGTGCTTCTCTTCCTTGTAAGTTCTCCTAACCTTTCAGTCTCATGCTTGAACTGTTTAAGATATTTCAGAGAACTGCTGGAGTCAGAGAAAAAGTCAAGTCAGTTAGTACTTCCCATCCAAGATTGGCTGACCAGACCAGGAACTGGGACGATTCCCAGGGACAGTGGCTTTATCTCACCCACCATTTCAAAGGCAGATTCTACTTCTGCATCCTTGTCCTCAGACCTGAGCAAAAGCTAGCGCTACTTAGAGAAGGTTTCAACTCCTTACACTTCTTCAGCCATCAAAAATCTTGATCTATAGTCTAAGGTGGCTACCTAGGATGCCTTCATCCTAAATGGAGATAGATGGCTGTGTGGTACTGGTGAAACGAATCATCCCCTGGAAGCGCCTGCTCCACTGCTTCTTCATTTTCTGCAGACAAAGACCTTCAATAATATTTTCATACAAGGCACAACTTTTAGAAAATTGAAGTTAATCTTTCCAGAAAGAGTGAACAGGCAGCACCAAAGTGGCACTGTTTTAACCAGGCTTCTTTTATAGGATTGCCCTAAAAATATCCTGCTCAGTATCCTGAGCAGTTAGAGCCAGGGGAGGTTTATGTGATAGTAGGATCTGTATTTTCCTGCAACAAGAAGGGTTGACACCTACTATTCTAACAAAGAAAATCATAGCAATCCCAAGTGTCCATAAAACACCTCCTACATTTCCTACCAGCCTGGTCTATACTGTACATGCACAGGTCTGTAAGTCCCAGACAAAGAGAGGTTTGATGCAGGTTGGGGTCACATCCACACAGAATTCCAAGTGTCCAGGTTGTGTTTAATTTGCTGCATACAGAACCTGTGGTTGCTTTGGGTTTCTTTTACTGTCCTGGGTAACCTAGTGCTTTGCACAGCCAGAAAACCAATAGGTTGTTGCTGAAAGTCATCAGACTGCTAAATGAAATAAACTCACAGTCTATATGAAATCCACATTTATCTCAGAGCTGCTCAAGTAAAAACCTGTGAAGAGCAGTAGTAGGGTATTGGGGAGAATGCTCCTCTACACACTCAATATGTATGCAGTCTGGGGACAGCTCAAGAAGTGGCATCCTCCTGAGAGGCATGAAGACTAAGGATACTGAATTTTTGTGGTTTTTATTGATTGAACTATTTATGGAATAAATATAAGTGATGAGGCGGGATGTATAAAGAATTCTAGCAAAGGCTGAGTGGAGTTCAGGTGCTGACTGAGCACAGAGGTTAAATTCTACACATATTCTGTCATTCTGGAAAACAATTACTTCTCTTAAAGCCAGTGCAGGTCCAGGATGTCAAAACCTGAGGTCCTTCACTAACATGGCATGAAATGCACAATGCCTAAGTCAGTGCATGGTCTCCTCTCTCAACTACCTGAATTTCAGTAGTTAACACCAAACCCATACACAGTAAATCCCAGGAGGGATGACTTGTCCTAAAACAACTCCAGATCTCTTGGTGGTCACTGCTCTGATTCACCAGCTGACTGCAGTCACCTGAGTCAGTTCATGTTACTGAGATAAGAAAGCATATTGACTGAGGATAAAAATAATCACTCGTGCAGTGCAGTTCGGTGTGCCAGCCTGCTGTCTGCCTCCCCAGCATGTCACAGGAAGCAGGTTAGGAGTGCAAAGCAGATGGCACAGGCAGCTACAACTCAGTGGACCTCTGCTCTCAACAGATGGCATCAACAGGATGCAAGTAAATCATCAGAGTCCTCCCGATTCAGGAGCACAGCAGGAGGGTTTCCAGAGATAGCTACTGGGGGTTGTGCCACCGTATTAATAGCCAGCACATGCCCTGGCAATTCAGCAGCGGTTGAATAACTTGCAGAGATGAGTTCTGTATCCATTATTTCCTTTGTCTGATCCAACCCTGTATGGACAAATGTCCCAGTAAAGTCAATTCTGATCCAAATTTACAACTTATGATTTTCACAAGCTGTTCTCTTGTTACCAGGAATGGTACTGCAGTATTCCTAGATGCTGAGCAATGTTTTATCCATGCAATTCCCATTCGCTTCTTGGCAAAGGTCTGAATCTGCTCCCACTTTAGCTACAGCTCTCCTTCACTCGGACTGCAATGGCTGCTTTTAAATTTGGGAAAGCTAGCTCTTCAAATAGCTTTAAAAAAGCAGAGCAGTGGAGGGGTCACACACTGAAGAGGGAGCTTGTGTTCTCACTAAGGTTACGTGCACTACGGGTACGCTCGAGATGATTTGGATGGGTTGTAGGCAACTGGTTCTAAATGGGTTTCAAGTGAGGAAAAAGTTAATCTCTGAAAACACAGCTGTGATTCGTGGGAGGGAGCGCAAGGACAGGTAATAAATAAAATAATGAGAAATTAACTACATGCAAATTATTTTATAAAAACATGATGTTCTAATTACAAACTTTTTAATTGCTGGTATTGATAATAATAAAAATAATTAGCCATGGAATGATGCCTGAGGATAGACACCATCAGCAGTCAGATCTTATCTCATGATGCTATTAATTCGTAAGATAAAGCTTAGGATACAGGTTGGATATTCAGCAAATACTCTATTTCTTGCCTTTTTTCTTCCCCTGCTTGGGAGGTGTTAAAGTGGCCATATCTGCAGTCAGAGCGGCCAACACAGCCTGATACAATTTGATATGCAGATTGAGAGGATAAAGGTGCAATCCCTGCCTCAATAAATATTAAAATCTATATTCCAGTCATGTAATGAATAGAAGGGTAGGAGGCTCTGTGTGCTTGGTAAATACCTTGAAATTACCTTCTGGGCAGACTGTTACCTGCATAACAAATGTCTGAGATTATTTGTCATAGATCCATACTCACAGCTCCTCCCATCTCAGCAGGACAGGAGTGTTCTCAGTACCTGAAGTTCAGATGCCTGCATTGTAAAGACTGCACAGATGGAATTTATGTAGGATTTTAGGTTACACACACACACACACAGATCATTAGGGGTTGGAAGGGACCTCCAGGGGTCATCAAGTCCAACCCCCTCACTCGAGCAGGACAATAAAACCTAGGGCAGGTCACACAGGAAAGCATACAGATGGGTCTTGAAAGTCTACAGAGAAGGAGAGTCCGCAGCCTACCTGGGCAGCCTGTTCCAGTGCTTTGTGACCCTTACAGTGAAGAAACTCTTTCTTGTGTTGAGGTTGAACTTCCTGCACTTCAGCTTACACCCATTGCTCCTTCTTCTAGCACAGGGCTCTGTGATTGTCTCTTTCTTCTTGACACAGAGCCCTCAGGGATTTATAGGCAGTGATTAAAGCCCCTCTTAGTCTGCTCCTCTCCAAGCTGAAAAGCCCCAAGTGTCTCAATCTCTCTTCTTAAGGCAGGTGCTCCAGCTCCCTAATCATCCTCGTGGCCCTCTATTGGTCTCTTTCAATCAGGTCTCTGTTCTTACAGAACAAAGATTTTACAGATCTCTGTTTTTACAACAAAGGGGGTTTTATCACAATGGCCTCGAGTTACTTAGCAAAGCAGTGTCCAGTCTTATGAGGAACCCATACCTGCAACTATAACATCAGGAATAACAGATGTAGATATCCAGATGTTTACTGTTCCCTGGAAACACTCGGTGTACTCACTTGTAGCTTTGACATTTGTTTCTCACAATTGGCTCTCTTTGTGTCCCTCACTGTACACTTGGCTGGACCAGACTTTGGGCCACTGTCTCTGTGGATACTTAGCTCTCGTGCTTAGGGCATCGGGCAATCTGAAAGCTAGAACACTCCTGTTAGAGTGTATTCTACTAAATGTATGCTAATACTGGATTAGAACCACTCAGGCTAAACTGATGAAGCTTTCAGAAACAGAATATCTTAACAATTCCAGTGATCTCAGGCTAAAACGATGCTTTCAGAAACAGAATATCTTAACAATCCCAGTGAATTCATCAACCTCTAAAATTACCATATAAAAAGTAGTCACCAGGTCAGATGGCTAAAACGTTAGAGCCTCAGCCTGGATATTTACCACACACACTGAAGGCCAGATGTGCTTCACCTAATTATAGGCTCCTGAGTCGAGGCCACAGCCCCATTTGGTTCTCACCAAGGCAAAGCCAGTGAGAACAGCTGTAATTAACAGCTGAATTAACCTTTTGGGCAGCTCTTGGAAGTCTCTGTCTTTCCCTCACTCCAGTTTCAGGTGCATGGTGTCAGTGTGGAATGAACCTAGGCTTTTCCATGCTTTTCATATCTGTTCATTATTAACCATCATGCCACCAGGTTTTAGCTAGCAGTTTGGTGTCTTTCCTTATAAATACTAAGAAAAGTAATAAAAGTAAGAGCAAAACCAATGTTTTCTTCATCATAGCCTGGAAAATTGTACTGTAATAAAAGATCCAGAAGAAGGAATAATATTAAACTTCATCATCAATGCTGGTGTCTATAAATATGGAGTGCCCTCAGCTCTTCTAGGGCATTGGGAGGGACCACTCCAGTCACTGCTATAACACTTTTAACACTGAGATGCTTAGTACCTGGGAGTCATGATTTGAGAACTGGTCCAGCATTCAAAGAGAGAAGCAGAACTGTCATCTGCATTTTTAGTAACCCACTCCTAGGTCTTGTTTTCCTCTGGAGTTAATTCTGAAATGCAAGATGCATCAACAGGTTTATGATTTTTACAGCATCTGCCTTGACAAAAATATGACTGAAACGGGAATAATATGGTCATGGTGCCAGAACAGTGAGAACAGTAATAATGATAGCCTTCCGGTTTATTATTATCATCATTTTATTCTCACTATTACACCAAACAGTATAATTTACAGCAGTAATGTGACCTGGCTATGAGCGATTATACAAATACATATTTTATAGCGTTCAGGGGGTTTACATATTCATGCTCTTCTGATGAAAATATATTATGTACCAACAAGAAGATGGTCTTAGATGAAAGAGCAAGCAATTTTCTTCTGCTTGGCAGATATCCATTTGAGATCCAAGCAAGGTATGAGAATGCATACAAATGTGCCACCTGCCTGTTGATACTAGGATTTCTATGGATCATCTATTAAAGCTGCACCTTGGTTTAGCCCTCTGCACCCTGATTCTGACCTATGTGGATTTGCACTCTAATCACAGATGAATCTAAAGTTAAAATATTCCCTTGTGGATTCTTTTTCTTATTTGGGCATATTTTTTTCCTTTTCTTCTTGGTGATGGGTTCAATAAACTCCTGTCTAGCAAAGTTACTTCGCTGCTTGTTGAACTCTCAGCAAGACCTGGTTATTGTGCTAGAATTAGAGGCACCAACCCAAACCGATGTAGACCCTCTTGCTAAACCATTACCCCCGGAGGCTAAATCCCTCGGGAAAGGCATCTGAAATCATCTCTGAGTTCACAGTAAGTGAAACCTGTGCTCATTTACCATCTAAACAGACTTTAAAGCACTGATCCTTAATGGTATTTCTGAGAGCTTTCCAGGCTTTGATTTTACAAACAGAAATATAAAGAAACTCTACCTAAACTAACAAAAAATTCCTTTTGTAGCTAAAATATGTCTTCATGTAGCAGTCTCTGCTTGGTCTCCATTTTACTACTAGACAGACCTGATCCTGAAGGTGTTTGAGCATACAAGTGATTCTATTCCTATTAAAACCGTTTGCAGTTCCCAGTGATTCTGCTCGGATAAGTCAGGAGCAAGATTGTTTTCACTCGAGCAAGCACTCCCAAGGTCCAAGTGTCTAAATTGCAAAACAGCTTAATAAAGTATAGATTTTCATTTTGTCTCTTGGAATCAGTCAATTCTGATATTGTGTGGTAGGCCAAGCTTTTACAAATTCATTTTCCATCTCAGAAACGTAAAGGGAGCTAATAAGCTTTGCAGAGCTTTTAGAGCGATCTATCATGTGAGCACTTCTTGTAAGGGAGACTAAGGTGCATGGGGATCTCAGCCAGAATTCATGGCAATGCAGTACACATCCTAAGCTCCTCAAAAACACTGAAAACATTAAACTTCTTAGACTGAAAGGCTTTGGCTTCCAAAGGGCAGATTTCAAGTATTTTCAAAAGCCATTTATCGTGTGGTTGTATCTGATGCAAACGTATGAATATGTTATAAAACTACTGTGACACCATAATAAATTAAAACTACCAAAGATAAAGATGTTAAGAGGCTTCTAAGTAAATATTAAGCTTAAACAAGAGCTAATGTTTCACATGCATGGGACTGCTCTCACTGGGGCAGCAATAAGCTCACCCTGAGAATATTCAAAATATCGACTGGAAGAGCTGTTTTCTGCTGAAAGGAAAAGATCAGTCTCTAAGTGGTGAAAGAAAAAGAAGTTAGCTGGTTCTGTACTTGATCTGAAACCTTTCATGAGACTGTATTCATTAGAGAAGAAAGAGATGGAGTCCATGTGATAATCAGTTAGCAGCTTTTACTCAGCTATACTGGTTTCACAGAAGAGTCCAGACTGACACCTGTGCTTTCTGGCAGCCTGTTGTTTGGTGTCAGAACTTGCCACGGCACACCTTGCTCATAAGGCCCAGCCCACATTAGATAGCAATGTGCCCTCCCCTACCCTGCTCTGAGAGGAGAGATGCCCCAGCAGCAGCAACAGTGCCCAACATCACAGTGGTGTGAGAACAAGAGCACTGCTCCCAAAGCATCTTTAACACTGTTAAATTAAAAGTACCGCTGTTAATGAAACTGTTTCTTACAGATCCGGAATACATCCATGATTCCAAGTGTCAAGAACCAGTCCCTGAAAGGATTTGATGATGAACAAAACCAATTTTGATTTACAATGATATTTTAAGACCTATCACTGAGTCATCTTTAATTGTTTTAAAATATCCCTTGCAGAGCTGTAAAATAATCGTCATTTACTAATTGCAGTGTCTTGTAGCATCAAATCAACTGCCTTCTGTAAGTTGAATTCAACACTTTTACTATCTCCACTCATCTCGTGACTCATAAAGAAACTCTTTGAATTAGCTCTCCACAAACTTACACTGACTGAAAAACTACAGTTCAATCCTCTGTCGTTTCATTCACTCAGTCTGGAGCACCCACACCATTATTTTGCCTGAAATATTTCTCAAACTGGCTTTCTGCAGATACTTCATCTTATTTTAAAACTGCTTGAATTTAAATGGAGGTGTCAATTGTAGAACTCCTTCCGTGCTTCTTTCCCTCCTCCTTTATTATCCCCCTTTATAGCCTCATTTATTTTATATTCCTAGTTTAAATGTTTTTCATTTAATACCATTTTCCCGTAAAATGTCTATAAAATAGGGCAAAGCACATGCTGGCATTATGATTATGAAGTGCCAGCTGTGAGGATTACAAATGTTTTCTACTTAGAAAAGCAAAATTCTAAAGCTTGTCAGGTAAGTTGTGACCTTTTCAGTTGCTTTTTAAAAAGCAACCGCTTTTTTAATAAAATAACTGATCCAAGAACATCAACACATGAGTCTGTTGTAGAGAAATAAAATGACTGCTCTGGATGATCTTCTTGCACAGAAGGAAGTCGCATTACATGGAACTGCTGGTAGCACAACACAGCCTACTCATTGCCAACAGAGCAGAGTTTGAAAGAAACCCCTGGACTCACCTTTGGCTTCCAGTCTTCTATTCTTAAAAAATCAAGGTCTTCAAATACATTGTCTTCACGTTTGCAATCTAATTGTTGAGGTGCTGTCTTTTCTTTGACACAGATCATAACTGAACTTTTGCCTTGGAGCACCTGCATCTTAAACCCGCAGATGAATATACTGCATGAAGGAAAAAAAGAGAGAGAGAAATGTAGCCCCTATCGATCTCTAATTTATAGCTATCGTTAGCAGTAATAGGAGCTTGATTTTCAAACTGAAAATAGACCCGACCTGTGCTTTCAATTTGGACTGCTGTGTAAATAGATAATAGCAAATTAGCCGAGCAGAGCAGATAATTAATATAACTAAGAATGAAGAGAACCCCACGCAACTTTCTCTCTTGCATCCTAGTTAATTTGATGCTTAAAGCAGCATCGTGATTTCGATTTGAGGTGTTTTGTAACAAAATGTGGACACCTGGTGTACAGCAGCATCAACCTTTCCACCTTAGAGTTACCTGTGGGCGTATCGAAATAATAGGAGACACTGGACTCCCTAACCCATCTAAACACTGACAAGAGAATTGAAGTTTCACAGCAGAGGTAAGTTTCAGCATTTCATAAAATCACTTCTGTGTCCCTGTCGTCCCCAGATGACTTACAGACACAAACTTTGACATTAGGCTTTCTGAAAACAAACCACTTCAGGTCAGGATTTGTCATAACACAGCTGAGGAAGAAAAAGATGTTGCTTGGTGAGTGGCGCGTGAAATTTCAGGGGATGTTCCTGGGGAATGCACAAAACAAAATCAGCTTATGACAGCAAGAAGAGTAGCTCTATCGTTACTTGTGATTGTGAAACGGTTCAGTGCTGGGAGACAGTGTGGGGTGGTTTTCAGAAGGTATCTCACAAGATAGGATGCAGACAGATCTTCAAAGTCAGCTCTTTAAAGGATCATTTGTCCATGCCAGCCTGACAAAGGTCTTATTGCTGTGATATTTTAGCAATCATGAAAACAAGGTTTGGTGTGCTTAAGGCATAAACAAATTATCTATTAGGACTCGAAACCTACAGAGGTAAAAATAGTACTGAGAGGCAGAACTAATCCTATTCGAGGCTTAACAACAGTGTTTTAACATAGCAAGACTGGGCAAAGCAATTTCTCTCCCTTTCACATCAAGGGTTATTGTAATTTACCTAAGTCTTTAAAGATATATTCATTAAAAGACATCTTTAAAGATATATTCATTAAAAGACATCAGCCTTAATGCTTTATTTGGGAATTCATTTGTCCCACCTAAATTTAGACCCCTAGGCTGAGAGCCTAACAAATCCAGGCGTATTGCAAGCACTTCCAATGGGCAGTCCTGACCTTGGCTTGGTGGAACGGTCGTTATCATGTACTCACTTCTCTGCAAGGAGAATTTCTGTTGCCCCTGTTAACTACTACCCTAAGGTCCAAACACCAGCTGCCCACCCTGATGTCTGCCTTTCATTTCCTAATAACACATCCTGTTAGGATGAGGACCAGGTGATTGCAACCTGCTAGCCATGCCCAGACACCCTAGGGCTGCCGTGGCATGATGATCCCTAAGGACAGAGTCCGACTGATCCTCTAGTGTTGGAAAAGGTATTTGCAGAGCTATTTAGGTGTGAGAAGAGAGGATATGAGCCGAGGAAAACGTGGAAATGAGAATGTCAATAACTTCACTGCGTTGTCTTGGTCTCAGTTGCATGGAATCAACTGATAGCTTTGCTTGTATTCAGCTCCTGTGGTTGCCTCTTGCACAGACATAACTTTGCCAGTGTCTGAAGACTTTTGTAGAATGGGGAGACACAGAGACACAGACCTAATAGCATTGAGCAAATGAGAGTCCTTTGGCTAATCAGCAGATACCCTCCTGTGGACACCTTGCTACCATTGGGTTAATTAGAAAACAGCTGGCACTGTCTGGGGAGAAGAAGGAAGGGTAGGGAGATGGAGTTTCTTGAATCCCTATAATATTTTATTATCTTTCTCTAAACTTTTAGCCTTAATTGCCATTTTAGAAAGTCTAACATGACTTAATGAGATGCCTGTTTTCAGAGTCATACCACTCAAGTGGTAGGAAGTGGGTTTGCTTGGCTAAGTGTGTTTAACCCTCTGGGGTTTCCTGCAAACTGTTCAATTTAATTGGATTACACCAGAGGTCTGACTGGTGGTGACAAGGGCCCTCTTCAAAAGCCCTTGATTGCTTCATATTTTGTTAATCCTCCTTCACTTCACGTGATGGGTTGTAAAATATGACAGACCGTGGAACTTAAAACTTAGTAAAACGTAAGGCTTGCAACTAGGGCAGGATATGCTGGTCTCTGAAGGAAGACAGTTCAGGAGAAAAGTGGGTACCTGTGGTATTAACCAAAATATCCCATAGCAGTAAGTTTGGGGTTGGGTTTTTTTGAGCTAATGAGCTCAGCTACCACATTGCCTGGCATTTAGGACAAGCATTTCAGAGTAAGAATATCTGAAAAAGATAAGCATGGTGAGACTAAGATGAAGAGCACCTGGATTTAGAGTAAGTGAGAGAAAGTGGAACCAGCCTTCTGCTTAGAGCAAATGTTGCTTAAGTGAGGAGACAGAAAGAAACATGAAGGCAAAACGTTGGAGCCATAGCCACACCAAAGTCCTCATGGAAGCATTACATGTTGTGTACTCTTAATGTACAAGTAACTGCGACCTGAATATTCACTACTGTGAGGCTGTACGGTACCCCAGTACACGTCTGAGCAAGTTTAGTGTTGTCCTGTACGTGGTGATTACAGTGACTGTCACTATGGCAAAGACTGTCAGGCACAGACAGTTAAAGAAGGTGTGTGATGCAAATGATTCAGGACTGATCAGATGAGTGCTGTAAAAGTCTGCAAATGACTTTGACTGAAATTAAGAATTAATTAATTAATATGATTATCATTATGATCATTTTTATTATTATTATTATTATCATTAATGAATTATTTCAGTCAAAAAACCAAGATAAGTTAGAAAGTCAAAGGAGGAGTGTGGAAAAATATCAAGCAATTGTCATTTGGAACAGAAAGAGTTTAAGGCAAACAGGAAAATGAAAAGGAGGGTAGGGTTGTAACCTTTCTCTTAAGAAAATTGCCAGCAGTTTATATTTGAAAATGTGGCAGTAGAGGTCATTTATTATGTTTTGAAAAGAGAGCAGGAAAAAACCCCACGATTTCATAACCTCTGCTTGAAAAATATCCAACGATAGATGGGAGTTGTAAACACAATTGTTCGTGAAGAGATGAGTAATCTAAAGCAAATTGCTGAAGTTCTGGATTAGTAAATTTAGGCTCATTATGTAAGACAAATAAATCAAGAGATCTATTCCTTCTGTGGTTAAGGCACAGCATTAGACTCTATATCCAGTCAGGGACAAAGGAAGACTTTGGAAAAGGAAAATCAATCTTTGGCTGGATCTGTGTGTGGTAAATATAACAGGATTGCAGAAGTAGGCTCTTTGCAGTTGTGTTCATAACCTAATTAGGGTAGTAATTAGGACACAGGTAAAACCACAAAAGGAAAAAAAAAAAAGGATGTTGAATTTCAAAGAGTGATTTTTAGAAGAATGTAAAAGCACAGGATGAAATCAAGTAGGATAAATCAATAGAGATAAAGGACACAGAGGGAAATGGAAAACATTCAAAGATAAATTAATGTATGCCCAAGGGTTGTGCATGTAATCTAGCTAAAAATACACCCGAAGTAAAGAAGGCTAATGTTCATGAACAAAGAAACAAGACCTGCTCTAGCTATATCCAGGGGACGGTGGAAAATGAGCAAGCTGCACACCAGAGGGTCGGGTGTTAAACGCGTAGTACACATGGAAAGCATGAAAACATGCATGTATTGCTCAAGGCAGAAGATAAAGACCAAAACAGTGACTGGGAGTAGAATGTTAAGTCTGAGATGCTGATAGAAGCAACAGAAACTGTCAAAAGGTGCAGAAACTGTTGTGCTAGAGGACAGCAACTTTGGTTTTCAATGCTTACAGTACTTCCTTAGTGTACTGCAAGAGACAATCAGTTCTTGTATCACAGTCTCACAGTACTGATGAGGCTGGAAGACCTTAAAGATCCCCCAGTCCAACCTAAAACCAACCATTAACCTCTCTGCGTGGCCAGGAGCACAACCAAACTCCCCAGCTGCCCTGATGGCGACTTTTCACTGAGGCCAGTTAAGGTCTGAATCTCCCTGACAGCCCCATTCCTTCTTCCACCAAACATAAAGGAAGGGTCTGTACTGGGAAGACTGGAAAGGGTTACAATTTCCACCCTGAACTGAGAAGCCTAAAGTCGTGGGAGGGTAAATTTGGTCTAATTATAGTTTATTACCATCATTACAAAAAAAATTACTCTTATATAATGATGAAATGAGCAGATCGAATGACTAACTGCCTGAATTAAGTTGACAAATGCACTACAGTACAGTAGGTAGAAGGAATTCAGGGAGATAGCTGGTGAAAATGAGTAATTGATAATCTCTTTATACCAGTGGTTCTTACTTCCTACAGCCCATAAAACGTCTTTCAGTAATTTTCCCAAGTTCATGTCCCTTTTATTTATTGGGTTTTTTAACTAAGAGAGTATCTTGGCTGGACAGCAATTCTGTTCATCCTTGATAAAAAGTAATTAAAAAGCTAAAATACAGTGCAAGAAAATTTCCTGTGCCAGGAGACAAGCATTCAGAATTCTCTGCAGCTGGAGGAAGAAGGAGAGGAAATTAACTTTATATTTCCATTTTGAATTTTATCCTCTTGGTCTTTTTTTTTTGTGCCTTTTCATGTTAATGTGTAAAAAAAAAAAGTCCTTTTTCAGAGCTGTAAAAACCTGAGTAAAGCCTATTACATTACCTAAATGTCTTAGAAAAGCACACAGCACAAATGTGTTTTGTTAGGGAATTCAGGAAATATCTCCCAAATAATCACAGAGCTGGAAGGGAACTCTACAGATCATCAAGTCCAATCCCCCCTCTTCCAAAGCAGGGCTACCTAGAGCACATTGCACAGGTTCTCATCCAGGTGAGAGTTGAATGTCTCCAGAGAAGTTGATTCCACAGCCTCTCTGGGCAGCCTGTCAGGTAGCAAGCACTGTGCTCCTGGCTGCTGTGGGCTGCCAATCACTTACAATGCATTGTGGTGTGTCTGCAATGACTGCAAGGCAGAGATCATCTGAGGGCGAGAGAGCAAAGGAACAGCCTTCCCAGCCACCGTGTGAGCAAAGGCCACTTCCAGGCAGGAGCAGGATAAATAGCATGGAGCCTGATGCTCCTTGAGATAGCCCTCTCCATCACATCTCCTCATTGATTCCCAGCTCAAAGCAGAGATGGAGACCAACTTTTTTTCTCTTCTAAAGTGTGTGATTTGTCCCCACCGGTTCGAGACAGCTTCATTCTGTGCACTCTCTCTGCTTACAGTAGCTGCAATAGGCTGGAGCAATTTCGAGTCTCTTCTGTGGGAGATGGAAATACTTACTCCTGAAATACTTAACATCTCACTGAAGAGACACTTCTAAACTACTTCTTAAGCTCTCTGACATTGTCCTCCCTCAGTGTGCTCAGCGATTGCTTTCTATCCTCTCAGAGGAAGCATGTCATTTGTAAGCTGTTCTAATGGGCNTGGAAATACTTACTCCTCACTGAAATACTTAACATCTCACTTGAAGAGACACTTCTAAACTACTTCTTAAGCTCTCTGACATTGTCCTCCCTCAGTGTGCTCAGCGATTGCTTTCTATCCTCTCAGAGGAAGCATGTCATTTGTAAGCTGTTCTAATGGGGCATCACACTGGTTTTAACAGGGCATTTGGAAATCACGTCCTTCAGGACATTTTAGATCTCAGATTTTTCAATAAATCCATAGGGAGATCAATGTTGCATACAGAAATACCTAAAAATTACAGAATCAGGGTCACAAAGCCTCGTGTTCCCCTGGATCCACATGTGATAGATACTCAAGATTCTATTACAGTGAAAATCACTTAAATTATGGGTAGGCTTTGTTTCATGTAAACTTTTCCCTTCAAGCATGTAATTTAACTTTCAAAATGACTTACGAAGTCAATTACTGAGTGCATGTTTAGAAACCTAGTTCTGAATAAATCGGTGTTTGTTAATGCTCTCTCAACATGTTGGTACCCAGAAAACAGACAAGATTAGGAAAACAAGGCACAAGGTCAAGTTTTCCAACTCAGAAGCTTTGGAGGTCCACTCAGGAGCTCAGCCAGATCCCTGGCCCCATGAAATGCCATATGAAATTGAGAGTTAGGGTACTCATGGCTGGTGATGTAGAGATTGATAAAAGGGTTTTGCCCAGTACGATGCAGTCTTTAAGATTCTTTTCAAGTCTGTGCAGTAAATAATTCATTTGGTCTGTGGTTCCTGCAGTCCTACACTGGCAGCATGGCTCGTTGGTAGTCAGAGAGCACCAGGCTACTTTCTGCTCTCTGGATCTGCTCTGCTACAACTATTTCATCTTCAGAAACAGTATAAATCATGGGCTCTGCTTCAAAACAATTTTAAGCTCATTGTTGAAATTGAGGAGTACAATTTAGAGATGTTTTAACAGACCTTGAGCATCCTTGCTGTACAGCACATTTGGGATGGAGGAATGCAGACTGCGTACTATGGAGCTGGAGTTCGGTAGGGTCTCTCCGTAAAGACTCCAGACCCGAAGTGACTAGCTCCTCTAGAAGGCAGATACCTTATGTATCTCTCCTCTGGTTACTGCTATGCTAGTCAAATGTTCCCAGGCAAGAAACGTAATGGTCTTTAGCAGTAAGTCTGGATCCCTCAGGTCTGTGCTAACAAGCACTTCCCCATTCAATTCCCTGGCACAATCTGGCTAATCAGCTCCAGAAACATTTCCAAATCCACATGCGACCACAAAGGAAAGCCTCGATGCAGCTGTGCTGTGCTGGCTGCTTCTACTGCCCAGTTACATATAGAGGCTCTTTCAACATCCTTAGCAGTGATTCTCAGTACCTCCTGACTCCCACATGTGATGCTTACAGGCAGGCACTCAGTAGTGCTAACTGGAGAGACCAACCTCCTTCACTGCCTCAAAGCAAGCATCTCCCATGGGGATGGCTGTTGAAGTGCTCAGTTCCAGAGAGACAGGAAAAGGTCAGAGCAGAGCTTTCAAGCAAGGCCCCACTCAAATTCATTCAGTTGGAAGATACAAGCATCCTGTCTCTCCACAACAATTCCTTTTTCTAAATGTTTTTTTTCTTTAGGAGCTTTCCACAGGTTAAATCAGAAGGGCTCAAACATTCCTCTGTGACATGCCTGTCAGTATTTAAGAAGCATTTGTACACTACCCTTGCTAACATGCTCAGGTCAGCCCTGAAGTGATCAGGCAGTATTAGATGAGATGACAACTGTAGGTCCTCTCTGTAGGTCCTCTCCAATGGAAGTATTCCTATTCTACCCTACCCTCTTAACAACTACGCTACCCTGCTTTGTTCTATTCTACATTGAATGGGATGGGATGAAAAGCAATTTTTAAGAAAAGCAAAATGTTCTTTTTATTCTTATAGCAGAAGAATAATTCCACTGAGCAAATATATGTATTTTAATAAGAAAATAGCTTTTTCACTGAGAGAAATCGTTTCTTTCCCAAGTATTAGTTGTGAAGTAATTCAAAACCCAGGCTTAGTTCAGAGAGGAATTTAGCATCAGCTACATCAGGCCATACCATCAGCCACAGGTAAGGAGGACAAGGATATCTGAGATACCAGAAAGAACTGTATGAGCATGAGGCAGTCAGCGACCAGCATGGCTGGCAGAGATAACAAGGCATGTAGACTCCAGCTGACCTTAGCAGAGCCATACAGGTGCCTCTGTTCCAGTCATCTGTTCCATCACTGTGAATCAGCTTGGGCACAACACCAGATCCACACTGGCTCTGTACTTTAGTTCCATTCTGCCTCTTAGCAATAATTCCATGGACCAGGACTGCTGCTGGAAAACAGCACAGAGAGACAGAGAAATAAAGGTCTATGTGCTATCATGGAGTGCCCAGCAAACTTTACCTTCTCTCCAAGCCAACCGTGCCAGACTTGGACTATCTCCATGCAAAACCATTTGGTTGACTCTGCATGGAGCAGGGAGACCTAGTGGTATTAGTTTAGGCTCTGTGAAGTGTCTGAACCACTTCTGGGCCAACCTAACCCTGGAAACTGTACAGAGTCCCTTCCCACAGCACTGTGTATTTGCCAGACCAGACCTGGCTCTGCAAGAAGACAGTGTTCCTGCATCTGCAGCTGAAGTAACCCACAGTAATTGAGAATTGATGGGGTAGAATTCATTTCATCCATGTAAATTCTCATTAATCCGTGATTGGCAAGTGGGAAACAGGGAGGACGAAGGGTAACGGCCGGTTTTACTGAGGTGAATCCAACTGAAACGTTAAGAAAGTCATTACATTAAATTGCAGGGATAATACGTGAAGCAGAATGGGTCTGGAAATTAAAGAAGCCTCTGTTTTCATAGGCTACGGCATGAATTATATCTGGTCATTTTCTTTGGTTGCAATAAGTGGAAGAAGCTTACTACAAGGGCTGGAATAAAGTGGATTCCTTATCACAACTGTCAAAGCAAAGCTAATCTGTCCGAGCGCTGTCACTCACTTAACAACAGAGGAGCTGAAAGCAATTCTGCATTTATTGTTGAACAGACTCCTCTGCTCAACAGAGCTGCTTTACACAATAACTCAGTGAAGTCACTTTTGCCTGTGTGAAAATAGCCATTCATTCTCAGCATTCTGTTTAAGTGCTTTGCAGTGGCTTTCATCTCAGGATAGGCACACCAATACTTTTCTTAGGACCCCCTACTTGGTGTGGCAACACTAGCCATCTGGTTTTTAAGTGGTGGTGGTTGGGCAACTGTTCTCAAAAGCGCTTCATAAATGGCAGCACAATTCCAGTTGCCATGGGGATACGGTGCCAAAACACAAACATTGAGTTGTAAGTGTCAGGCAACCTCAAAGGGAACAGAAGAGGACTTCAGGAATGCTAAGAAGGACAGACTGGAAAGGCAAAGATGCTAATTATAAATAAATAAAAATGCTTACGTTTGCCCATCCTTTACAAGAAATAATTCAGTTGCTAAGAATATATCTGGAATTTCCTAGGGGCTTGGTCTGTTTATTGGGAATAAAAGGGAGCAGATGTGTTTTTGTTCTTTACAGCATCCAAATGGCAGCACCTTTGTACCCTAAAGAAATCTGAAGTCAGAGAAAACAAATATCTTCCTTTGCTCACTTTGCCGTGGTAGTTAGAAATGCCTGCCCTGGAAAGAAGTGATGAAGATGCAACCAGCCTCTAATTGTGCTAAATTCCTGGGCTGTATCCCTTCTAACAAGGTGCCACTGTTTTCAGCAGGGAGAGGTGCATTCTCGTGCCAGCAAGGTGCCAGTAGAAAGGAAAAAGTCTACTCAGAGTTTTGCCAGCCCATATGGTGTCACTTTGGAAGGCAGGCTCCGAAGTTTGTTTCAGAGGTATCTGCAGGCCATGCATTGCTTATGTTAAAGTGAATCCAACCCCTAAGAGGTGACCTAAAAATAAACATCTCCGTTTTGCTCCAGTATTTCTGTTCCCAGTGAAGTCAACTGTCGTGCTTGTTCGTTGGCAGCTGACAACAGGAGCATGCTTAGGAAGACAAAAGGAGGTGGTTTAGAAATGCCTACAGAAATAGCTCCAGAAATAGACACACACCCGTCCTGATACCACTGAAGGGATGAAATCTCCTGCTGTGGATTATTTGTGGGGCACTCATTTTCCTCTGTTTCCCGAAGGAAGTCTGCTGACACAGGGCTTAAGTGCTAATGAGTTCCTGCAATTCCCATAACTGTGGAAGAGAGGCAAAACCCCATTCGAATCAGACGTTTGGATACAGGAGGAACAGGAAGGAGCATCTGGTTGTTGGCAAATGAAGCACTGCTCAGCCTTTCAGTGCAGGAGGGAAAACCCCCCCACAGCTACCTGATGCTAGCCTAAGGTGTTCAGTATTAATGTGACAGAGATATAGTGATTTCATAGCAATAATGAACAAGCAAAGCCATCTCTCTTAAGAAATGCACTCAGAGCAACTGTGAAAACCCTTTCTCATGCTGCTGACACTAACAGCAAAGCCCTTGGATTCTGTGTACAGACAGCAGCGTGATCAGCTTTGTGTTTAGACAATGCTGCTACGGGCTGGGGGTATTGCTGTGGAAACACACAAGATTAGATGAACAGATAATCAGGTAAAAAGGCTTTTTCACTCATCAAACAATTACTTTTCAGTTTAAATGTGACCACCAGGAAAGGACCATTTTTAACCCAGCAGCTTCTCCAGCCATGGTGTCATGACTTTCATGTGAGTTCTGAGAAATCTATCATTTATGAATAGCTCTTAGCACTTTTTCACTCGCTGGCAATACTGTTACTGGTATCCTGGTGATCTGGAACAGAACACCTTGCAGCCTTGAATTACTATAAATTCAGATCTAATGATTTGCTTTACTGACTTATGACACTTCGCATGATTCTTACCCGTGTGGAATTTTACTTGATCAGTAAAAATGTCAGCGCTTGAAAGGAGGCGTACGAAGTAAGGCGAGCATCTTTAAGAGCTCTTTGGTTTGCATTAGGAGGAAGGACTTGAAAAAGAAAGATTCAGTTGCAACCTTAATATTTGATTTGTAAGGACTTCTACCTGCTCCTCGAATCGTTTTTCTAAAACCTTAGTTCAGCCGCTGCTGTTTTTCCTTTGGATTCTAGAATTCCTACTGCTTCAAACAGAAATCTGAATGATTCTTATTTCTGACTGGATATTACTTTCGCCATTTGCCAGCCGCTTCTAAAGACACTTCTAATGGGGTGTCCTTTGCAATGTGTTTTCTAAAGGAAGCAACCTAATTCAGTCTTCTGCAAAGCCTTGATGCTGCCTTCAATTGAACAGAAACAGTAATAGAAGGCAGTAGAAACAGGGTGGGGGAAACAGGGGACAGGACACACATGGTGGATGTCTTGTCTTCCTTGGTTCTAAACAATCTCTCGGTTCTAAACAATCTCTTTCTCTATAAATTAACATGTTTGTCTCATCTTTTTGACTTTTATTTTTGCATTTCTCTGTACTTCAGGGCCATTGTTCAGAAATACATCTCTCAGCCCTTCTATGGGGATGTCATCTCAGGATTAGTTGATTCCTTCAGCTCACAGCAGCCAACAGAGGTCTGGTCTCACACCCTATCCTCACAGGACAGACCTAATTTTAAATGTGGCCTCACATAATGTGGCTGTGAGAGGAGCTGCCTCCCCAGCATCCTCACCATTTGCCTAATGCCTATCTTCAGCTTGATAGCTCCACTGACCTTGTTCTTCTCAGCATCTCAATCCAGAACCCCACATATGAACTTAATTTTTCCTCTTGTTCTTGCAGACCAGGACACCCTTCTTCTTCCACCTCCACTTCTCCCCTGTCCTCCAAACCCTGTTCCCGCAGTCCTTTGCATCACACCACGAACTTGTCAGCAAGTGAGGCAGGGAAGTTTCCCAATCCCAGTGCTGCGAGCAACTCGACAGTGCTGGGAATGCACAAATTCCAGCACCAGGTTCTTAAGCAAGTCCTTCCACTGCCTCAATGGGATTTGCTCCACTACTTGTTTCTCTAGGAATCTCCTGTGCAGACAGTAGTGCTGTCTCCCTCTGGTGCCTTTATATCCGTGGAAGAGAAATAGACACTTCCGTGGTGTCATACATGACATCCTAATGCTGGTATCTAAAGTAGATGAGCTGGCATTCCGTGTGTAACCAGGGCACCTTTAGTAATCTTCACGGCATACAAATTCCTGAGTAATGGGGGTCACTGGCTCTAGCATAGAAGTGTTCTGCTCTGCCTGCAGCATCTAATCACCTCAGAGCTCTAGCTATTCAAACTGCTTATGAGCTAAGAGGAGAGGGGAAATGATGCTACTACTGTCTGGTGTCTTTATTTTACTCTTCTGAAAGGGGCAGTTACAAGGTTCACTTACCTTAATGAAGGCCAAATCCTTTCGGTTTGATTCGTTTGCTTGCAGTATTACCTGCCCTGGTAAACCCATGCTTTAATTTACACTGGGAATATATAGCACAAACCAAGAGCTGCAATGAACCATTCCACATCACAGAATAAAGACGTGACGGCATCTACACCCAGTACCTTGGCTATAGTTTTGATGATACTGCAAAGAGTCCTGCTGCTCCTGAATTATACATAGCTGTGCTCCTTTTGCAGTGCTGTTCTGACTGTTTGAGGTGAGCTGGAATTGTCCGTAAGGTGGCTCATAGGAAGATCATGTTGGCATGGCTCATTCATTTTTCTCCACGCAATAAAGATTTGTGAGGGAGGGCAGGCAGCAACTCAAGGGCACAAACATTACGATGCAGAAGGAGGGAATGGAGAGATGAGATTTCATTAGTTAATGAATTCAGTCAGTGATTTCATGCTCACAGTGTCTGTAATTTCTTTGAAGCTGTTCCAGATATGCAACTAAGCCACCATTCCTCCTTCTCGCCTGTTTCTTCACTTGCAATGCAGCTCTCTTCTATGAAATGAAGATCAAATATAGCTATAGCAACAAAGGTGGCTTAAAAACACCCTGGGGACATCATGACCAGATAGCATCTCTGTCTGTAACGTGAGCTGTTAGCTATCTCTAACTAACAGCTGTCAGTTAAGCGTAACTGGGCACCCGTAACACCCATTGCTCGGTAGATCATTCTAGCAAAAAAAAGCTACTGCAGTCTCTCTCAGATAATTTTAAAGAATTAAGAGTGCTTTATTTCCCTTTTCCTTTTGTTTATGTGTGATTAGAACTTCAAAAGCTAAATATATTATCATGCTGTAGTTTATAAACTCTGCCATGGAAATGCTGAACTTAAGATTTCTCTGTAGGTGATGTGCATACATACTTCCTCGTCTTCTTTCTCATTTTCAGTGCTACCCATCAAAGGAAGAACTGCAGAATATTGTTGCTAACAATTTTATTTCATTATCCTCAAACACTGTAAATGCAATGCAAAGGGTTTTTTACACTTTTAGGAATAAAACCAAAAGGGATAGGCAAACATTGGAACACCCCAGAGAGGCCGCGGGGTCTCTGTTCTTGGAGACATTCACAACTCAATTGGTCCTGGCCCTGAGCATCCTGAGCTACCTTTGAAGTTGAAATGATTTACAGATTGAGTACTAATGATCTCCAGGTGTCTTTTCACATCTAATTATCATTAGGATTAAGAGATTATAGTCTTAATCCAATATATGTAGCTTGCTCTGTAAACAATTTTCTCTGGAGGGTTGGCTCACTAAAACTGCCAAATTCAAGGGGAAGTCAAGCTATTTAGGATTATTCTCAAACACATTGGGCTCGTGTGTGTTTTGCTTTTATGATTTCTTTAAATATGATCTTTATACCGTAACTTTCAGTGCAATTAATGGTGAGAAGCTGCTGAAGGAGACTTGAAAAGATCTTTGTCTCCCCTGTCCCTTTTTGAAGTTCCTTTAGGTTTGTAACTCACACTCTTTTACACTCCTTAAACTTTGAGGAGGAGGAATTATTCAAGCTAACTTTGGATCACAGCGTATCTAAACTGGGCATTTTAGGCTCCTTTTTCATATTTGTATTGCAGTGAAGGTCACCTCACTCAGGTAGAGATGGCTAAAGTCCAGTGAACTGTGCTTTCACAATGCCTGCTTCTGTCAAGGACACGGCAGTTGCCGACGTTAATTGGTTTTCTCAGCTCTAAACATCATCACCATAGATGCCCAAAGGTAGGAGAGATGTAAGATTGTGGCTAATGTTTCGAGTCAGACGGCTTTGGCAAGTAGGTGTTTTGTGGACATTTTGAAGCCACTGTTTCTTAGCTGTTTGGAACTGCCAGGGTGGTTTGTTCACAGTTCAGGAAGTCTTTGCTCACAGAGCATAGCAAATTGTATTTAGGAGCAATCTTACAGAAAGACTCCCTTTCCCATTGCCCCCCCAGCTTGCGTGTAAGGACTGCTGCATGCTTTAGAAAAACATCTTCATTAAGAGCTGCTGAAAACTGGACCCATCCGATAAGTCCACAGTTATTATTTCTGTAAACCTGAATAGAATCAAACCCCTGAGCAATGAAAAGCTGGGAGTGTAGCTCTTGCTGTCTTTTGGGGAGGTAGTAAGATACTTAGTTCATCTGCAGAGTAGTTCCTTCGATTTACTTTTGGTTCCCTTTAGTAAGATACCCTTATATCTCTCTTCTATTTCTTTTGTTTCTCCATGCTGCTAGGACTGATGTTATGCAAATGCTTCCCTGGAAATGAACTACAGTTTCCCTTGCTTTGTATTTCTTTACCCAGATAAATCAAAAGGAATGAATCTCCCTTCTTGGAAAAAAAGATTTAGGCTGAAAATCATGTGGAGAGCAACAGCAGAGGTGCAAAAAGAAACCAAGTGTGTTCCTTTCACTCAGTTCAATATGAAAAGATAAATCTGTGGGGAGTCTCTGTTAAGGAACACAGAATGAAAGAAAACAACTGTCTAACTTACTGGAAACTGAATCTGCCAAGTGTTGGAAAGCTCTAATAGTCACCTTCTTCCTTTCAACTGCTCATGACTGTAATGTTTTTATCTCAAATCATGTAAACAGAAGAAAAGAAACACTTCCTTTAGAATTTTCAATGCTAAACAGATTTGCATTTACTTCACTTCTTAACTTTTTGTCTCACTTCAATTTTCTCTCTGTTGTGACAGTAACAGCAGTAACATTAATACATAATTAGATGGGTAGAAATCTGCTCGGAGTCAATAGCTTGTAATAGCTCCTTTGGAGCCATAGTCAGATATCTCCTATTGCAAATACATGGTTATGGACTTGTTAAAACAGACATTAGTTACCCAGTAGTCCATTATGGCTCCTTGTAGTCTACCATCTGAGTAGATCTATATTTAGAGTCATATTGATCAGTAGTTAAGACGTACCATGGTGGCAAAATGGAAATATACCATAAACAATCTGAAAGAAGTAATTTATAGAAATGGTAAAAACATCAGGAACTGGCAAATGCCTTTTGCACTATTTTTGCTTTCGTGTAGAAGCCAATAAACTCAATAAAATTATAACTGGTGTTATGATACTCCCTCTTGTAAACTGAGACGCTTACTTCATCCAGAATTAATTTTTAAAACAGAGCTATTAAAACTAGGAAGGAGTCAGGCAAATCACCAGCATGTATGTAGCTTTAATCTACTTATTGTAAAATATGACATTCACTGCTGGTGAAAGTAGGCGCTAGTAAAGGGAGCTCAGCCACTTTTCACTTGAGCCATCTGGAGTTTCCCCATCTAGTCTATCTTAGGGTGAGTTTATCTGCTTGTCTAATTTGCAGCTCTCATCACTGAAACAGAATTACAAGCATCAATTAATTACCAATAGTTTAAAGTTTGTATTAGACTATGCCTAGAAAAATGCATTCACATACCACAAACTTTTAGACTTTTTGAAGTGTCACACTGGTAACACTAATCCCTTACAATTTCCACATGATATCCCAGGATATTGGGACAAAATTAAATGTAAACCCAGAAAGAACAGCTATTCCTCGCTTGGTTTACATTTCCCTCCACGAGGGGACTGTGATAATATTACTTGTGTGGTGTTTAATGGAATTGTTGAATCCACACGAGCTCTTGCGAATGGGAGGGTTTAGTTCCCATGCTTGTTCTCACTGTGTGTACGAGCGATGCTCTGCCCTGAGCTTAGCCTTCTAATTGTTCCAATCTCTGAATTAACATTAATTAGCAAGTTTGTCTTTCAGTCTCTCCCACATGAAGATTGTTGAGTTTGGGTTGGGTCAGTAGGGAATTTGATTAATTTATCACTAAATTGGATTTTTCATTAGGTGTCCTTGCTTTGTTTTCTTTTTCCCTGTTTTTCCCCCCAGAAATTTGTGATGGTTTATCCAACCGTAGGGGTTTTTTCATCTCCAATTCTCCAACGCAGAGATTGTTAATGGAATGATATTGAACTGAAATGTCTCATTTATACAGGGTATCAAAAGAACAACTCAGTCTGTCTCACTGGTCATTGTAAGCAGGTACTTCTCTTAGTGGGAACCTTTTCCTGTGCAGGCTTGTGGTCTGGTGGGAATATTACTTTACAGTAAACCTGCCAATAGCTGGACGTATAAATGTCTGATATTTATGGCTTAGGTACAAAGGGTATCAGTGTGTGAGGATTCAATTCAATGAGGCTAATCTCACATGCAATTAATGTTCACATTCTTTATGTGCCCCTATGGTAGTCTATTTGCCCAAGGAATTTATTGGAAGTGATACATTTAATTAAACTTCTTGAAACACTTGGGCAATGATGTCATTTAGGCAGTAAGGCATCACTTCTGGAAACTGGGAAGAGGAACAACATGACTGTTGTGTTTATGCCATACTACTTCACGCATAATGAAGGGTACGTGCGTATCCATGGACGTGGCATGTCAAGTGCTGCTCAGAAAAGGTGATTTCTTCCCGTTCCACCAAGCTGCTAGGCAAAAGTCAGAAATGTTTACATTTCATGTCAGATTTTACTTATCTTCAGTAAAGTAGTTGCTATATGTGGTATGGGAACAAAGGTGAATAAGGAAGGAAGTTTGCTAAACTGCTCGTAGGAAAGGTAAGTGCCAGGCTAGATTTCACTGGGGATTGCCTCTTTGCTGATAGAAATGCCTTTTTCTGCCATCCATTCTTTAGAACTTGATGAAAATAGCACGAAAGGGGAGGTTATGGAGCAGATCATCTTGAGTGCCATCAAGTGACACAAACAGCACAGCATAGCCCAATCAGCGTGGGTTTATGAAAGGCAAGCTGCTTGTAACTAACCTGATCTTCTTCTATGACAAGAGGACCTGCTGAGCAGGTAAAGGAAACTTGGAGAACAGGAAACTCGGGAAGCTTTATGTCTCGCTACAACTATCTAAAGAGGCAGGGGGCATTCTCTCAGGTAAGTGGGCAAGAAGAATAGCAACAGAGCAAGAAGAAATGCCCTCAATTTGCTCCAAGAAGGTATAGATTGGGTATTAGAAAAAATATCTTCAGTTAAGCATTGAAAAGGCTGCCCAGGGAAGTGGTAGAGTCACCATTCCCAGAGGTGTTTAAAGATGTGTAAGTGTGGTACTGAGGGGCACCGTATAGTCATGAATTGGCAGTGCTGGGTTGACAGATTTGAAGATCTTAAAGGTTTTTTCCAACCTAAATGATTCTGTGATTCTACATCACTTTAATTAAAGAGAGCTCCCTTTCCTTACTGCTGACATCTCTCATTTGGTGTTAGAATGTGTGTTCTAACAGAAATGCTGTATTTCTCTTTGATTTAAGCACTGGTTAGGACTTAATGTTGTCTCTATTGAAGTAAACACAGAGAAAAGTTTCATCTTGGAGACAATCTCCTAATACTTGACTTAAATAAAAAAAAAAACCCAAGAAAAAAGGATTAAAAAGACAATAATGAATGGGAATGCATGTGCTAATTGCATCCCAGCGTGAATCCATGCATCTTACCAGGTGTGAGTGTGTGCCAGTCCTCAATCAATCCACAGAGCTTCGCTGACAGTAAGGTTATAAGGTATCCTCCAGTCTCATTAGTTAGACTGTTCATCACGCAGAGGTGCTGAATGCTGAATTTGAATGAACGATTGCAGACATCCCAGCAGGGATCTGTTGAAATTACTTTGACAACATTTTGCTCCTAAACATTATCGTTATCTATGCAAAATCCCAAGAACTCACAAAATAGAACATGCAGTCAGTCAGGTGTGTCATTCCTTCTTTCTCAAGATTGCTCTTGAATCTTCTCAGTGGCAACCTCTACCCCGAGTGCAATTCAGAGCTATTTAAGATTCCTAAACATTCCACAAATTCTGTGTAATTTGTGAAGAAAAAAACCTCTCATCGACTTAAATTTTCATTTCATGTGGAATATTCTAGAGGATAGGGATGATGACAATGTCTTGTGCTACAGTGCTAGGGGAGAGCTGTTTAAAGCCAACTATCGTAATCACTGCAATAGTAAAAGAGGGCTATATTACACGAACGAGTCAAGACTGAAAAGTTTTGCAGTTCTTTGTATTTCTCTTAAATAAACACAGACACAACTCATTGCTTCTTAGAAATTCATGAAAAGACACTACGGCTTACTTATCGCGTGCTGGCAACAAAGCTAAGCATTTGCTTCTAGAGTGAAATGTAGAAGGGTAATTATAGTGCCATGGGAGGAGAAGCATAACTCACCAAGCAGGACAAATTCAGATATTGCTCAGACATAAGAGCATCCATGCAAAGAAATGTAATGGTAAAATTATCCTAGTAAATGTCATCAGAATGACAAGTCGTGGAGGCAGGAATTTCAGTCTCAGCAGAGCAACCTGATAATTTGGAGATAAGCTTGAATCTCAAGCCCTAGAATTCAAGTGCTTATGAATAGTTGGTCCAACGGAGACTGGCATCTGAGTATTGCGCTTCACGATGGCCTCAGCTTGGAGGATGGCGCATCACACGTAAAAGTAATTGCTGGTTGTTTGAAAGAGTGAGAAACAGCTGTTACAGAGTGTTAAATTGCACTGGTAGATAAACTACAGGAACAGGAGTTTCTAGTCTGACTTTTCTGTACCTGTTATAAACAAATTGAGTATTAGATAAATAATTAAAGTAAATAATAGGAAGCATTTGAATTGGAGGAAGGTGGCAGATGAATCAGTCTCAGTTATTAATAAATGTGTCTGATACCACTGAGCATCACTTCATGGTGTTTTAAGGTTCATTTTTATCCTGGTTTATTGAAGACACCCGAATAGGTCAAAAACACAACATAGAAAGGGAGAAATCTATAGGAAAGAAAAATGATAACTAGTTCTGTGAACAGAGAACAAGAACAGTTACAGAAAGGGAATAAAACAAACAGCCAGAGGTGGCCAAAGTACATGTAGCCACAAACAAAAGACAAGCTGAAAACAAATACAACCTCCCCTCCCCTCTTCTCCCCTTTCTCCTGACCTGATACAGCTATTTACAGCTCCTAGAACTACCTTAAGCATCCACAGAACATAAACCACCTGCTCATTTATTTAATGCCACACAAATCACTGTCGTGATTTTGTCCGTGTTGTATGTGGCGATAAACAATAATTCTGTAAGGGCTTTCACTTGCATGAAGCTCAGTAACTCTTTTCCATTACAACCCACCCTGTTTTCTATTTCTATATGATTTGAATAGATGTGGCTGCTTCCATTAATAATAGTGGGAAACAACAACATAAATCCTTCTGTACCTGTGTAGAAGAATAGGCCCCCACAGCCTATTATTGTAAAGAAAAATACGGCGTTACCAAACTGTGAAGTAGCCCCATAAAATATTAATTACTGATTGATTTAGTCTGGCTGGAATTCAAGCATTAAGAGTTTCACTTAGTGTTACCTAGTTTTTCAAAAGTATGGCAGAAGTAGAGAGTGGAGGAAATCACAAACGGAGAGCTGTCTGGCAGAAGGGGACTGGGAGATTCTAATCGACAGCCGATTGAATACGAGCCAGCAGTGTGCCCAGGCGGCCAAGAAAGCCTGTGGAATCCTGGCTTGTATTAGAAATAGTGTGGCCAGCAGGAGCAGGGAGGAGATCGTAGTGGGCACTGGTGAAGCCACATCTTGAGTACCGTGTCCAGTTTGAGGCACCTCAATCCAGAACATGTATTGAAGTGCTGAAGTGAGTGCAGAGGAGGGCAGCAATGCTGCTGAAGACCCTGGAGAATAAATCTGGTGAGGAGGAATTGAAATTGCTGGGGCTGTTTAGCTTGAAGAAAAGGAGGCTGAGGGGAGAGCCTCGTTACTCTCTACAGCTACCTGAAACGATGTTGTGGAGACATTGCTGCTGGTCTCTTCTCATAAGCAGTTAGTGGTAGAACAAGAGTGAGGGTTCAAAGTACAATAAGGTAGGTTTAGACTTGACATTAGGAAAGGGTGGTCAGGCACTGGAACAGGCTGCCCAGGGAGGAGGCAGAGTCACCATCCCTGGATGTGCTTAAGGATCATTTAGATGTAGTATTGAAGGGTATGGTTTAAGGGTGAACTTTGTAGAGTAGCAATGATGGCTGGACTTGATCCCAAGGGTCTTTTCCAACCACAGTGATTCTGTGATTCTACATCTCTAGAAACCAGGGTTCAATTTGTGATTGTTCAATGCAGACACGACGTAGCAGCGTCAACCTGTGCACTAGTTAATGTTATGTAGAGCATCAAACAACTACACAAGGGTAGAAGTGAAGAGTGTGAAGGCAGGAGTGAAGTTTGCTGCAGGTCAAATGCAGTGCACTGAGGAGAACTTTGAAACTTGGTATTTTCACAGTGTTTCTCAAATGAGTCTGAAAACCAAGAGCTTCTCAAAGTGACAAAAATTAGCTGAAACCTCGTCAGCATTCCATGTTGGCGTGCCAGAGAATTATCAAAGGAAGCAAAGAATACAGAATCATAACTCATTAGGGATTGGAAGGGACCTGGAAAGATCATCCAGTCCGATCCCCCTTCCACAGCAGGGTCACCCAGACCCAGTGGCACAGGAGCACATCCAGGCGGGGCTGGAACATCTCCAGAGAAGGAGACTCCACAACCCTCCTGGGCAGCCTGGTCCAGTGCTCCAGAACCCTCCCTGGGAAGAACTTCATATGCTTCTGTTTCTTATTTCTTGCTAGGCTTTTGTGACATGAAATGGTCAGGCGTGTTAGTATTACAGCCTGGAAGTTCTGTTAGTAGCTCATTGAAATACGTTGGATCCCTCAGTTCCTATTTTCTAGGCATTTGAAATACCTTTTGCAAAATAACTGTCCTACCTTGTTCTCTCCAAGCACATTCTTGAGAGTTAGTGTGACATGTAGACACCCTGGGCAGCTGTACAGGAGCCTCACGTTATGGATAAGGCCTTGAGCAAATCTGTATCATACAAGTGCAAGGAGATGACTCCATCCCTTTGTTGTCCAGACGTGGGATCTGTGAGAGATGTTCTCATTGGAGAGCATCTTTGACTTTCTATCCATGCAAACCAGAGAAGGTTTGTCTTGGGATACGTCGATGGGATGCAGTTCCAAAGTTACAGCAGCAAGATACAGAACCTGATAAACATTTTGGTTTCATGCCAGGCTCACTTTTCAATGGTAAGCATTAGGGGTGTAGATTTTTCAAAGGTAAGTATGTCTCTGGAAAGGAGTCAGGAGGCACAAGCGTAAACATCCGTGGAAGCAATACACAACACATTCTGAAACGCAACAAGAGGCCACTTGGAGCCCCATCTTCATTTTGTAGTTCTGGCACAGACAGCTTGGATCTGCCCACATGTGAGTGCCGTAGATCTTCCCCTGAACAAAATGACACGACCTTCATTTTCATAGGAACCAGAAATGAAAGTTGGGTTCGGGATTCTTTTCACATTACCGTGTAAGTTAAACAGGATATTTTTCTGGGGTTTATGCTAATCTGGCAATGCCTTCATGCACTGTGAGTGTCAGTATAAATTTAAACCCATTAGACAGAATCTGGGCTGAGAAGTAAGGAAAGAGGTATAAATCTCATGATATTAAATTCATATGTCAGCTCCTTTCACAGATCTTGTTCTGTGTTATTTTAATTCATCACTCTTCCTGTATATCTGGAGCACTTCTAATACTGGCAACATGATTTCTTCTTTTCTTTGGTGCAGAAGTAAAATGAAAAAGAAAGAAAATATATCTGATCTAGACAGTGACAGAAAGATGAGTGCTTGTGTCCATTTCCCAACCGAAGTCAGTGTGTTGGTTTTTAAAGCCAAGCTCAAAAATGTTGCTTTACAGTAAAACCAAGGCATTTACTCAAAAAGGAAACTGGGCAAGGAGGTTGTGGATCCAAAACAGGGAAAGCAAGAGTGTAATAACAAGGAAGAATCTGGAGATAGATTTTTAAGATGCCCGTCTGCCATTTAAGATGAGAACTGCAAGGAAAAATTGAAAGAGGAAGAATTTGAGGTGGCCAAGCACACTGACATTAGAATGTAATCACAGTACTGATGAGGCTGGAAAAGACCTTCAAGATCATCCAGTCCAACCTAAAACCAGCCAAGTAACCCTAAACATCTGCCATCTAGATCATTCCATGCAGCACTTCATCCAGACTAACCCTGAACATCTCCAGGGACGGTGACCCAACCACGTCCATGGGCAGCCCGTTCCAAACCTGGATCCCTCTTTCAATGAAAAACCTCTCCTAATGTCAAGTCTAAACCTGGAGCTTAAAGTTGAGTTATTCCTCAAAGAAAATATACCTTTTCCTTACATAAAGGTTTAGTTTAGTCAGTCTGACACTTGCTGGAGTTTTAACTTTCAATTACCTAGATGCTATTAAAGTCAAATTTATTATCATCTCTTTTCCTATAATTAGCACCAGTCTCTTCTGAGTGCAACATCTGTCTTCCAGTCAAATATGAAGCAGCTAATCATTTAGGCAGGTAGATTTAAAATGAATTAAGTAGGTAGACTGAGACTTCCAAAATGCGTTATGTTTCATTTGATAATTTAAGAGATCAGGAGTGGGGGGGAGAAGATATTCAGAAAGAAATGTTCCAATCTAGTAAAGCAGTCACTCTGTTTCATTAAAAGGAGCAATCTTTTCCAAAAGCTTGTAAGGCCAGCTCTGGAAAGCAATATATGAAAGCATTATTAATTCAATAGATGTGACTCTATAGATTGTTCCTCCTTTCTCCTAAAACATTTGTTGTGTTTGGGGTGGTTTTTTTAAATCACAGAAAAAATAGAGTGGAAGTAAATTATGGGAGCAATACATTTGAGATGTACCGGGTGAGAGAGGTTTTTTTTAATCTCACTTTTTGATTTGTTTATGAATTTTCTGTTACAAGAACAGAAGGGCAACTTAAAAAAACAGGTGACAATTGCAAACTTAAAAAACTAGGTGACAATTACAAACTTAAAAAAATAGGTGCCATTACAACGCTGCACTTGGCGTTGCTGTCTTTGATTTTCGCTTGTCTTGCTCTTACCAACACTGTTGGATCATCTAATATTTGTAGCAAAAGGGGGTTTTTAGTGGCTTGTGATAATTAAATGACAAGATAAAAAATAGATGATGTCATTATTTTGGCTAGTAATTTTTAATCTCATTAAAGAAGCGGGGCCTATAGGAGGAAGAACACTTCGATTTGCTCCTGCTTTGATCTTCCATGCCTATTTTACAAGTTATCTCAGATTGCCAGGATTACAAAATAAATCACAGCAATCTGTTGCTCTTACTGCACAAGTATTTTATCCAACATTGAAACGTGGTTCTCTTGAAATCTACAAGAGTTTAGCTAATCTTTTCAGCAGAGGAAGCTTTAATTCTGAGAGTATACCTGCAGTCGCAGCTGTTGTTTGTGATGCAACCAGCAGGTTAGAGAGCTGGCCCTGAAAATTGTTCTTCCCTTCTAGCTTTACTGTTTCTTGGCATAAAAAGTAATTCACACCAAATCTCTCTTCAAAATTGTTTTCCTTGTTTCCAGACCTTAGCAAATCCCACTCGAGCTAGCTTAACTGCTCACTTGCTCCACACCAAACATTAATAACCTCCTTCATACAATTTTCCCAGAACTGTTTACAATAACTTTCTCCTTTTTCCTCTCCAGCCATGCAGAACAACCTTTGGCTTCACCTCCTTTCTAGCTTATTTCTGATGTCAGTTAACAAACTTGTCTCTTCTCCTGTATTCTTGGTGCTCTCTCCTGTGACCTTTATAAGAAATCCCCTATGCCAAACAAATTGACCCTATTTAATGCATTAACTCATCATGACTTTGTCAGTAAACCGGCCTGCCCTCTTCCTAAAGTGCTGGTCCTAACTAAAACCCTTTGCTAGCTCCTTTTCATTTAAAATAACTTTTAAAACTTCTCTTTTCAAAGTGAAAGAGTCAAAGCCGTTAGCATGCAACCACTGCAGTGAAAAACAAGATTGCACGCTCATTCAATGACCATTTGACTACACAGAAAGGAAGGAGTGCCAAGCAGTTCAAAGAAGCACAGGCAGCAGCGCTTCAAACAGCATCAGTCTGAAGCCAGGAAATATCTCTAGTGCAGGCAGAGTGCTTTGGTTGGATAGAAGAGGGTTTTTTTCAAATGAGCCTTTTTTGGTCAGGTCTGAATACTCCATTAATCTTGCAAAACCCTCTGACATAAGACAATGTTTAGTTTAGACCTCACTTTAAATTATAACAGGAACCAACAGAGTGTCTCTCTATTTATTTTCTTGCATTCCAACTGAAATAAAGGAAGCTACCAACCGCAGCGAGGGACATGCACACACACGTTATCAATGCCTAGCACATCAGCCAATAACCATCAGCATTTACAGGCTCCATCCCACAAGGCAAATGTTGTGAACCTCTAAATATGTTGGCATTGACACGAAGATTAACAAGAGAACTTTTTTCCAGCAGTGGTGGCTTAAAATAGCTTGTAAAGCATTTTTTTCATGACAGAAAAATCCATATTTTTCTGAGAAATTGCCCTGTCTTTAAAGTTTTTATGCACTCCTAGCTTGTAAAAGTCTGAGGAGCACGGTGCAATGCATTCAAATAATCAACACGGAATGACTGATAGATGCAAGACATTGCAAGCACCACATTTTTTTAATTTTTAATATTTTTTTTCATTTAAAAGGCAAATTTAAAGTGCTTGCAGGTTACTTTCTCACCATAGAATTACAGAATAATCAGAATTGGAAGGGACCTCAAGAGGTCATCAAGTCCAAACCTCCTACGGAAGCAGAACTGCCTAGAGCACATCACACAGGGCTGCATCCAGGCAGGATTTTAATGTCTTCAGAGGGGGAGACTCCACAACCAGTCCTATTTGTGCTAAAATAAGAATAGGGGGGAGAATTTTTCTCGTTAAAACACGTCCTTTCCCTGAATCAACCCACAGTTCTGATGGTCTTCTGCAAAACCAGTTGATGAGAAATTAAATTTTAAGCAATTTTAAGTTGATCATAGAATAAATACTGACTTAATTCAGTACAGTGATGATTTCTGCTTGTATGGGCTACTTTGGGAGGCACTTCTCTGGCAGTGAGAGAGTTCCGTACTTCTTCAGGTCTTTAGGAGGACCAGTTGGTATTGCACAGAGATAAGAGAGACTTGAGTTACCCCCAGGGTAGCTCCTCAGATTAGAACCACTGAAGAGATAGTCTTTACAAAGAGAACCAGGTGTTTGGTCATTTATTACCTTAGGCAATTTTTAGCTGAAATGCCAGGAGCTTAGAAGTAGCTTGCAAGACCCCCATCACTCTGTTATAGAAGCAGAAGCAGATACAGACCTGCTGTCCTCTGATTCCCCAGCTGGAAAGGCCTTTTAATATGCAGAAGGAAAGGTCACCGTCTCCTGATGAACAGGATGAGGAAGAGAAAGATAATGTCCCTTTCAGTAGATAGTTATTCTCTTTAATCATGTATAAACTCCATTTGGCTGCACACAGGGTGCTTCTTCCAAGGCTTCCCTGGTTAAGGGCAGTTATTATCCTAGACCAATCGTTATGGTCTGGGCTGCATGTAGGTAACTCAATTCAAGACGTCGAGGTAAGTCCTACAGCTTCAAATGCCCGCTTTGATGTTAATAGAATTATTTTATGAACATAAGTGGGGAATAATATGATCCATTCTGTTTCATCTCCTGTCTTTTAAGTGGATAGCAACTTCACCCGGCCATCTGTTTTATATCAAATATTTATATGTACACATAAAAAAGAGAAAGGCTGAAAGAACGAGAGAGAGAGGGCTAGGAGACTACAGAAATAGAGAGCATCTCAGGGTAACTTCAATCATTTTGGATAAAACATAATTATAAATCAATAGATTTGGAAAAGGTTGTCTTGTATGACCACTGATACCTGCTAAAGGGAGTCCTACGGTGCCTTTTTCCTTTAGAAAGGAGTAGTCATATTGATCTCTTGTACCTACAGAAGACAAGTTAGGGGGGCAAAGCAGCGTAATAATATTTTTAAGAAAATGATCAATCTACATGTCTGCTCCAAATAATTAATTGATGACAAAGAGTGTAAATGCAGTGCTGCCGGCACTCAGTCAGCAAGGAAGCGGAACTCTACTTCATTACAACTTATGCCCAAACTTTAGGTATTGATTTGGCTCCTGGCATAAACAATTGCATTCCTTATCTAAACAATGAAGAGGTTGGCTCTGAATCATCCCAGCAGAAATCTTAGCAGAGTGGTTGTGGTGCATAAGCTTAGGCAGACAGGGATCCTCCTTCCTGGGGCCTCTGCTGCCACCTCTCCCCACTGACTACAGAAGAAATGATGCCTACGTTAGCCAGGGAACAGGGGAATAAGGGAAGACTTGTGAAGGAAACCTGTTGGTGCTGAGAACATGACGTTGACAACATACTCACTTCAGAGAGCTTCTGAGCACTGATGCCCGATGCTACAGGGAATGTAATACATGTGATCCTGAAGTGCATCTTCCCACACAGCTTCCCCGACCCCCACACAAAGGACACAGTGAGGACGAGGTGATGAATGCACTGGAAAAGAGTGAACTGAATCCGAATTAAAATGCTGGTATAAATGCACCCCCTGTTCTGTTGCACAGCCTTTCTGTACAAGCTGGATCCCTAACGTAAGATTGCATTCAACTGTTCAAAACTAAAACTTCTGTGATTGACATTTCAAATCTTAAAGAGCTAAAGAGATTTGTCTTCTCCTTACCCTTATATTTTTTCCCTTGGAATATAATCTTCTGTGTCCTTGTAGCGTTTTCAGATGCCTTTATTTTATTGTGTGAGGAGTATTAAAATTGCATGCAGTGTCTGATCAAACAAAATTACCTTCAGTCAGCAATGGAACAATTTCCACATCCATTTTCCAGCCACTAAAATGAATAACAAAGCTTGCTGCTGATGCACATTCAGAGCTTTGTTCTCTGGTACCTTGGGTAAAGCCCTTACAGCCCTATCTCTCTCCTCTATATTTCAGTGTGGAGTAATTTTGAAGACTGTTCAAAGGGCTACTGAGTGGTTTTAGGTACTTTTTTAGAAATGATCTCCTGCATTTTGCAGCACCCCCATTTTGGAAGGAAGCATCCTTGTACCGTGCTGTCCTTACATACCCTCATCTCTTCTGCGGAAAGCCTCTGTTCTTTGTCTCCTCCTTTAGAAACAATCACTCTAATAAGAAAGGCCAATCTTCCTCGTAATCATAATGATGTTTGTCCTCTTGAAGCAGAAGCTTTATCTCTTTCAAAGAGTTTCAAGAAGAAAGGAAGAAGCTGAACCTACAGTAGAAAAATGAGGTGGCAGGTGAGAAATTACCATGCAACACTTATCATTTCTTTATTCTCTACCTATCTCTACTCGATTAACAGCTCCTAGAAGGAGAAAAAAAGGAAGGAGAGTTGAACCTGAAGTTACTAGAAATGCAGTGGTTGCAGCTCTTCCACAGAAGCAGCCGTTCCATGTGAGAAAGAATGGTTTTTTGAAGAGGGGAACTAACCTGACAAAAGAAGAAGGACTCATACTGCTTTGAAACTGAGCTTTCACTTGACAAGTTGCAGAGAAGCTTTGTCTCTGAGTAAAGATGTGATTTAACAGATAAAATCTAGAAACCAGCTGACTTTCTGCTTGCAACTGTCTTGCTGAACTGCCCATGCTCACGGCACTCTTGCTGTACCTCTCAATAGCTAACGTGGCTCAAGTACTCACAGCACTGGCTTTATTTATTCAGTCAGACATAAATGCTAGAAGACTACTGAAATAAAAGGAAAATGACTCCACAGAGTCTTTAGTATCAGTTAGTGTCTAATGCACGTGCTGCTTTAGTCCATCTTCAAAGCAGATTCAGCTTCAGGAGGGTAAATCAAGGCAGAGTAAAAAGACAGAGAGACAGGAGGAGGAGGAAAAGGTATGAGGGGTCTGGTCTCAGCAAGGGTTTGCTACCACTCCTGTTATCAATCACAACTTATAGAGGCTTCTGCTGACCTGTCCCTGTGCAGGGATGTGCTTGGGCTGCTGGGGCCCAAGAAAGTCACAAGCAGAGTGTAAGGAATGCAAGGAACTCAGAAGAGATAGTTTCTGGGCACCAGCAGCAGCCCCACTGACTGCAGGAGGCTATTTGCTTTTTGTCTTAGTGGGCAGCAGTAGTTAGAGGGAGCAAATGCCCAGAGTTCCTGCTTTTGAAGACCTCTCTGGAGCTTGACTGACAGTGATCTCCTTTTGATCTCCGTGGTGGATTCATAGAATATTTAGGATGAAGAAGTCCAACGCTTTCTTCCCACTGTAGGTGGGCCACAGTTGCAGCTGCTTCTAGCACGATCTTTCTCCTGCAGTTAGAAAAGTGTTGTGGAGTGGTCATTTCATTCATTTTTATCAAAGCCTGTACCTTGTATCTTCAATCAGAGTGAAAGTACTTATCCAGACGCGGTGTTCGGTAATCAGTAGGGATAATGCTCAAGCAATCCATCAGTGCTCGAAGCTCTTCTGTATGAGCCGTTTCAGGGCACTAAATTGCTTATCACAGGCAGAAGTGATGCAGTACATTTTGCCCCCAACTTTCCTGAAAAAAAAAAACCAAGGTGGAGTCATTTTTGGATGTGTTCCAGACCTGGAACCAGTTTTTAATCGAGGTCATGTTGTATAGTTAGGCTTCTGTTACTTTGCTGTCACATAAAATAACAGCAGCGTTTCCTCTGCAGCCTTGGTTGGAGACAAATGCTTGCCGGTCTGTCCAAGGTTCTGCATGCACTGGTACCCACCAGAGCTCAGCTGCAAGGGCTGGCATTGCTCAGCTCACTACTTGCTGTGCTTTTTACATTGAAAACTCACTGAAGGAGAAAAAAGGCAGAACTCTGCATCCTGAGGACTTCTGTGAGCAGGACAAGTTAGGTGAGGAATTCTTGCTTCCCTGCCAGGGTACCTACTGATTAAAATCCATAAGGGCTGAATGAGTGTCTTCATTTTTATGCACGCTTGGTCTTGATCTTGTAAGAGCTATACATTGGGCAAGCAGAATGTTGATCAGCTCCCAGCTAGACTCCCATCACAAAAGGTCTGGCAAAAAGGGCCAGAAAACACTAGTTTGTCAAAAAAAACCAACCCAAAACTCTCCTTTAATCGGATGTTTCGCATCATTTCACCCCATGTTGAAGTTTTACCCATTTGGATGCAGATGGGCACGTACTTCATTCCGTGGGGCTCTGGTGTACAAGGGGAAGGACTGCGTTCATCCAGACATGCAGCTATGCACACATGCACCCTGGCTACCCTGCACTTAAGGTTCGCGTGGTTTATTGGGTCAGGCCTGCTGTGCAGACTGCCCGTCTTAAGATCTCTGCACTCCTGCAGCTTCTGCTCTGTCCTCTGCACTAAACAACTGCGTGGTGCAGCAGATACGCTGGAGAGTAGGGGTGCCATCCAGAGGGACCTGGACAGGCTGGAGGGGTGGGCACAAGCCAGCTTGATGGAGTTGAACAGGACCAAGTGTAGGGTCCTGCATCTGGGGTGAGGCAATGCTAAGCACAGATACAGGCTGGGCAGTGACTGGCTGGATGGTCTGAGGGCTGGAGCACCTCTCCTAAGAGGCCAGACTGAGAGAGTTGGGGCTGTTCAGTCTGGAGAAGAGGAGGCTCCCAGGTGACCTTAGTGTGGCTTCCTGTCTCTAATTACCTGGGAGAAGAGCCCAACCCTCACCTGACTACAGCTTCCCTTCATGGAGCTGCAGAGAGGGAGAAGGTCTCCCCTGAGTCTCCTCCAAGCTAAACACCCCCAGCTCCCTCAGCCCCTCCTCATCAGCCTTGTCCTCCAGTCCCTTTTCCAGCCTTGTTGCTCCACAGGATGCACCCCAGCCCCTCTATCCTTTCTTGAAATGAGAGACCCAGAGCTGCCCCCAGGACTCAAGGAGAGGCTCTCCAGCCACCCATCCCCTAGTCTGCAGCTACACGGGGTTACTGTGGCCAAAATGTGGGACCCTGTGCTTGGCCTTGTTAAACCTCATCCCTTTGTCCTCAGCCCATGGACAGTATTTATTTGAGAAATCAGATTCTTTCAAAGAATCTGAAAGTCTACAAAGCAGCAGCACTTCAGGAAACCTTCACTGCATCACAGCTAACAATAAAGATAAAAATCCATCTTTAAATGGACCAAACCAGTTCAGAATAAATATTTCTGTGCAGCCTCTGTCCCCACAAATAATGGTTTTCTTCGTCGGTGTGGAAAAGGTTGAGTTCCCTCCTTTCTTCCCCTGAATTGCAGCTCTTTTTTTAGGTGTGTTCTAATGAGCCAGAAGAACCCATCAATCTGTTTTCACAACCTGCTAACTATTTTCTCAGGCACACAGTGAGGGAAGTGGAATGAACAGAAGCTGGTGGACAACTCCTTACGTCCTTCCCCACCAGCATTTAATGTTACACGTTCCTGCTTCTCCGCAAAATACAAAGGACCCAAAGCTATTTAACTGTTTAAAGAAGATTGATTTATGGGCAGCTTTTTGTTTTAGGAACAATTGCTGTTTATATCAGGCATTGTCTGAAAGGCGTTTGTGGCTTGGCATCTCACTGCAGTGCTAAGGGTTTCTTTTCAGTTTGTGCTGGGGAGGCATTCAAACCTTCCCAGTCACTCCTCAAGCATAGCGGTTGCTGATGACTAACAAAGGTCTAAGAGCAAGAACAGATATAGGAAATTAGACCAACTGAGTTGGAGAAATTTGCTGTAACTTTGTTCTTGGCACCGTTTTCACACTGCCCTGCTGCCTTTCTGCTGATTCTTGCTGCTCCCCATCTCTAGTTGATGATTCACGTTACTGCAACAGTTTAGGCTTTGGCTACAGTTCCCAGCACCATGGCAGCCCCCTATTCCAGCTTTGGCAAAGCAGCCTGACTCTACGCTGTTCCCACTCCATCCTTCTGGAAATATTTTTCACTGCAGTGTGCACATCCTGCTACAGAGGAGGTCTGGTGCTTCCCCTCCACAGTCACAACCTTCCAAGTTGCACAGCCTGCATCTACCCCTGCCACCACCTCGTCTTGCAGACTCTTCTTGGGATCGTGGGTACCACTTGAAATCCTGATGGAATCACTAGTCTGAGTACCTGTACAAACCATCCTAGAGAAAGGTGTCTTTTGAAAAGCAACTTCCTTCCCATTCCAGCTCCTGTTCCCAATCCCATCGTTTGTTGGCTGCTCTGGGGTAGTCATACCCTGCTGAAAATGAACCTCTTGAAAAAGGGGGTTAGTTTCCAGCCAGTGCTGTCCCTCCCTGCATCTGTCTCTGCAATCCCTGAGCACCACTGTTGGCACAGAGCAGGATGGAGCTTTGTCCTTAGCGGTGGCAGGGAGAAGCAGCCAGTGTTTCAGTTGGCTTGAACAGATTGAGTGATGAAGCCTTCTGCCACCGCTTTGTCACTTCTAGACTGTCCCTTGGTGTTTATCTCCTCCACGTATATCATCCAAGTCCTCTTTTTCACCAGTCCATGTAGACTTCCAGGCTGTATCATGCATCCAGGATAGCAGAGAAACAGGAGAACTTGCCTGAGGAGACACACAAACGCTGTTGTGTCCCTCGTTGTTCCGTCAGGCAGCTATCCAGAAGCACACGCTCCTGTCTTGACTGCAGTCTTTATTCACCATGTTTCAAAGAACAGATTTTATAAACATTACTGGATTTTCAGTGCTGCTGAGCCATTTATGTTAAAGGAAACCACAAGTATGAATTATAGCCAGCTTGGCATGCATTTTCGTAGCTGGCCACTGAGTCCACAGTAAATGGATTTCCAGTCCTTGATTCTAGCCTTACCGTAGGAAAGAAGGAAGGAAATGCTTCGTAGAAAGAGGCCTAATGGAAATATTTCATATTCCTTCCTTGCCAGAATCTCTTTCATTTGAAATTAGGGAGATCTCTCCTTATTAAGAAAAAGAAGAGCTGTTCTTTTCACCTATTTATTCAGGTCTAAGTGAAATGTTTTAGCGAAACTTTTCTGTGTTGCATTTCTCTCAGCCAGTTGTGGACCTAGACCTGTGACGAGGCAGAACAAACTCATCTGAAACGCAGGCACGATAACTTGTTCATGGCTAATAGCTCCTCCGTACACATCTGTGTAAACTAGCAGCGAGCATGCAAATATTTGCAGGAAAATAAACAGATAAAAAGAAGCAGCAGTGTGCTCGGTGCCAGGGGTGAATTGAATCAGATGGCTGTTAAGGCAATCAAGGCAAATGTTTCAAATAACTAAACTGGATATTTCTGTTCTGAGCTTAGAGTCAACATCCCCCTATTGACAGAATCACAGACCGTCACAGACATCACAGACTGTCAGAGCTAGAAGGGACCTCAAGAGATCACCAAGTCCAACCCCCCCACCCACCAAAGCAAGGCTGCCTAAAGCTCATTGCCCAGGACTGCATCCAAGCGGGATCTCAGTATCTCCAGAGAAGGAGACTCCACAACCTCTCTGGGTAGCCTGTTCTGGGGCTCTGTGACTCGCACTGTAAAGATGTTTTTCCTCATTTCTAAGTGAAACTTAGAGTGTTCCAGCTTGTGCCCTGTGCTCATTACCCTGTCAGCTCACCTTTGAGAAAGCAAAAGGTTGTATACCTTGTTTTTCTACCAGTAACTATAGACGGTGTGTATCAGCTTTAGAAGAACAGATGCTGCTAGCCCAATGCATGTATTATTTTTGTACTGGCTAGGAGAGGAACATAATGTTGCCACATAAACATCATTATTTATATTATTCACTGTCATCTGTCTCTAAGGACAAAAAAAGCCTTACATTTTCCTTTTACTGAAGTGGAACCCAGCAGACACATCTTTAGGACCTTTATAAGTCACTGGATTTAGGCCATGTGAAAAGGGTTCCCCTCCTAGCAGAGAGGATGCAGCATCCAGTGCAGCACATCAGTAACAGGTGATGCCTTTTTTCCCTACTTCTTACTCCTTGGAAAAACACATGGCAATGGTGAGAAGTGTTTAGAAAAGCAGACATCGTCGAATCCACTTTTAGAATGATGTTTGCTATTATTCTGCCTCCTCCCTTTGAAACTCTCAACAGCCGTGGAACACTGTTGCCCTGTAGATGCTACTCTGTTCCCTTTGATAAACACTCGCTTTCCTCCACCGGTTGTGAGCGGAGCCAAAGCTCTGTGTGTGTATTCTTGGTTTTAATAGGAATAAAACTAGCAGCTTAACTACCATCTAGTCCTGTCATGGCAAAATGCATTCCTGCATGGAAGTGTTGGCAGCAAGGTGCATCACCGGGAATAGCGGTGGTTCATTCGCTGCCGTGAAGTCAGCCAAGGGGAAACAAAATTGGGCGTTTCTGCAAAACTCAAGGGTGGGAATGAACCAGCTCCTCCAGACCAAGTTGTTGAAAAGATTCTTTGTGATGGTTTTAGGCTTTGGATCACCTCTTATTTGCTCGGCAGGTATAAACACTAATAATATTCTTGCTGTAAATAACACAGTATAAAATGTTTAAAGGCTGAATCTTTGGTTTTGCACTTTTGCATTAAGAAAATCTAATTAATTTTGATAGCAATAAACTGAGAGGACAACAGCACAGGAACATTGCTTCTTCCCTGTTCTTGCTTATGCAACCTGTGTGGATCTGAAAGAGCTGCAATGAAGTGAGGTTCTTGTAGCTGAGCTACAGCCAGGTCAGTGACAGTGGGGTTTCAGCATTTGCTGTTGTGGTAACCAGAGGATCTGGATCAAGGGGGTGCATATAAAGTTTAGGAATTGCAGGAAAAGTGACCTCCAGCACAGGTCATTGGCAGAGGAGGAGCTCAGGTGGGTAGGGAAGGTGGGACAGAGCTGTGCAGAGGTTTAATGCAGAGACAGGAACATGATACCCTTAGAACAGTCAATAAAGAAGGGATCCAATGTGACTAAATTCACAATGAACTTCATCCTGAAATAAACTGAGTGGAGGGATCTTTCTCTGAGTGTCTCCAGAGGTGACTACTTCTCTTAGTGTACAGGAAATCAAGGAGTATTGTTGGCTAAGTGCTGCACATTGCAGGAACACGTTGAAACATAAAGAGTCGCAGAGAACTGATCTCAGAACATCCTCCCTAGTTTCCTTAGTTCATTTTTCTGATGTTCATTAGTCTTAGGGGAAATACAGTTACCTCATACTCATAAATCTTTCTTGAGTGAGACTGGAGCTGAGTGGATTCACAATTTCTGTGATGGAAATGCTTGCTTTGAATACAATGGTTCCCTGGCCTGGAAGCCTCAGCAATGTGCAGCCGGTCAGCCAGCCAGCAACCTTTCTGTGGAGAATGTTTGTTTGGTAAACCTTTTCCTCTCCGTTCCAACAATTTTGTTCACATTGAAAGTTTTAGTGGTAACAGATCGTTTCTTTTCTGGACTGTGTGTGGTTATTAATGGTGATGATAATTAAAATATATCAGGCAAGTGTCCCCTTGAGATGATCATTAGCTTTCTGTATTACTTTGACCTTCTCTAGACTGGACAAACATTTTTACTCTTGATCTCCCTGTTGTTTAAAAGATCAGGACAGAGATAATAGAAAAGAATTAAGGAGCTCAATTTTACAACATTGCCCCTATCCTATTGATTTCATCCTCATAATACAGTCAGAGCAGCCAGGCAAGCAGAGAGAAATTGCTCTTTCCTTTCAAGAAGAATGTCAAAACAATAAATAGATGAGTCGTACCGGCTGCATTGATTTGTGACAACCTTGACGCACGCAATGGGTTTGGATTCAAGCATTTATCTTTGGGGAGGGAAAAACCCCACAACGTATTTATTTGCTGCGTTGGAGATCACTGGGAGAAAATGCTGTTAGGCATCTCGAAATTCTCTGCGTGCTGGCAGGCTTTTAAAGGCAAATGAGATCTCCACAGCCCTTTTCCATATTAATCAATAAGATGAAAGGCAAAAATCAATTTTTCCTGTGCAACTGTGTGTGACACCTCCCTAACAGCTGTACCGTTGGGAGGGATTCATGCCAGCAAAGGTGGCCATTGGTTCATTATATATTTATGGCAAGGAAGTCATAAAGTCAGCTTAGTGACAAAGCAGAAAGAGAGATATTACACCCAGGATGTCTGTTAAGGAATCTGGCACTGGTATCTGGGAAATAAGCGTTTCAGATCTTAAAAAAATTGTGTTTTCCTTCATAAAAAGGGTGCAAGGATTGTTTGGGCTGAATTTCCCAAAGCAGCACAGGAGCACCCAGATGCTGTCTGATAGTCATGGTGACACTAAGGAACTTGCCACCAAATCTGATGATGAGGAGGAGGAGGATAAGCAAGCCTTCATTATTGTAACGTAATATACAAGTTACATATTCTATCACAGTCTCAAGGTATTGATGAGGCTAGAAAAGAGCTTAAAGATCATCCAGTCCAACCTACAACCAACCAAGTAACCCTAACATCTGATATCTAGCTCATGCCAAATCAGTATTTTCAGCAAGAGAAATTCCACAACATCCCTGGCCAGATCAGTCCATAGTTTAATTGTGATTACTTTTTCTTGTAGCCAGACAGACATCCATGCCCCTTGTGCCTTGTCCTGCCACTCCACATCCATGTGAAGGCAGTGTCTCAATCTTCTCCGTACGTAGCCTTTATCCACTGAGGACTGATGAGATCTTCCCTGAACCCACCCTTTGTACAATGAACAAACCCAGCTCATTCAGCCTTTTGCTTATGAAGTTCCTCGACTCTCTCTCATCACCTAGATGGCCATCCACTGGACCCTTCTAAACCAAAGAATGGCTAATTAACTTCATGCAGCACTGAAGGCGCCGTAGGGACAGACCATGGAGCACAAAATTCACTCAGAGAAAATAAGAGTAAAGAATGAGGACCAGTGCTCTTCTCCAAGTAAACCTCAGTGAACTGCCAGAAAAAGTCCATGAGGTTTAAACTTGGTTTTTACAGAAGATGACCTTCAAATAATAGATGCCACCACACTTAGTCAAAAGATTTTGTGCCGCTTAGGTGCCGCTATGGGGTAGGAAACAACCTGATTCTTCAAAGAGTGTTTATAAAAGTAAAATATGCATCACACCTCAGGAGGAACTAATGGACAGCTCATTAATTGTCATTTCAAAAGCAGTGAAATAAATAAATCATAAATCGATCCATAAATCCTGTCGAGGTTGGGGAAAGTCGCACTGCACAAGATCTAGGAATAAAATGAAAATATAATCACTCTGAGTTCTGAATATGGGGAGAGTCTTGAAAAATGATGTCAGGACTGACGTGGGTAATATGAGTTGGGATGAAGAGGATGAGGAAATTAGATGCATCAAGGGAATTGAGACAGTTGTGTGAGTCAGATAGATGAGCCAAAAAAGGGCCTCTGCAAAACAACACTAATGAGATCCAGGAGTAAAGGTTTAATTAGTTCCAGACACCACAACACCGGAGAGCTCTTCTAAAGGACACGAGCGATAACGACAGAAGGCCTGTAGTAAGATCAGACTACAATATTAGCATGGAAATTGTGACCAGGCAAAAAATGAAGGCAGGGTTTTAAGAGAAGTACCTTCATCCTACCTAAGAGCAAACAAACAAATAAACACCCAAAAGAAACACCTACCCAGTATGTAGAGAATTATACATAATGCTTTTAAACAAATACCTGTGTTGAGTTTAGTGAGTCACAGAGGAAATGTGTCCGTGAAGCCTCAGCAGAACAGAACCATACAGTGCTCTCATATGGATAAGGATGTGAGAGAGGGACCGTGGACTCTAAAACGCCATCAGTTCTGGCACAGCCGCCATGCCGTGCTCTGATTTCCTGAGGAAAGAGTTCTGAGCACCTCGTTAAATGAGAGGTGGAATTTTACTTTACTCTTCCTGGAGTTTTTTTAGTAAAATATAACGTAGCAGTTAAAGTGTTGGCAGGGTATTGCAGGGATGTGCTTCCCCTGTTATTGCATTTCTAACCAGTCAATACGCACCCATACGTAGGTCACTTTTCCATTCTGATTTTTTGTTTTGTTTCATTAATTTTACCATCTAACACTCTAAAGGTTTTACGGCCACTATTTACACTTAGTGTCAGGATAGAAAGCTCGTTGAGTATTTCCCTACATGATGTAGTGAATACAACCCAGACTCTTTCTCACCTGTGCCCTTGGTCAGAAGGTTGGGGAGCTACCAAATGAGCACAGCAATATGTGATCGTGGAATGGGATAGGGATACTCTATTCCAACGCAGTCACTGTCACTCCCAAGGTCATAGCCAACCACAATATGTTGCTCAGCCTGTTTACAACTGATTCAGCTCTCCTCTGCAATCCACACGCTTGTCCACAGTCAAATCTTTTGAAGCTTCCCAAATATAGTTATCTTTAGAACCTACCACGAGCAACTCTGTGAGCAAGCACTTCACAGGTCTCCACAAACAAGGGTTTTTCTAGTCCCACACGTGTGATAAACAAGGGTTAGATCACACACGTGGGACTAGAAAGCATAGAAACCTCTTGAGAAGAAGTTAAAGATAAGAACTTTCTCACAAGATATACCTTAAGATGTTGTGAAGGACATGCAAATCAGTATTTTACCATTCTTTGTCTCCCTGAATAAAGATGGCTTTAGAGACATCATCAAGAGATGCTTTTCTGGATTTCCCTGGGGACAGTTCAGGCGCTGCTGGCATCTCGCTGATACCGTAAAAGTAGGACAACAAACTGGGACTGAAAGGAAAAACTGATGTTCAGAGCCAAACTCGCACAGACCCACAGAACGCCTTCCCTCATCAGCAACCTAAGTCCACCCTGCTAGCTCCCCGAGTCTTCCTTATAGGATCCACTTCACATTTTCTTGATGGAAGTGGTAAGAACAAGGAGGCACCGCTTGTTTCACCGTATATTTCAGTCTGCTTTGGGGTTGTTGTTTTGCACTTGTCAGGTGCCTCATAAATCAGTGTCTGAGGTCCTCCTGGTTTTGTTTCAGTCTGGCATTTACTAGAATGTTTTCTGGAGGTGCGACATAAACAGGAAGATATCACTTGGTATCGAGAGAAGTTGAAAAAGACAGTGGCTTGATGCATTTCCTAGGAAATAGAGGCAGACTCTTGTCTGTTTATACTCAGCCCATCCATTATTTTGTCTCGGATGCTCAGGGTTCACAAAACATCACAGAGTCACAGACAGTTAAGGGTTGGAAGGGACCTCAAAAGATCATCTAAGTCCAACCCCCATCATATCTTGACTTTCACCGACAGCCCTCTGAATGTTTAAGTTGCACAATAAATGACTTAAAGTAGTGATCAGGTTTGTCCTGGGCTTCTCATTAAAATGCAGCTACAAAGCTTCTAAAAACCCCAGAAAATCAGGGATTCAAATATTCCTGCAGGATGGCTTTCTTTTATACTGGTTAAAATGAAGCAATGTCCTTCTAAAAGCTACTGTCAGATACCTTGGTGTAGACAAGGGAATATAAAGCAGTTGAGCTGAGTCTCTGTGCTCAGCCAGCCCAGACATTTTGGGACTCCTGCACCCTGGGACAGTAGATTTTGGTCTTTTACTGAATCAGGAAGGTCCCTACTCCTGTTTTGAGCAATATGCATGTTGCAGAAGAGGTCAAGAGCAGCGGTACGGACAGTGAATCTAGTGTGCCATATGCTCTGCCTGTTCTCAGGACTATTTTTGCAAGCCCGTGTCCTCAAGTGAACAATTAGTCATGTTTATTGTTTCCAAGTCGCTAACAAACCTGCCATGCAGGGATGACTTACATAAACTGAGCTCCTGATCCTTTCACCCAGCAACTGGAAACCAGCTTCTGTTGTAGGTGGAGAGGGAAGACCTGTCCTTAACCTAAGCAAAGCAGATTCTGAACAATGCAAAAACAGGTGTAAAATAAAGAATATATAAGTATATTCTGGGATGCTCTTGTAGCCTCTACATTTGCTGCTGCTGTAACCTCAAAGAAGAAAGCTTAGGCTTCTTTTGTGTTTCACCTTTTGGTGGGAGGATGGCTGGGAACCGTTGCTAGCCCCCTCCCCAACCCCTTGGGGGGGGTGGGGGGAGCTCTCTCCTAGAGGAGCTCTCTGTCTCTCAAGACGTATGGCATCAGAAGCAGGAGAAAGGCAAAGATGGTGAAGAAGATGATGAAGGAAGGTGAAGAAGCAGGAAGTACCTTCCCTTTTAGAGACTCTGTCCATCGATCACCTATAGAGTCCAGACACCGAGGCAGGAGGTCGGCTAGGAGAGCTCCCTCCAGCCCCAAAATAAAGTGCTTCTTCAGCAGAAAAGCCCCACAACTACTATTTGAAAATGTGGGGATTTTCAAAGCAGAACAGGGCTAGCTCAGAAACTCAGTAGACAGAAGCTAGTTTACTGTGGTGATTCTGTTCCCAAGGGTCCTGCTCATTTGCAGGAAGATGATTGCCTTGCTCGTTAAGGTTTCTCTCAGGCTGTCAGGTATCATCTGGGTAGCTTTGAGTTAGTATTAGGAATAACATGATGGTTAGAGAAGGAGTTCAGAGAAGGTCAGACAGAGGCTATGATACTAAGAAAATCACTCCCCAGTTCATAGAAGTAGTGCTTATCCTTTCCTTTGACTGAGTTTGGAGCGCTTCTAGCAGAAGACAGGAGTAACCCAGCGATCCAGGCACTGTTAGAGCAGCCATGGCCCCACACACAAGCTGAAACTGAAGGCACTGAGTCCTTAAGCAACATTAGTTTTACATTTATGCAAGAGCTCATCAAATCTGTTCAATCACCCAAGGCTTCAGGCCTTAGCTGAGCCCTAAAATGAGACTTAACTGGAAGCACAGCTTGTATCAGCCTCAGAGAAAAAGCTACAGGAGCAACCTGCTTTACCTTAGCCCTTCAAGTATCTCTCATCCCAACTTTTAATCCATTTCTCAGACTCTGCCTCTTCAAATATGTCCCTGTAGAGGCCTCTAGCTTCATACTAGTTCTGTCCCACATTCTTGCTTCAAAACAGAAGCGCAGGCTGCTGATAGAAAGATGTAGCTGTTGTCAGTAAAGGTGTGGGTGTTTCAAATAAAGCTTTTGCCTTAAACCATTGGTCCCTAGACATATCCCTGTAGTGCTAACTAAATAAAAGGTTCTACAGCTCTACTGTCAGGTAATTCTGTCAGCTCACAGATTGGCTGCTTTAGGATAGCTCCTCCACAGATACACGTTTTGAAGAGCTGCCTAGAGTGGTCTAGAGTCATTCCCAACCAGAGGAAGGAGATAGCAATTAACGAACATGGACAACCTGGGATCTACTGCTTGATTTTACTCTCTGCTCTTTTCATTTCATTCCGTTTCTTTTTCAGCAGAAAGCTATAATCCATCGTACTTGACATTAACCTTGACTTGAACACTAGCACTTGCATCCACCATTGGCCCTATACCATCCAGCATCAAACAAGGAAACTCAAGGTAGCAGAAAGATCATAGAGAGCTTTGGCACTCAGGAATAACCCGCTTCCAGTACAAGGACTAAGGAAAGACTAAGTCTCGGGATACCTTTAGGGTCCAGCTAATAGATGCTGATGAATGGATGTTTTCTTCTAAAGTATAAACCATCCAAGACAGGAGCAGATCTTTAGTTTATATCTCCTAGAACTACTCATTTTGAAGTTGAAGGTACTTTGCTGCCATGGAGCTAGTGCTTACAACAGCAGAGCATGCATGGGGTCTGTTTGGGAAGGAGGTCTGTTCAGTACATTTTGGAGCCTGAGGTTTAAAGAAGATGTCATGTGAAGGCTTTTATTTATCGTGTTAAATTGCCAGTGGCACCTATTTAGAGCTAATTAGTTGCTGAACATTTTAAATGCTAATATATGAGGCAGTGATCAAATATGATGTTCAAAGCTTTTGTTAGAAATCCAGTTCAACACACGGCTGTTTTTAAAGAAACCGATTCATCTGTGTCCGTGCATAGGCAAACATATGTGATGTCTGAAGAAACCTTGTTTGCTGTTAGCACTTTCTGTTTGCTCGCTTGTTTCTGCCTGGTTAATGAGCACACAAAGATAAAATTATCTCCGGCGTAAATTAAGCAAACAATCGCTTTTAAAATCGAGAGCACACAAAGAGCGTGTGTTTCCGCGTGCAGCTTTCAACCATATTTTGAGAACGTAGAGAGAGAAACATCTATTCTCTGTGGCAGAAAAGCAATAGTCATCTGCTGTTCGTAGAGCAAGAGGATTATATCATTAAGGTCAGAAAAAACCCAGCTGCTTTAATTATAACACCCTGATATATCATATCGAAGTCTTCATCATCTCACACAAACTCTAGGAAGATACCCTAGGGATTCACTTCCATCATCTTGCTGTTTCTTGGGAAGGAAACTACATAAGTAACCTCCAAAGCACTGACTGCTTCAAGTGGTGTGATGTTGTGTAAAAGCATTTTCCCCCGAGCTCCATAATGCTACGGCAACTATTATTAATCTAACTTTTACAGTCTTGGCTCCTCTTTCTGTGGTGTTAGTGGGGAGAGAAGGTATTTTTGACAGCTAGGAAGCTACTCTGCAGGCTTCACAGAACGGCTGCCACACGTCCCCACAGGCTCCTGTTCAAGAGCGCTCAGTACTCACGCTTCTGGCTGGCAACACTGGTCTGCCTGAGGCACCCAAATGTGTCCCTTCTTTAAGGGAATGGCTGCTTTGTGTTTTAACAGATGCTATGCTTCTGGTAGCGGAGAGATTAGAGGGACCATTCAACATTGAATCAGTCATGGATCCTATTGATGTCAAGATTTCTGAAGCCATCATGAACATGCAAGAAAACAGCATGCAGGTGTCAGCCAAGGTACTGTGTGAGTAGCTCCTTCTCTCTTGCTGAATGTCACAAACTGGGGGTAAAAGCATCTCCACTTTTTTTCTCTCCAAGCTCTAAGAAATATTGTCCAGCTCACTGGAGCTTTTAGTTGTTCAACAGTTCCCCAGACTGCCTTTGAGTCCTTCACCCCGTGACACAAGCTTCCAGCAGGGAGTGGCAGGGATAACAGTACCATTTAGTAAAATAGCTGGAACAGACTGAGGGAAAACAGAACGTGGAAGGTGAGTGGTGTCTCTGTAAGCAATATCCTGAGGAGTGCACTTGGTAACTGCTTCATCTGTGCTTTCCCATAATAACTTCCAAACCCACTTTGATCGCCTAGGTCAGCCTGAAGTGCAATGTGCTTGAGGTGAACACAGAGAATACTGGGTTTAACCTTCCTTAATAGCCACTCGAGGGAAATATCATTACACCGGACGGGCTCTGATTACCAGACCTCAGTTTTGTCTGGATTTTGACATGAAGATAAATAATGTTAATGAGAACAGTTTCCTCCTTTCCATTTTTAGTGTGTGCCTGTACAAAGAGATCAGCGCCACCTCTGAACTTCATGTTAATAAGATCCTGTAAATTTAGTAACAGGTGCTGTTGAGCCAACAGTTAATGGCTTTTTCATAATATTTATCAGGGAGTCACAAAATCTGAGCCACTTTCTCCGCAATAAGGGTCTCTACATCCCACTGATCTCCCAGTAGTCAGTCAGGTTCTGGCTAGACTGCCAGCCAAGCCAGTGAATTTCCATTGCTTGGAAGGAAGCTGCTGCAGGTGGGGAAAATGTAGGAACAAAGACAGGAGGCTGAGGTTAATATTCTTCCTGCCAGCCCAAAATTAGGTGCTTTTTATGGCCCTGGTTCTTCAAGTCACTAAGGATTTCCTTTGAGATGCTTTTTCCTTTCAACCTACATGAAGTAGCTCAGACTGTAAAAGCCGTTTGCATCCTGCATGATGAGACTTTGTTCTGGCAGCAGTGACCGAGGCATTTAATAGCCAGATTCTCTCAAGTATTTTGGGCATTAATGGCTGGCTTTAGCAAACTCAACCTTTGCCCACCCCCAAAAAATTAATAAAATTAGTATTTTCATGGAAAACTCACCCAAGGCTGGGGTGCAGCCTGTTTTCCTTTATCCTCGCTTGGTTCTCACAATTTTTCCATGAGTTAGGAAGCTGCCAGAGTCCAATGACATCTTGGCACAGTATCACAGTCTCACAGTACTGATGAGGCTGGAAAAGACCTTAAAGATCATCCAGTCCAACCTAAAACCAACCAAGTAAACCTGACATCTAGCTCATGCCACTCAGCACTTCATCCAGCCTAACCTCAAGCTCATCCCACTCCTCATTTGTAGCAGAGCAGACAGTTCTTCTGTCCCTCAGAAATACTTGATTTGCTGTAAAGATTAAAACAGCACAGCAATTCCATTTCCAATGTAAAGTTTTTCTTCTAAGAGAAACCATAAAGAGTGGGTTTTGATTCTGTTATTATGTTTTCATAGATAACAGAACTTGAGGGGCCCCCTCACCTTGAGAGACCTCTGTCTGTTTCTGTGTAGCCCATTGCTCTCCAGAGCTGTGCCTGTTTTCCTAGGTTATTTAGGTTTTTTAACCACCCTAGCACAAAGAAATACTTTATTCATCAAGAAAACCATAAAACCAGAAAGGCTTTGTGTTTAGTCCTGTATTCTCCTGTGTCATGTCAGATCTGTAGAAACATGAGTGGACTCGAAATCAGTCATCTCCTGTCTAATTCTTCCCCCTTATACATCTGGCCACTTAGAGCTTCAGTGAAAATGACAGCTACCTCGCTGGGTGTAATGGGGTGCATGCAATGCAATTGCAGGCTTAATGCAGGAGAAAAGCCAGGCTTGTCAATTATTTTGAGACCCCGCTTAGAAAGCTTGAGGCGAGGTGTCAAAGCCACGCTGCTTTCTCGGGTTTTTCAGGCGATGCTGTGTCTTGCACTGGATTGTGCCCTCTGCAATTGTGACAACTAGGAATCACGGCTGTTTCCTTACAAGCCTGTCAGTGCATTTTTACAATGGGAAAATGATGCTGCACTAATAATGTGACAGCCACGTACACGTAGATTATGCTTTGCTGCCAGCATACAGTGTTCTTTCTATGTAAGAACCTGGCTGATGTCTGGGATGAGGCTCAGTGCTGTGCTCAGCAGAATTGTGGGCAATTTTGCATAATGTTCTTAATAGAACAAATGAAAACAGTTCCTTCCTCGAGGACCTCTCCCTTTTTATGGGCAGAACACCGAGAGTTCATTTAATCCAAAATCTATCACTTTCCTGCTTCAAATATTTATATAAAATTGCTCTATTCTGGACCTCGTTCACATTAAATTGCACTAGCAGTTTGCATCACAGAATTGTGGTCGGTGTTACACCAGCTGCAATTCTATCCTGACCTTTAGTTGAGACAGAGAGATGTTCCATAGAACACAGTGACTGTACACTGCTGTGCACGTGAAGGCAAAACTGAGTACCAGGGTGCACTCTGCAACAGAAGGGTATAAAAAGAAGTGCAAATGCATGCTTGTAGGTGAATGAAGCCTTCTATTCCAGACATCAGCAGAAAAATGCAGCGCAAACTTGCTAAGCATCCCTCTGCTCTTCACCTGATGTAGTACAGAAGGTTTTGTCCAGCACTGGTTTCCTATAAATATGTATCTCCCATTCAGCATTCTTCTTCTGAGAAGGAGTCTTCCTGGCTACAGTTATACTAATAAATAAAAGGTGGATCAGGAACAGTGTCTGAACTTGAAGTGTCATGGCCTGATGCATTTCTCTGCTGCTGAGAGCTCCCTTCTCCGGAGCTGTTTTGTTCTGCCAAGAGCAAGGTAGAGCAGTCCAAGAAAAAGCCAACGAGCTAACAATGAATCAGTGCAGACAGTTAGGGCATATTGCTTGAGAGCTCACACCTTGTCTTTCCCGTCCTTAGAAGACACAAATCCTTTGTCTTAGACTCTTGATGGGTGCACATCTATATCAAGACAGAGAATTACAGAGGGGCTGCACGTACTTCCTCTGTCTTTGTACTTTCAACCGGGGACAAGTAGACTCAGTCACATCCCACGTGTCACTGCATAAAACAGAGTGCCTCCACTCCTAGGCCATTCACGTTCCTTTCTGTGTGTGGTGAATTCTAACAGCACAGCTCACATTAACCAGATATCAATATTATATTAAAACCCTCTGATTGTTTCCAAGGCTGGAATATTTCTCTGACTCCTTTATATTTCTCTGCAGTCTATAGCCAGCACTGACTGTCTAGAAAGCCTGGCCACAAATCTTTAAGCTTCACAGCGTGTTCAACTTGTGTGGCTGTCATGTCTCTGATAGACAGCCACGTTATGTCCTTATTTTGCCTCAGGGAAAGTCCCCGTTCTGACAGCTGCAATATCTGGAGATGGTTTTCAAAAAGGAGCAATAGTCCAGAAAGTCAGACCCCCAAGGCCTTTTTTGCTAGAGGAGGCTGTGTGCTCTGAATCACGCACAACCTCCCTTCTCCAAAAGTTCTGTTCCCAACAAAATAAAAAAGGCAGGGACTGAAGATCATCAAAACATTCTCCATAGCTTCATCGTCTAACACCTGCAGCCATCGTGACAGAATAGTGTCTGCAAGCCAAACCACACAGAGCACAAGAACAATGAGTCTGGGCTGCCTGAGTTGCCTCTGAAGATACCAGCACCTTTTAAAACTAGGCTTTGCAATCTGAGTCTACCCAGACCTCCGTGATGCTTCCTGGAGGTGGCCTCCGGCAGAAGTCAGCTTCCAACAAATTTGTCTTGGGTTTCTGCTGATACTGTCTGAGACACAATGGCTCTATTAGCTAAACCTCTTTGGTATTCCCCTTTCTGGTGTTTGAGCATTGCAGAGCCAAACTCAGTGCTCAGGAACAGCTGGATTATTTCGCAGGTATATATATCTAAACTTTCCTGAGCCTCCTGGTCTCTAGATTGATTCCCGTGGCTCAGTTCATATCCCAGTCTTAGGCATAGCATACACTTACCCTATTCTCCTTCTCCCTGAGTTAATTCACAGTCACACTCAGAGAGCCATCTCAATCTTTGCCCAAACAAACATGTTTTCAGGTCTTTACAAATCTGACTAATTTCTTCACCTTGAATCCTTGAATCAAACGCTACAGCTGTTCCATTTTAACAGTATGATTGTGTAACAGCCAGCATCTGCAGAGATTCCTCGTTTACAAGTGGAGAAGCCCACAAAAAGCAGGAGCAACTTGTTATAACACCCATTTTTCTTCAAAATGAGCAAATTCCTAGTCTGTTGTATCAGCATAACTCATGGTTTCGTTGCTGGTCAAAGCACAACATACTGGGCTACCTTCTGAAAGTTAAATAGGCTGGTTCTACAGAGATGCTTTTGTCTGCCATGCCAAAGCTTTTCTATTGTCATAAGGTCTTTCCCAAAAGGGAGTCTTCCCCCAGCAAGAGTTAAATCTACTTTTACTGAGCTGGTGGGGGTGCCATTCTAACCTACGTTAGCCTAGGTGTTCCTTTAGTGAAAGGGTGAGTGAGCTCCCTGACATAGCAGGCTACCTCTGCATGATTTATAAAGAGGAAATCTTCATAAAATTATACCCAAGTTTCTTCTTAGAACGGCCCCCAAATTTTATATGACCAAAGCTCTTCATTTATCTGTGCCCTTTCCAGAGCTCTGTGCAGGAAAAATATAAAGAGATTGCAGGAAAAAAAATCACTGCTGCCTTGTCTGGAGATGAGAGTCAAAGGATGAGAGACATATGGAGATGTTCAGTAGGAAACACTGAGCACAAGCACGTCTCATAACAGTAAGACTCTAGACTTCATAGAGAACAAACTGGTTGGATTCCAAACTGAGTTCTCCTAAGAACTCTTTTTTACTGTGTCTGTCCAAATTGTGAAGTAGATGCCTCTATTTGGCCAGCATGATAGTTTGATCAACATCTTCATTGTCTCTGTTGACTCGATCTTATGCCTCTGTTCATCTCCCCGACCATAAATGTTTTGTGCTCGTTGTGAAAACCTAGGCTGTCCCATGTGATCTTTAGCCTCAGTTAAATGGGAAACGGTGCTGTCTTAACAGATGTCTCAGAACCCCAATACGTGGTGAACTCTTAAAGATGCTGATGTAAGAGCAACTGAAGGGAGCTTTAGATGATTGTCTACATTAGAAACCTAAGTGTTTGGCTTGAACATAGACACCTACACATACACACCTAAATGTAGGGTTCATAATGTCAGATGCAGTCCTTTCTCTGTAGTCAAATGGAACAGACTGCACCAATTACACTTAAAATGCAATTTGTTGACTGAAGGGAATGTCTGCAGCCAGTTCACAGCATCTGGAATAAAACACTGGAACATTTCCTGAGAATCCACTAGTATCCCTGAGTAGTATTGTGTAGAAAGACTTTCATGCGCTTCTTCTTATGAAGCATTTATTAATTTCAGGTACTGGCTTTATAGTTCTGTTGTCAGTTAATACCTGCAGGCAAATTAGGAAATGTCTCTTTTTGCACTCAAAATACAGTTACTGAATATTTTATCCAATTCTGCAGTGCCATTGAGAAAGTAAATTATTCTCCTGTGCTGTGAGAATTACTGTCTAATTCCCATCTCGATTATTGCCTGGATGTATGCACATTTGTTCACACAAATCTACCTGAATAACTATTTGTATAAAGCTGAAAGCCTCAAAGTGCATGGTTTTTTCCAGTATCTTATAAAAAAGATGAAATATAAGTTTTGTGGGCTTGTCTTTATTCTATATGTGGCACAAGTAGCCTAACAGCCACACATCATTTAAAGAAGACTCAGTGCCCTCCGCTACCTTTCCTCTCAAAGCCAAACTGCATGTTTTAGGTAATTGTAAGCAAATACCTAAACGCTTGATGGACTAGATGGGATTTCAGAGATATCTAGATAAACAGCTATGTTTTCTGAGTACATCTTCTCTTCAGACAGAAGGAATATGGGCAAAGTTTTGTAAGCAAAAGGGATACTCCCCACATAGATATTTGGCCCTTTAAAATGTACCATGTCATAAATAACAATGCACAAATGCTGAACGGGACTCTTCGTTCAGTTCTCTTCACAGAGGAAAAACAAGAGTCTTTCCTGCTGGAAGTTTGCTAGTTAAAATTATCTCTCCTGGTTGGTTAAATGAATTTATTGTCCAATCCCTCCTGTGACTGGGGAAATGAGAAACCCTTTAAAATTCTGATTCTCAGACCAAGCTGTATCCCAGTTATAATTTAAAAATCCCAGTGGCTTTCCAACAGCTGACTGTTTGGACATTGAGCCCAAACAGCCTGATAACTGGACACAAATTAAACACAGATTCAAACCTTGAATCATCTGAGGCTTCTAGATTATCAGGGAGATTAAGAGGCGAGACATGCCACCCATGGCTACTTCAGGACAGAAGCAAGGCAGAAGATCTGACAGTCTGAAGATGGAACATCAGTGTTTTTGCTCGCTGGCTCACAACAAAGTCTGTGAGCTTGTGACGTGATTTGCCCCACAAAAAGGAACATTCTGGGTCCTACAGAAACTCACAGCACTCGTGTAGGAGTGTTCCCTTCCACAAAGCTCACGCGCATGGATAGTTAGGGTCTGGCATTAAGGTTTTGCAAAATGCATCTTACAGGAAGTCCAGATTTTCTTTTCTACTGAGAAAAGTGCAATGGTCACAAAAAATAAAGAGATTTCCAGAGCTGAAAAAGCTGGGTGTGAAGGCAAACACTAGGGTTCTGCTTCATGAGAGCACTGAAAAGATTTTACTCTTTGAGTACCCTGCCTCCTCTCAGCCAAGCAACTTGTGTGAGAGCTCCTCTGGGATGGTAGCTGAAAGCACCAACTCTATCTTTCAGTGTCCACTAGATATATGCTACTGAAACTTCTTTCCAAATGGAAGCATATGAACTATTTCATAACCCTGAACATCACTTTTCATACACAGAAAGCAAACACACCACCAGAACATTCTCACTATTGCCCAGTCAGTATTCCCCCGCTCGGGAGAGGTTGGTAGGGAGTAAGACAATCATCCAGCTGTTAGACTATGTCATCACTGACCTTTTCTCTCATACTATGAGCAAAGTTACCAGGTAGGAGTTGCTGTGCGTGGGGATTATGAATGACCTGTGACTCTGGGTAAACACCACATTTCTTAAAACACTGAAACAATCATCAAGTCCCACCACAAAGGACTTCCTCTTGCTCATTTCTCTTCCTGCAAAGACAGCAATTAAGATGCTTTCAGATGATTACTTCTTAGCAATAATCACGTTGCTAAATTAAGGGGGTTTTAAGGTCCCTACACATTTTTAAACCTTCACCAAGAATTAATATTTAAACTATTAACCTGAGTCTTAATGCAGGGCAAGCGCTCCATTCAGTGTTATGAACATACCAGTCCAAGACAGTTTCAAATACACAAAAGAGAGAATAAAGAGGCTATAAAATAGCAGCTTCCTATTTGTTTGTTATTTTCATGTAAGTTACAATGTCGTCTTCAGGTTTTCCAAGGATGTGGCCAACCCAAACCAGCACCTGGCCTGAGATCTTCTCGTTCTGCCCCCGAAAACTTCAATACGCGGTTCAAGCCATATAACCCAGAGGAGCAACCTACCACTGCTGCTGGCACAAGTCTGGATAGGCTGGTAAGGCAAAATATGTTCTACTTTTGAATGAGTAGGAATGACCTGTAGTAGAAGAGTAGTAAACTCTTGACAGTGGAGTTCCTATGCCAGCTATTGCAGCATCCTTTAAACATAGGGGAGTTTCCCCACTGGAAATGGTACAGAATTGCATTTTAGAAGCAGAATGAGATTCAATTTTTATATATTAAAAATATTAGGAGAGAATAAGATTTTTTTCCAGGAAACAGATGAGCCCCAGCAGGAATTTATAGTGTCCATTCTCTTTGAAATGTGCTCTACAGCACAATCCAATTATTTATTTATCTATTCATTTATTCATTTATTTCATTTGCATGCTTACATATATTAAAGCCATTTTTAACAGCCAGCTCTTTCAGATACGCACTGGCAAATGCACATGGATTTGTTCCTTTTCTTTCCTTAATTATAAAATTACCGCTCCTTTATTTCCATCTGTCTCCAAAATTGACTCTCATCAGCTAAAACTCCAGTGTTCATTAATCTTGCTTTATTCAGTCATTTTGGAAACAAAGACTTTGCCATTAGATTATTTTCTTTACTACCAGTCATTGGATTCACATTTCAGTCTTCGATGTTCTTGCTATTTATACATTTATAGATTTAGAGGGGCTAATTATTATAGCTGTTTATAATGCCTCAGCAATCATCTCGAAATAAAGCCAATGAGCAGAATTAAAGAGCTGTAAGGCTTCTGAATCAAAACTGACTGCAACGCATACCCTCTGCTTGCTGAGCCTATCCCTAAACCCTTGCATAGCATTGGTGTGACTTGCCAGAGTGAATCATGCTTAGGGATACAACAAGAGTGAGTGTTGAGGAGCACTGGGCCAGAAGGAGCCACCTTTAGCTGGGGGTATGAGGTTTTGGTGAGCTGCATGCCCAGTGGGTGCCAAGCAAGGGTTGTCTGTACTAGGGCACCAGGTTGTCTTGCTACAGTTCTGATGGCAATCCTAAAATGCAGCTTAAATTACTGAGCAGGAACCCCTGTATCCTAATTCAGATAAGGTCCTGGGTACCTTCTTGACACCACCGTTCAGGAAATGTCTTTGATGATTGCAGTAGTGTTGTACGGTGCCAAGTCTTTCCAATCACCTCTACCTATGGTCTATTCAATCCACTGCGTTCTGTCAATAGTCATGGCAATTCAGCTGGAAAATGACCTGGCTTTTCTGGTCAGAACATGGATTACCTGGCAGCAAAAAGTAACCTCTATTAGTTCTCTGATCTGGAAGTAGTGTAGCCTGGTTATCCTAAAAGAAGCAGAAAAGATGCTTACCCCCATGTAGACTTTGGTTTTTCTACCACAGCAAGCTCACAATCCACTGTAGCATCCCAGGCTAAAACTCTTGCTGACAGTAAGAAAGAGTTTAGCATTGCTGCTGTAATGTTTAAAAGTGTTCAGCCCAAATACCTATTTGTTTTTCTTGCTGGTGATATTTAAGATAATAACTATTTATGGTCCGTTAGTGATGAGCCTTAGTATCAAATCCATCTGCAAATGTCAATGATGCACCTGTTACCTCCTTCTGGGCTGGGATTAGCAATCCCTCAAATTAGAGATGGCCACTAAACTCATCCGGAACGAGGAAAGGCAGTTTATGTGGATTAAAGCAGAAGGCCTTTTTTCTGAGCTGTAATCCCTTGGCAGCACTTGGGAAAGGTCACTGCCTGCATCTCACACCAAGTTGGATAATTTTATCCAGAAGGAGGTAAATGCTGCACTCCTGCCTCACAGGAACACCATTCAACCTGCCTGTTAGATCCTTACCAGTGAGTGCGCTGAATCAATCCCCGAATCCCATGTCTCTTCCATCAACTATAGGCAGAGACTGGAAGACTGGATTTGTTTAGATCCTCCTAACTGTTAGGTGGACATCAGGAGAATCCCACTCACAGCCGTTTTCCAGTCTGCACAGACAGTCTGATCATTTTCTACTGCTGGCTTAATACAAACACACAGCACTACTAATATTTTTATGTTGGTGTCCAACAGTTAGAGCCCCTTTTGATAATTAAAGATACAAGAAACAAATCCCTCCTTGTGAGTCAGCTCACTGACTGTCCAGTCTTACATTCATGCTTTCACAAGCCTGTTCTGGAGTTTGTATTCATAAAACACTGTCAGACCGCTGAACTTTAAACTGTCATCACAAAGTCTGAAGATGCAGCTGTGTAACTCTGAAAAGAAGTGATAAACGATTTTACTCTCGTGTCTTTGACAGCACGTCCTCAGAAGAGAGCACATTTAGAAAATACTTCCTCTGCATCTCTCTTATACAAACGCATAGCATATCTGAACCCCTTCTTGACTCTGCCGATGCCCCCTTTTAAAAGGTTAATTCAGTTGAGCATATTTTAACAGCTGTTGCACAAAACAGCCCTCAAAGAAGCCTACACTGAATTCACCAGATACTGAACCCAACTAAGAAATTACTGCTCCCTCCTTGCCTGAATTTATGTAATTCATCCAGCTGTTCCATTCTGAGAGGAGAAAATGGGGTTTCCATGTGCTGTTGTCATAGCTGTAAGTAGTAAGGCTTAATAAATAAGAAACTTATCACCATTAATTGTGAAAACCTATTTAAAAATTAAATATGCCCCAAAAGCAATGGTATAAGTGGATTAAAATGCATCCTTCTGTGTAGGATGTTATGTAGAACTGGAGACAGTTGTCTAAGCATGGATGTAGAGCATCGTCTGATACACCCCAGAACATCTGAAACATGGGACCAGCAGATAGAGCAGAGGACTGGAGCAGCCTAGCATACCTTGGGAGCAGTGGGAAGCCGAGTAGAATCCATTGCCACATCTCAAGCAATGTGAGATACCTGTGCTCAGCACGAGGCCTGAAAGTCAGGCATTTTCTGAAGCCAATGGAGAGAGACACCACCACAGACACCTCTCACAGACTGGGAAATGAAAGTCTCAGCTGAAATATACTCGTGTAGGTGTGCAACACTCAGAGTATCTAAAATATCTAGTGAGATGACAGGACTTTGGGATGCTCATGCCCTTCTGGACTGGCAGTTGAAGACAACTTAGATGTTGCCTACTATCTGGCGATCGAGTGGGAGAGCAGAACTGAGACCCAGCTGTCCTGTGCAGGTCCTTCTGGGTGGAATTAATCCATAAACATAGTCAGCTAATACTATTTGAGATGCCTATGGCCTTCAGCGGGCTCAAGGGTGCAAATAAAGTTGCAGGAGACCTGGCTAGAGGTAAGGTAGAGTATCTCACAGCTATTAAATTCCCTTGCTGTGTCTGTATTGAGATAACTGTATTCCCTTCCTCTTCTCCACTGACTATAACACACACCAGAACTAGGACCTTCACGATTCCATGCAACCATCCACAGTGTAGGCACCTAAAACCAGCTGTCTAGACTGGAAGATTTGATCCTATTTCTGTAGAGCATGATCTAAAATGTCTCATTTAAAATCAACTGCTTATTAAGACTTGTTATCTTCCCTGTGGTTGCCTGTTTGGTATAACCTGTGGTTTATTTTGTTTTGTTTTGTTTTTCTGTTCCCTGACTATGTTTCCCTATTGCTTCCCAGAGGACTATCTGGAGGACAATGCAACATGGTGTAAGCTTTGGTATTCTTATTCTTCACCTTCATTCCCATTTGTCTTTGTACAGTGCCGGACAAAGCACTTCTTTAAGTTTCATCCTCACCATCTTTTCATTGTGTGTGTCCTGTAGGCTGCTCAAATGCTCGCAGTTGTCTCTGTAATTCTGCACTCTGCCTGATTTAATTCTGCCCGGGGATCAGAGCTGCTGCTGCCTTACAGTATTTTTCTCCCAGTTTAAGGGTGATGCCTCACACTCACTATGTATTCCCTCATAAAAAGCTGGTGTCAGCATCCCCACGGTATCAGACCCCTCATATGCGTGTGCACCGTTGAACTGTGGTGGCACTCACCTCTGAGTCCTGCACCTTGAGGCAGCACTGGAGCAAAGGAAAGAAGCCTTCCCGGGCTGTCTCTCTAGTCCTACCCATCCCGATGTCTAGAGGGGCAAACTACTGAGCTTCTCTGCTAGACCTTGATGAACTAGATTCCCTTGTGCTTAGTTTTTGTGAATGTTAGAGGTTCCTGATTTTGGACAGAGGCCTCCTCCATAGGGTTCAGCACAGCCTGAGGTGGAGGCAGCAAAGCAGGACCATGCAGTTACACATCATCCCATTGAGAAGTAGCTCAAAGCATTTAGCTTGGGCTGTTATATCCTGCTTTTTAGCAGGATTAATTAGTCTACAGAAAGCACCATGCTGATGCAGCCAGACTACCTCCTGTATTAGCTGCCTTGTATCCACTGTATCACCACACAGAGCAGTGCTGCTTTCATTCAGCTGGAATTTCTCCTGAGAACACTCTGCAGCTGGACCTGTACAAAATGATTCCACAATTTCTTTCAGGAGGACATGGAAGCTTTCTTGATTGTCCCCAAGGGAGCTGAGGCCCAGGTCATACCTAATGCACATGCATACTATGGAGACTAAGAAACCAGCCATGCCATTTCATCAGTGACTTACATTCAAGTAGTGGCTGCATAGATAAGTGGATGAGACTGCACTCACTCTGAAAAAGTAAACCTTCCATGCTCTTTACCCCAGAAAAGAGGAATATATTGTGCCATGCTTTGTAGGAAACTGCTCTTTATCTTTCCTCCTGCTGTCCTTATAAGAAGGATCAATGTCCATGAGCAGGATAAACCTGAAATACTTCTTTAGGGAATAAAGTGGGGTGCACTTTACGTGTCCATTCAGTCTGTTCTTTTCCCAGTGTGCAATGATTTCTGTTAAAACAACAGCATTCAGTAGTAACTTAATAAATCTGTAGTAAACAATTCCTTCTCAGTGCTAAAAAACTTGCAACAAACTACTAAAAACTACTACTAGAAAATATGGTTCAAAATTGAAAGAATCTGCTTTACATTCTAACAATAAAAGACTAAAATCAACAGGACAGTATAATACGAAGCCACTGATCTGAATTGCCCAGGGAATCCTCAAGGGCACTCCTCAAACCGTAGTTTATGTTGCAGTTTTGTTAGAATCCACTTAGTCCCGAGTCTAGAAATGTTAAATCCATGCAGCGACAGCACAATTTTCTTGAGATAGGATGTTTACTCTCAACATGTTTTTCCTCAAGAGGCCCTAGAAGAAAATCCAGTAGGCATAAATCTTCCAGGATTTCAAATATTGAGAGTAATTTTTCAAACTCCTCCTGAATACAGAGGCCATAGGGAAAGATGAAATCAGCTAGCCTGTAAAAGACTTCATAGCTCAGGAAGTTTTGGTCACACTCTTTGAGAGTGAAGATGACAGGCTCATGCAGGTATCTCAGAAAGCTGATGACTTCCCATGGGCTACCCACTCCACAACCCTGAGATGCTGTGATGTTGGATGTGCTGTTTCACCTGTGTGATGTTAACCAGCAGATAACTCCTGTAGAACATAAGGTGTACAGCTCCTCCAGTGTTAGTTGTTCAGACTTGTTTCGTATTAGCCATCTGTATACAACAGGTACAACGAATAAATACATTTTGTCGTGGTCATTTGCTGTTAGATTTAGTCTCCAGAAATAGTATCACAGGATCACAGTACTGATGAGGCTGGAAAAGACCTTAAAGATCATCCAGTCCAACCTAAAACCAACCAAGTAACCCTAAACGTCTGCCATCTAGCTCATGCCACTCAGCACTTCATCCAGCCTGACCCTGAACACCTCCAGGGACGGTGACCCAGCCACCTCTGTGGACAGCCCGTTCCAAACCCGGGTCACTCTGTCAGTGAAAAACCTCTTCCTAATGTCAAGTCTAAATAAATAGATGCTTGCTAGAGTTACGTTTGCTTTGTTTCTGTGTCACAGCAATAGCTAAGTTTAAGCCCATGCAATCACTTTTCTCCTCATGGCTAATACCAGTTTCAAGTGGCAACGGCAAATGAATGATGGTGGCTGTCAGACCCCTCCTGGGAGACCTGCCAGAGTCATGTTTTTAAACCCAGTGATATTACTCCATCACCCAGCTGAATGGTTCTCCTCGCTGCTGTGTCTATGGCAGTGCATTCCTAATGCAGGTGAAGCAGTTACTAAGAGCTTTATTACAGTGGTTGCCCGTGTCTTCAGGTGGAATGGGTCTGCCTGCTGTTTGGAAGCTGCTTATTTCGAGCAAGGCAAGACCACTTTCTGACTGTAACAGGAAAGACAGATGTCTGCTCTAATTAGTTGTCAAAAAAATGCACAACACTGATTACTGTGTAGTGTCTGCTCTGCCTGAAGAATGATGAGTTTCCAGTCTCATTGACCATAGTGCCTGCTTCACCATCTTCTTTATATACACTTGTTAGTACCAGTTGAACTTCCTTTACCTGGTAGATGTGAAGACCCTCTGAGATTCATCATTTAATTTCCAGGAAAGCTTCAGGGCTATGAATTGTATGATGCATCCCTGTTACTGAGATGGGGAATGCAAAACCTGTGTGCAGAATCCTCTCCCAATTACTAGACTTGCATGCCCAAAGTGAGAGGAAGAAATTACAAGGTCATGGGTCTTCACTTGTTGTCTGCTGGAAAATTATGTGATAGGCTTTTAGTTTAAAACCATTACCCCTTGTCCTGTCACAAGCCTTGCTAAGAAGATCCTCCCCAAAGATAGTTCAAATCATACTCATACTCCTGGTTTCCTTGGATACCTAGAAGGCCAGTTAGTCTCCAACAAAAAGAGTTCACAAGTTTTACTCAATGGCAACTCCCCTTTGTAAATCTGAATTGAAATCTACTGGTTTCCACTTGATATTTCAGCCTCCGTTCAATGAAGACAGGGGGATTTCTTTTTTCCAATACACAGAAAGTTTGTATTATCAGCCTCTGGAAGATGAATTTAAGCAAGAAATACATCAGCTCTGCTCTTTCACCTGAACGATAGCTCACATTTCATTTCCCATGTCTGTGCCTCGACCAGTGCAGAAGAAAAAGCGAATACTTAATGACCTTGTTAATACTAAAGAAATATAGGGACTATATATGCATCCTCTTCACTTTAGCATTTGGACTTAATATTACAAGACAAGACATGATTTCAAAATTGATAGCAGGGCTTGTGTGTTCCCTCTTGACAGTACATAAACCACGCTCATTTAGATGCTTCCAAGTAGCCTGACAGTAACAATGATGACTGACTCTGCCTGGAAGATGTTACGCTATGATGAATTCTTGCGTTGCCAATGAGTACAAACAAAAAAGTCCTATGATTCCACTAAAAAAAACTTGAGTTTGTAATATATCACCAGCTCCTTTGCCACTAGAGAATTAGAGGGTCATTTTGTGCCAGTGACCACAGACCAGAAAAAGGCTTTTCAGCAACAAAGGGAGCTGCACACAAGTGGGGCTTCCAATTGAAAACTTAAAGCTTTGGTGATTTCTGAATTAACTGCAAACAGTGATTCTCAAGCTCCAAAGACAATTGCGTGTTATGCTTTCCTGGCAGTTCATTGCTCCAGCATTTTGCAGATATTAATAGTTTGCTAAACCGCAGCACACTCCTGTATTGCGGCCCCACAAGAGGAGTGTGTGATGTCGGACTGCACTTACAACAAATAGCAGGTTATAACGGAGCTAAACCTGATTTCCCAAGCCAAACATCTCCTACCTTTGGCTTTGGTTGGAATAGACAGAAATTGACCCTATAGAATTGATGCTTAGAACTAGTTGTTAGAGGGGAGGTGAAATACGAGGACTGAAAAGGTTTAGCTTCCTACAAATAGTGACCCTTTTGTGAACATTCTTTAGTGGAAAACAAGTATTTCACTTGAAGGAGGGTTTCCTATATTTTCCTCCTGCTTTTAACTCCCATGCCACAATCCCCAACATATCAGTCTAGGCTGCTGGGATAGCGATGCAGTTTGTTTCTAAAATGCAGTTGCCTGTAAACAGCAAAGCTTGAGTGGCTAAATGCAGATATTCATTGATGGAAAGCCAAGATATTGAACAATGCTGGGAAAGGAAGGGATTAATCATTATCCAATTTTTTCCATCATTAACTAAGGATAAGTGTAAGGCTGAGCAGCTGTTAGCAGACCCAGCAGCACATCTTGTATCCTAGGTTTAGGTGGTGGCCCTAGCACCATCACCACTCCACAGTAGGGCTTAAGGCATAGCTCCCATGTTACTACTGCAGATACTCAGTCACCATGTCAAACAGCAAGCAAGATGCTTCCACAGATCCTCCTCTGGCCACTGGCATGTTCTGATGCACACAGGAATAGAGAACTCCAGCTACAAGATTAGGACCTAGTGGTGTGGAGACCCTCCACGTTGGTTAAGACAGACCTTTACAGAGACTACTTCCACATCTGATGCAGACATCTGCCAGTGGTTGCATAAATAGTTCATTGCAAGTCCTTGTTTTTCTCTGTCAGCTGTGAAGAACTTCAAGCTTGACAAGATATTTAGTTTATAGTGGGTTAGAGCCCTGCTGAGCAGTGAATGCCTGACTTTTCCACACACAGCCTTACTAACAGCTACGTGACTGAAGCTCTTAGAATGCAGGCGTTGGGTGTACTCACTGGGGACTGAGGAGATGCTCATAAGTTCAGCATGTCCTGGTGACACTGTGATCTGAGGACAGCAATCCTGAACGACCATCGTGTACATGTCTCTGCTGGTTTGCTTGGGTTTTGCTGCATCTGTACTGAATGTTTGTCCCGTGTGTGTCATTTCCAGTACATAAATCCAACTCTCTGTGTCTCACTCAATGTCTGCAATGTCGATTCTCTGTGGAGCTGGGTTTATTCATCAACCCCAGAGCTCAAGGTAGTCAGTAATGGGCAGAACTCAACACAAGTGCCCTGTGTTAGTGATATGGCCCGAACTACCTAGGCATCTGCAAGGATCTAACAGATGTGGTAAGGGGCTTGCAGACATCCTTCAGTCTTCTGGATGCTTCAGAAGACTCCAAAATGGCATTAGATTCTTTCTCTATTGAATGAGGTACCTAGGAGCTACTCATAAGATCCCAAAATGGACTAAAATGAGGCAGCTGGCCATCTGAACGACTCAGTAGCCTCCACTAAAAGGCTATGGGCTACCCAGAGAATACCATCTAAGGCCTTCACCTGAGGGTCTCAGGTGTGGTGCTGGGGACCTGTGTGGACAGTGGAAGAGAAGGAAAGCCCTCCAAAGGCAGTGAATATCTGTATGCAGGCAGCTGAATACCACTGCAGCTCTCCACTGTCTGTGATGATGTTCTTTGACACTCAGCTCCCATGTCAACACCTGCACTGAGGGCTTTTCAATTGTATTATCCTAGATTTCTTCCCCATCTGAAGCACTGAGGAACCTGACACCTATAAAATACAAATTTGCTGTGTATTTGTTCAGCTAGCAATGCCCTAAACAACAGCAAGAAATATTTCCTTGTTAGTCACTGTTAATGGGTGCAAATCGCAGGATTAACAACTCCAAGGTCCTCTTTAGGATTTATTGCACTTCCAAATGCTATGTCACCTGGTTCTGAGGCTTTATTCTGTTAGCTGTTGTCTTGCTGAAGTGTTTTCTAACAAAGAAAACAATACTCACTCTATTATCCAGGCTAATGACAACCTTCCAGCAAGGAGTCCAAGGCTTAATCTGCATTTGCACAATTCACCATTTCATTCTAATGGATTAAAACGCATAGTCAGGGGAGCCCTGCGCTCTGAACATACCTGTGAGTGCTTCATTCTCCCTGCGCTGGCGGAAGTTGCCATAGTAACTTATCAGGGTAAGTAGATGGAGCTTTGCCTGTTATCAGGAACCAGATAGAGCAAAGAATCCTGACTGTGGATCTCGAGTCAGCTGTTGAAAGCCAGGCTGAAATGAGGAAAGGACCTGTCAGAAATCTTCTGTGTAATACCTTGGTATGAAAGAATGATGGAGGGAAATGGGGGGATGAAGCAGAGCAAGGAGTGGTATCAGGTTTTATTGCTAATATTTAAATGTTGTTCTGATTTCAAAGTATGTTGAGTTAAATTTAAGGTTCTGGTAGTCCACGTGGCTTGCTACATTCCTCAACGTGACTACCATCTCATCTCAGCACAGGAAAGGCAGATTGTCTGAACTGTCTTGCACCTGCCAGCATTTCAAAGCTCCAGGAACCTACATCCTCTAGCCTGAGACAGGTTCTGTAAGCAAAGAGGGTGATTTGTGAAGGAGAGGGTAACAAGATGTTCATAAGCCACCGTGGAGATCCACACTCGACCAGGAAAAGCTTCTTCATGGATAGTCACCCAAAAAGTGCTGCAGAGAAAGGTGATGGGTTTCCTGCTGAGGGTACCCTAGAGCTCAGAAAGGAGGGGAACAGTAAGGGGAGCTTGAGCAGGTTTTGCCCTGTTGGGAATAGGCAGGCAAGGAGTTTTGAAGTGGCCAGGAATTTCTTGCTGGGAGCTGGGTGTGTGCTGATGTGCAGGTTCTGGGAACATCCAAGATCAGACACCTTTGCTTGAGAACTCAGTGTGTCACACTCGCAGGCTTCGGGTGTGAAAGGCCAGTGCAAGGAGGTGCCCAGTGCCCTACATTTACTGGCATATCTGATAAGGGATGGCGGTGCTGTAGCCTGGTACAGACACCCTACAGCTTTGGGTGCAGAACCTGTCATGTTGGCTGCCACCACAGAAGTCAGCTGCTGCTCTGCACTGCAAATTCAGGGAGAGAGGCCAGGATCATAAGCAGGAAAGCCAAGAAGTGATTTTCACAACACAGTCACCAGCTTTTGCCCTTTGGGGTGCATCATACAAGACAGCTTGGGCTAACTCTGTTCTTCTTCAGAAGATCTACTAATCCTAAAAGGATTCACGAGCATCAGCTCCATTTGAACATCACAAGCTCATCAGAAAGCCCAAGGTTAGCCTGATTTGGGAGGGTACTAAGCATCCAGTTTCCATGAAGAGCACTCACCTGCACAGTTTTATTTGGACATTTTGCCAGGTTTTCCTAAGGAAGAAAACAAAATGAGATAAAATCGCTTAAAACCACCCTGGAACACAGTGTAAATGTTGGTTAGCATGTACTTTTCCTACAGTGCTAGAAGCCTTCCGAGGGATGATGTGAGGCGAGTGAAACGGTGTCAACTTTGCAGACTGAAAATTTAGATGTTTTGAGGACCCAGGAAAGAAAATTCTGGGCATGCCACGTCTATACATCCCTTCAACAGAGAACAACCTCTACAATTATATGTTTAAGATGGGCAGAATCTGTTTTCTCTCTTTCTTCTGACAGTGACAAACTCTCTGCATCACCATCAGCCCTAGCCACAGATCTCATTTAAGGCCAAAGCTGTGCATCACCCCACTGTCAGTATTCAGACACACAGTCCTGCACTCATGGGCTCGGATCCCAGGATTCATAGTCACTCATTAAAATTACATAAGGAGCTTCTGCCTTGACACACCAAGATGACCCTGATTTCTGAAAGCAAGGCAAGCATCATCCTTCAGGGTGCGTGTCCCCAGATGGTGGCTGGGGGAGCTGCCCTCTGGGAACTGCAGAGTGCCTGTGGCCACCATCTAATCAAGAGGTTTATAACTGCCAGGGAGCAAAAAACAACAAGCAGAAGAACTGCCTGAGGAGTTTGCACTGTAAAACAGGCAGAGCTGAGAGAAAGAATGAGACTGGCTAATTTCAAGTTCATTTCCACAATAGCTTAGTGAAATGAAAAGATGCCTAAAAGCTGCACAGAGGGGCAGACCCCTGAGGCTTCCATTTGAGTCTCTCCAGTACAAGCCTTCATCCTGAGGCCACTGCTGTATCCCTGTGGGTCTCTTGTTATACTGTCCACAGTAATACCGAGCAAGTTGCCATCTCTTCCAGGCCTTTTTAGTTTTCCCCTCTCCTTATGCAAAGTCTTTAGTGGCTTTTGATCACTCAAGGAGGTGTCACTGCTCTTTTCCCTCCAGTTTTGAACTTTACAATTAAACCCGTGTCATGGATCAGCTCTGTGCTCTGCAGTAACACACACTAAAGTCAAAAGTCAGCTCTGAGTGAGCCGGTGTAGCTGGGCCACCCAGCATGGTGCTGCACCATGGGAAGCTGCTAATTCAGGTCCTAGAGGCAGTAAAGATAGTTTAGCACCGTTTTGCACCTCTTGACCTGCCTTTCTACAGGACTAACAGGTTCAATTGGCTCAGCTCTGCCACGCAGCTTCCAAGTCTGCACTGAACTTGACTGGGATTACCTTGAGGACCTCTTTGTACCCAGATGCAAATGCACCCCTTGTCTATCCGCCTCCCCATACGTTCCTCTCCAAATAGCACAAGGCTTTCTACACCAATTCTTTCTCATTTTCAGATTTTGAGTCTCCTAGAAAGACATAATTCATGCTGCTGAGGTTACCTGCTGACATGCAATTCTGCACCAAAAGCTGTAGTGGCCAGGGTCTGGTTTGGATGTGTCCGGTTTGATGAGTGAATTACAGATTCACTTGCATAACCTCAGCAGTGTAGAACATAAAACTGGATCCAAACTGGGCCTCTGGAGTCAGCTTGGCCATCCAATCCATGTACCTTCCCAGGACAGGCTGAACCATCCTCCAACAGTGACTGCAGTGGGAATGCAGACTGCTCAGCGGGCTACATTTTTCATGTTCAAGTGACCAAGGTGAAATGAGTGCTGCTTGCCCTGAATGCCAACAGGACACAGTAGCAGGAGTCAGTAGTTTAAATGCCTTAGTACTCTAGGCAGTTCCTTTAGCAGTACAGCTGTGGCTGTGATGCTCTCTTCATTGCAGCTGGGCTATTCACTGGTGCTGCAGCCTGGTGCCTCCGCTTGTTGTGTGGGCATCAACACAATGCTGGCTCTTTCCAGAGTCAGAGGTAGGATCACAGAGTTGGTGACTCAGAAAGAGTCTTGTAAGAAATGTTACGAGCCAAGAACTTGGAGCAATCATAGTGCTAATCTCCTCCCAAACTTGGTGACCTTGTGAAGAAAGCTTTGCGTGCCCAAGGTATAATAATTCCTGAACCCTGCCAGGAGATTGCTCTGGAGAGCTGGCCTATTCCAGGACTAATCTTAGCTTGACTGTATGGACAATCCAACCTCAGTGTGTCCAGGGGTGTTCCTGGCATTCTTAACTTGAAGAAAGCTACTCAGAAGCTAGACCACTGCTTGTAGGTGCAGTGGCGTTTGCTCTTGCATCCCTCATGCATCAGTGATGCTTTTTCTGTCCTGTGTTTCATATTTAAAACAAAAAGCAAAACCCAAAAGAAAACTGTCTGTAGAAGGCAGTCTCAAGGGATCTTAGTCCACAGATGAAGTAAAATGAGGAGAGAGCCTGGAGCTAACAGGAATAATCTCTCTAGTGTGAATACTGTAGGATTCACTAGAAGCATAAAATTGCAAGCAGGCAGATATCTGATGGTTTTAAGACATGGGTTTAGCCCAGTTATACCAAAGGACTGGAGAACACACAATAGGTCATCAGATAAAGAACGAGAGAAGTAAATGTACTGGGAGCCTGTGAAAATGGCACAGAATTTCCTCCCTAGCTAAGGTAGACAACAGCTTAGACAGTTAAACAAGAAAATGAAGGCGTTTCTGAATTCGTGGCTCAGTTATGAAAATCCAAATAGCACTGACATGGACAAGATACTGAAATGACAGTATTAAGCACATGAAATTAAGCAACCCCAAATTATTATTGACAGAAACCAATCTGACATGAAAATACATGCTCAAACTGCTGTGCCTTTGTAGTCGCTTCAGAAAAAGCAGCACAGCAACAGCAAGCTGCCATTTCATCAAGAGTGTTACTTAAATACTTCATAATCCTTCTATAGAGCTCATGGCTCAAAGACAGCCTTGTGGGAAATGCAAAAATCTTGTGCAGCTCGCTGGAGAATAATAGAAGAATCATGCTGTGGAGGTAGGTGACACCACAGAGCATCTCTGCCTGATACTCTTTGTCACTGGGATAATCAGCTCTGTAATGTAATTGGTAACACCCCCCTGTGATTTCAGTGGCAGTACTCAGCATCCTGCTTTAAACTATTCTAAGACTTGGAGAAAACCTACACTAAAACCAGTAAGAATGGGTACAGGCTTTTAAATTCCTGTCTTTTACTCTGAAGAAATGTCTGGCCTTACTAGCTGGCTGATAGAGGGAGTCCCCATCAGAGACCAGTACGCTTCCACACAACTGTGGTCTTCTACAGGAGTCTGTCCTCCTGTGTCTCACTGCACAGCAGTTTCAGGGTTTTATAGATAGAACAGAGTATGAGTCTTGCAGGTAGCACAGATTGGTTGCATAATAAAAGTGTTCTAGAATATGCAGTCTGAGAGGGAGCTAAGTCACTTATGATTTCAGTCCACTTCTATAAAGCACATTCCTTATAGAGCCAGGTACAAGGTCATGTGTCTGGGAACAATAACTACCTGCCAGACTGAAAGAATGAGACGTTATCTTGCAAAGGAAAGACTTAAGAGAACAGAGTAGATAGGAGGGATAAAGCCATCCTTTTAAATAAGGATTTATGTCTGCCTGACTGTGGAACTGATGGGTCTGCTTGTATCACTGAACAAGAAAGCGCTGGGATGTGATGAAGGGCTGGACCACTGACTGAGTAAATATGTAAGTGGTATGAGCATTCTCCATCACAGTTTTGACCCACATCAATAAATATTCTCTAAGATATGGACATCATTTTAATGATGTCAGGAACCATTCCCAAAAATCAGGAGCTGGGGCACAAGGTCAATCCACATTTGAACTCCCAAACCAGCATCTTCCTCCAACACTACCACAGTGCCTTTTATCCCTAAAATAACCCCCCTGAATAGCCAGCCTCCACCTTTCAGAGAGCAACTGTACTTGTTCAATCCTTATACTGATATAATATTTGATAGTATTCATGTCTGCTTTTCCCAGTTCACCCAAGTTGTCTCAGGGCGATACCCAGTTTGCTTCTTGCAGCAGCTGGAATCAATGGGACAGATACAAAAAGTTTCACCAAGATCCCCTGCCAGTTACTGACTCCCTCAGTTCCCTTTTGAACCAGCTCAGTTGTTTCTTTATTGAGCAATTCATTCAGAGCTGAAAATAATCCCCAAACTGGAAATAAAGTGCTTGACTTTCATATTTCAAGGGAGGGCTGCTAATTAGGTAAAAATCTCTCAGCATTTTATTTATATAGAAAGAAAATTTGATTTGGAAGCCACTGAGAACCCTAAGTGCATAATTTTGTATCACTGTTAAAGAGATGTTTTTCAGCTTTTATTTATGACCTGATTTTATACAAACCACCTGCAGTGTTATGGGCACGTAGGAATACCAGCTAAATACAGGGAAATCAGACATCATCTGGAAATGTCAATTGCTCTGTGATCACCAAGGGGTGGTTTCAGGAGAGGGCTCATATAACTTGCAAGTGATGTCCCACAGTTTTCAAGCAACTGGATCAAAAAGAGGGACCAAAAGAATGAGGTCATTGCATTGGCATGGGAACATGCAGGAGGAAGGAATTATGAGTAGGTGGTAGTGCATTGATAGATGTCAGAAGATGTAACCACTGTAGTATACACAAGCCCACAATACGTCTGTAGCCAAGTTGCCTTCTGAGGGCAAAAGCAAACATTAGGGTTGACTGTTTCTGCTCCAAATAGACCTGTCACCTCACCGTAGTGATCACTCACCTCAAGATATAGAACAATACACAGATGATTGTTCCAATACCACTGCAGAGGAGGGGATATACCCGCTGTACACTCATACCTAGTTGGCTAAGTTTAGGTGTCTTCACCTACCAAGGCAGGATTTCAGGGTATTCTTTGAGACATGGTTGACTTTGCAACCATGGAACCTCAGTCTATCTCTCTCCTTCAGCTTCTCAGGCCTGAAAGATTGCAAACCTGTGCTGGAAAGAGTAGTGCCACACCAGTTCTAATCCAGATACCCATAAGATTTCCTTCCAGTATCACTGTGCCTCTTTCTCAAGTCTTGACTTTTTCTGAATAACCATGCTAAACAGTAGAAGAGAGAGAGATTGGCATCGTGCTGAGATAATTCTTCTCCATACTGCAGCTCCAAGCCCAAGACCCACTTGCCATTCACCTTCTAGCATCAAAAAGGGTGCAAGTGCAGGGCAGCTCTGCGAGATGGTCGTACTCAGGGCTTATTTTGGCTCTCAGTAGCTTCCTGTCACACATACCCCAAGGCAAAGTCAGCCTCCCTCTGTACAAGGTCTAAGCCAGTAGAGAACCTGCTGGCAATGAGGTAAATCCCACGCAGAGCTTGTTGTACCACCTTGGAATCATGCAAAGCTGCCTTTGGATGTTTAAGGGCTTTAATTTTGAAGTGTTTTGTCATTTGGAGCCTGAAAGGTAGGCACTGCTTCCAGATATTTCTTTCCTGGGAATGCTTACAAGCCCTCATCCCAGGAAGAAGAACAAGCCATTCCACACATCTCAGCTCAGGGTAATGTTCAGTTTTAGCAATGCCTACATCAGCTTAAACCTCAGCTTGAAGCTGTATGACCTAGCTGCAAAACTCAAAGATGTTCTCTGTCTCCTGTTCTGTAGTTACCTCTTGGAAGGCTGCTCTAGGTCAGGGGATGCCAGTGATTACTCACAGCTCTTTTCCTATATTCAAAGCAACTGTTTTAAAGCCGCATGGTCTTCCTCACAAGCCCTTGTCTAGATCATATATTACTACTCGGTATGAAAACTGCAGATTCCAACTAGATTGACTATAAAACATCTGCAGGTTGCTGCAGGTTTTGATTTCTTGCTCAATACTAGATGAAAATCCTTTCGGCTAAACGTGAATGAGATTGGGGTTTATATAGTAGCCACCTGAGATGCTGGTCATCATTCTACCCTCTGAAAAGAAAAAGAGGTGTAATTCAGGTATTTTTTGTTCCTGCAAGTGGTAGGACAGCACTTACTGAGCTCTGTACTTGAACAGTTGAGGGTAGTGGTGGCAGCCACTGCCACTTGCACCACTTTTGCTGCTTGCTGACAGGTATTTGGGCTGGTTCCAGCAGTAATGAGCCTCGCTGCTCTTTAGAAACAAATTTGTCACCACCTGACAGCAAAGGTGCACTGCTAGGGCTTCAGAAGAAAGGGGATGGTTTACAGATCTATATCTTTGAGGATTTATCATCAGAACCAAACATAACGCTTAATCACTATGTCATGGAAAACACCAAGCAACACCTGCGGATCCATCATGTTGCCACACGCAGGTAACTAGGGCAAAGCTACTCCTTCCCTGTTCAGCTAACAGCATGTTTCACAAGAGGCAGGAGGACTATCCAGCTGTGATCTGACTGCTCCCATACAGAGGCAGCAGAGGTTTTCTGGAGGCTCCTGCCTGAGCTGCTCCTCAGGACCCAGAGCATCAAGGCTTCTGCATGGTCACACAGATTTCTACCAGAGAATATTTGTTCCCCAGTTCTTTACCCCCCGCCTTGTTCCAGCTCACTTTCACACACAGACAATCTCAGATACATCACAGAAACATAAATATTGCAGATTTTGGCTGGATTTATTTTCTATAGCTGCTGCCACCAGCTGTGTTTCCTGTACGATCTGCTGGCCACAACCGTTGCCCTGCTGAGCTATTGCTACCCAGCAACTCCCCCACAGGGCTTCAGCTCTCTCAGAAAAGGATCATTAGTAACAGGATTTTCATATAAGCTTTGTAACAAAGGGAGAAATGTCTTCTGCCCTTCCTAACAAAATTAATAGTGCTACAAACCCACAATCCTTCTAAAAATTACAGTCTCATCCTACTATTTAATGTAGGGTATGGCAGATACTCAGATGCATTTGGTGTGATTTGACTGACCACATTTTGCTAACCACATGGTCTGCAGCGTTGTTTCTGTCCCTAACTGCTGCAGTTGCTACTAAAGCTTTAAACACACTTTGTGCCTAGCCCAGTTAGAAGCCCATAGGGCCACTAACAGTTCTCTGGGATCGATCTCTCAGCCCTGCAAGAAGTTCTGCTACCCAGCCTCTCCATTCTTCCAAGGCTTCCAAAAAGTATCTTACACATACAGTATAAAATTGTCATCTGATCATGCTTCTATGTTTTATATTGTCATCTTATGTTTCTAAAAGTGATATGAGATGATAAATATTGTGATAGTATTCTTTAATGTGAGAATAATATAAGGCACAGTATAAGTCCATGTAAGCACACAAACCAGGACAGACTCCTTCCACACCATATCTGTATCATCACTGTGGCTACAAAGAGTTATAGGAAGTATAAGCACCACTCAAACTTTATAATCTTCCATAAAGAAACAAGTATGTGCATTTTCATATTCCCACATCACATCGCCCATTGCTTACGGCCAACTGTGACTTCATTAGGTATGACAAATTATCAGAGTTAGGTGATAAACAGCCAAAGGAGACCAGCAAACGAAATCATCATGATCACACAGAAAGCTGTCGGGGAGATCCTCATGCCAAATACCTCTGAATAAGACATCTTCAACACAGACTGCTCATCTAGAGATCCTATAAGAGTGACAATACCTTCCTGTCTGCAGTGACAGTGTTCAGACATGATCAGAAGTGCAGATGCCAATGAAGAGATGACCTTACCAACAGCAAATCTTTTCAGAGCTAAATCAGCCAGTTTCTACTGCATGTTAAAATCTGTGCTGGTCTTGATAAGGCTGTAACACAGCCATCTGCAGGAAGCACGGTTCACCATGGGACTCTGCATACTGTTATGACAAGGCTGTATAACTTATCACACAACTCATGATCATAGAGGCAAGGCAGACCACCTCAGACCAGAAAGATGCAGAAAGCAAGCCCAGGGCAAAGAGAAATCACATCATACAAGGGAAGCACATCCAAATCGACCAAACTCACGGGCCACCATGTAAAGTCCCTTATTAGCAGCCATCTGTCCACAGAGAGGGAAAAACCTGTTGAGACTGGCAGCATAGCTCTATCTCTCTCCAAGATTGCACTCCCTCTTTCCAATATCACCCTATCTCTCTCCGAGATCACTCTATCTCCCTCTCTGAGAGCCTCTGCAGGTAGTCTGTTCTCCTATGTTGTGCTGCTGCTGTGAAGCTTTCCTCCCTGAGGCTGAACTTCTGTCCCCAGGTGAAGCAAAACACCTGCTGCCATTTAATCCAGCTTCTCTGTTCAAGTTGCCTGCCTCTGGGAAGGCAGCCAGGGAGTGTTTTCCTTCACACCCCTCCATGAGAATCTGGACACTGACTTCTCTCACTGGGAGAAGGTATCATCCATGTGTCAACCTCGGTTCTTAACATTTCAGTGCTTCATTTTTATGAGGATGCTATGGCTATGAGAAAAACTAACTCAGAGCACATGATCACGCTGAGACCAGAACACTCTTTACTCTGTGATTTGCTTCTGACTCCCATGCATGAACACAAGAGTGTCAGGAGGTGCGAGGTGTCGATGGTCTGTAACGGTTGTCCAGTTCCTCAGACATTGCTACCTCATGTAGTGGTTGTCCTTTCTGGCAAAAATCCCTCCAGAATATTGTCATAAAAAATCTGTCACAAAACATCTGAGGCAGGGAATGAACGAAACGTGTATTTTCCACTCTGCAGTAAGTATCCTTGCATTACATTTTAGCAAGCAACTTCAAGTAGTTTCTATTAGTGTCATTGTCCTATGCTTTGCAGGTTTCTCACATGGAGAATGTGAGGAGTTATTTTCTAAAAGCATACAACCAAATTATCCTCTTCTCATTTATCCCTGTTACCCACCCTGTCCAACTTCATTCTCCACAGGAGGACTGGAAGACTGGAAAAGTAAAGAGTGGAGGCCATTTCACATTTCAGGCATTAAATGCTTTGATTCATTGCTTGAGAGTTAGACTGGTCACTCAGTAATTCTGCTGCTGGGTCAGGGAGTTTAGTTTGGAACCCTTGTCCTCGAGGTGCACGTTTCCAAATGGATATAAATGCTTTGGGTAGTATTTCAGTAGACATCTGCACTTGTGTCTGCTGGTTCTTGTTGCCCACCTGTATTTCACAAGGCCAGGAGCTTGTTTAGTATTTAAAAGGCTCTGTATAAAAAGCATTAGCAATCAATAGCCAGAATCACACTTTCTCTCGTGGTAAAGGAAAAGTGTGCAGGAATCTAAAAGGCATTGGAGCAAAGCTTAATCCTTGGGCTCTGCATGTATTAACTTCTGCAAAGTCTTTGATCAAATCCTTAAATGTCAACAGCCTCCTTTCTGTTTCTTCTGGGTTATACAACATCACACACAACGTAAGAACTGACCTTTATTGTTTGCAGGCATGCCTGAGGATATTTGCATCATCCAGACACAGTGCAGAGGTGCCAGTCTCTGCTCCTTAAAGACCTGAATTACTCCCATGGTATGGAAAGCAGACTTGCATACTCATAGAATGATTCAGATTAGAAGAAACTTCTGAAGGTCATCTCATCCACCTCCTACTTTCCCTTCATATCTTCATTTGGTTCAAAGCAGGGGCAGCTTCAAAGATAGGTCTATCTTCAAGTGAGATCAGGTGACTGAGGGCCTTGCCTCAGGCAAGGTTTTAATATCTCCAAAGATGGAGATAATGCAACCTGTTTCCACAGTTTGCTCTGATATTCAGCCACCTTCATTGTGACAAAACTTTTCCTAACTTAAGTGTAACTTATTACACTTCCCCATATTGCTGCCTGCATCCACTGTCTCTCATTCTTGGGCTGTGGAACTTGAGGACACCTGGTTCTGTCTTCTTTGTAGCCTCTCATCAGGTAGTTGAAGGCAGCAGTAAGATCCTGTCTTTGCTTTCTCCACCCTGAACAACCTGACTCTCCTTCCCTCACGTCACGTTCCTCAGCTCCCTGACTTTCTGCTGTTAGAAGCAGTTAGAGATTTGTATATGAACTCCCTTCCTCCTTCACAGCAGCAAAAACAGCAGTCGATGAATGTGCTGCTACTAGGACACAGCATCCATTTGGCTGGACGTGTGAAAGAAGAGAGCACAGATTCCCTGAGCAGCGCAGTTCCACAGCAGCATGTCAGTAGCCGGCACAAGGAGCATTCCTGCTTGATCTATCAAAATCAGCCCTTGCCTGGACACTGGACAGCACGGAAACAGCATGCTCACACGCAACAGCAAGAAACAGTCCCCTCAGCTTTATGCTGAAGTGTAAAACATCTACATAGCACAGCATAAGAACGGTAAGAGAGGTCTGTCAGTGCTGCTCACAAAGAACACTGGCTGGAAACCTCCATGAGCTCTGAAGTTGATTATTCTGACCATTTTTGTCTAGCCATGAAGAAGCCCAGTAAGCAGCACAAGCAAGGCGTGTCGAATTTGGCTTACGAGGCATCAGAGCCAGAGCCATTTTTTAATACTCTGCCTGGTCAATTATTGTCTGCTGAGGAAAACCAAGTGGGACGGAATAACTAGTTCCTCCAGTGTGGAACTCCAGAGCATCTTGCTCATAAAGTGCCTGACCCCTCAGTGGATCCTGTGGGGTCTCAAAATACTCCTTCTCTGCTTCTGAATGGCTATGCAGGGGAGCCAACTCCCTCTCAATGTAATTGTTTCCTGCTTAAAACAAGAGGAAAGTAAAACCCACCTCACTCACTGCCATTCTTATATCGCTGCTGCTCTCCCCTGCCACGCAGGCACTGCTGAGAACAAGTCCCCAGCAAGCGAATATAAGCACAACCACACTTGCAGAGCAAAATGCATCCAGAGATAACACATGTCAAAGACCTCCAGTTACTGAATAGCTAGGTAGCTTTCCTCTTAGCACATCACATGATTGAGTCCTAACTGAGCATCACATTCCTCTTGAACTTGAAAGCAAACCATTATGGACAAATGAGTCACAAAGCCAAAATAAAAATCAGTCGGATGACTCCAGCACAACTGACAGAGCTATTGAAAGGATTCTGACCATTAGCTATCACTTCAGTGACACCATTTTTCATGCTGACATGAAAGGCAGCAGAGGAACTATTTTCTCAGCCTCTTGCTTCTTTAGAAAAGAAGGCAAACCAGACACCAAACGTTTAGAAAAGCGTTAGCTGCCTTTGTCACCCTCGTATCTTCATCCTTCTCTAGTATTGATCGCATTGCTCTCGATACATCCCAACACCCTCTTGGCCTTCTTGACCATCAGAGCACATTGCTGATGCAAATTTGGTTTGTTATCCACAAACACTCCAAGTTCCCTCTCCTCAGGGGTGCTACCCAGCCTGCATTGATGCACCCTATTATTGCTTCCCAAGCAAAGAACTCTACATTTGTTTCTTGTTAAACTGTTAAACCTTCAGTCTGCATGGTGAGTATGGCATCACAGTCTGACAGTGATGATGAGGCTGGAAAAGACCTTAAAGATCATCCAGTCCAACCTAAAACCAACCAAGTAACCCTAACATCTGACATAAGGAACTATCTCCTGGAGTTTCTAGGAAGCTTTAGTGCCCAGGTGTGAGGGGTTTTTCCAGCAGTACTTTTCCTTTCCTGAGGTAAACACCTAGAGACCATCAGTCTGCTGAAAGAAAGTAGATTAACATGCTGTCCCTAAGGTTGGCAGCCGCTGCCATCAGCTCCCTGTACTGTGCTGGCAAAATTCTGTTTGTGGCAAAACCAAAGCTGCTCAGGGCTGTAATGCAGGCTACCACTCAGTGTGTCTCAGCAAGATCAGCTCGTGGTGTTTGGAGTCAAAAGAATGTGAGGAGGAGACATTTAGGGATGGCATGAACTTAGTCTGCACAAAATGAGTTTGTCATTCATGGCACAAGACCGCAAGTAGCCACTGTGCTTTCACAGAGAGGGAGCAGCAGTTATGTTCCTGCAGTTACCAGGCATCTCTGTCCTCCTGCAATCGCATTTCTTTCTAGTTAGCCTGTTGGGCTCACTTGGCTTGTCCTTATGCATTGTTTTCCCCCTCCTCATTGTTATAACCTCTTGTTCCTATTTCTGGCAAGAATACTCTGTGGATTGGCCATCAGTTTGAGTTATCATTGGGGAGGGATGTTCAGTGTATTTTTGTGAGAGGTTTTCTGTGCTTTCTACCTGCTGTTTCTTTCACTTTTCAGAGAAAAAAATAAGATCCAAGCACTGATACCTGCCTGCTGTCTGGTTTTGATTGACAAGTGAAACTGCCTTCAAACTGTCTCTGGAGTCTCCATCCAGTCTAGGCAGTAGCACTGAATAAAATGGGTCAATTTTGTTTTTAAAAACCCCTAATTGTTCAAGTTTCATTTGGCTTTGTTCTGCAATGAAGATATGGATTCAGAAGCTTATTCCAAAGCAGCAGCTCTGACATCCACAGTGTTTTGGTAAACAGAAACCTCACCAGGTTTACATTGCCATGAAACTCTTGTTCTGCTGCTTCTGTATAAAGGCAGCATGGTCACCCAAAGCACTGCTAGGAGAAGAGACTCTTAAAATGCATCTTTCGTTCTCTGATGTCTGTACTGGTCCTGGAACTATTTACAAGCAGGATTTTCAGTGCCTGTGCTTTCAAGGGCAGCATCTTGACTCAAACTGCAGCCAGTGCCCCAGTGTACAGCCACAAAGTTATTTCTGTTCTTTGGGGAGAAAAATCAGACTGCTGGTGCACATATCCTTCAGGGCAGGATGTCTGTCTAGAGAGGAAAGTAGTTGTGCATACAAGTCTAGAAATCCAAATATAGCCTCCAATAGGTGTGATAATTATTTCCAGGAATAAGTGATAGGATGCAGTTCAAATCCATAGGGCACATGGTTCCAATGAACATGCAGTGCATTTATTAGGGTACTCAGAGGATTTATGGCTGCTCTGCAGGAGTACATCTGCTCTGTGACTACAGGCAACGTTAGCTTCCAGGAAAAGTTTCTTGAAACTTTAACATGCTTTAACCTCTTGCTTGATGACTTGATGTATCTAGAAGTGAGTTGCTCTGTTTTTCATCAGCAAAGGATAGCTGAGAGCTTTCACCTGTGCTGGATGCTCAGGCTAGGGGAATTGCTCTCACTCCTCATCCTCCCCAGCTTCAGACTGACAAGACTCAAGTACACACCACAAAGACCCCACATAATCATCAGCAAAGAATAGCTGAGAGCTTTCACCTGTGCTGGATGCTCAGGCTGGGGGGAATTGCTCTCACTCATCCTCCCCAGCTTCAGACTGACNCACATATCCTTCAGGGCAGGATGTCTGTCTAGAGAGGAAAGTAGTTGTGCATACAAGTCTAGAAATCCAAATATAGCCTCCAATAGGTGTGATAATTATTTCCAGGAATAAGTGATAGGATGCAGTTCAAATCCATAGGGCACATGGTTCCAATGAACATGCAGTGCATTTATTAGGGTACTCAGAGGATTTATGGCTGCTCTGCAGGAGTACATCTGCTCTGTGACTACAGGCAACGTTAGCTTCCAGGAAAAGTTTCTTGAAACTTTAACATGCTTTAACCTCTTGCTTGATGACTTGATGTATCTAGAAGTGAGTTGCTCTGTTTTTCATCAGCAAAGGATAGCTGAGAGCTTTCACCTGTGCTGGATGCTCAGGCTNAGTGTATTTTTGTGAGAGGTTTTCTGTGCTTTCTACCTGCTGTTTCTTTCACTTTTCAGAGAAAAAATAAGATCCAAGCACTGATACCTGCCTGTTGTCTGGTTTTCATTGACAAATGAAACTGCCTTCAAACTGTCTCTGGAATCTCCACCCAGTCTAGGCAGTAGCACTGAATAAAATAGGTCAAATTTGTTTTTAAAAACCCCTAATTGTTCAAGTTTCATTTGGCTTTGTTCTGCAATGAAGATATGGATTCAGAAGCTTATTCCAAAGCAGCAGCTCTGACATCCACAGTGTTTTGGTAAACAGAAACCTCACCAGGTTTACATTGCCATGAAACTCTTGTTCTGCTGCTTCTGTATAAAGGCAGCATGGTCACCCAAAGCACTGCTAGGAGAAGAGACTCTTAAAATGCATCTTTCGTTCTCTGATGTCTGTACTGGTCCTGGAACTATTTACAAGCAGGATTTTCAGTGCCTGTGCTTTCAAGGGCAGCATCTTGACTCAAACTGCAGCCAGTGCCCCAGTGTACAGCCACAAAGTTATTTCTGTTCTTTGGGGAGAAAAATCAGACTGCTGGTGCACATATCCTTCAGGGCAGGATGTCTGTCTAGAGAGGAAAGTAGTTGTGCATACAAGTCTAGAAATCCAAATATAGCCTCCAATAGGTGTGATAATTATTTCCAGGAATAAGTGATAGGATGCAGTTTAAATCCATAGGGCACATGGTTCCAATGAACATGCAGTGCATTTATTAGGGTACTCAGAGGATTTATGGCTGCTCTGCAGGAGTACATCTGCTCTGTGACTACAGGCAACGTTAGCTTCCAGGAAAAGTTTCTTGAAACTTTAACATGCTTTAACCTCTTGCTTGATGACTTGATGTATCTAGAAGTGAGTTGCTCTGTTTTTCATCAGCAAAGGATAGCTGAGAGCTTTCACCTGTGCTGGATGCTCAGGCTAGGGGAATTGCTCTCACTCCTCATCCTCCCCAGCTTCAGACTGACAAGACTCAAGTACACACCACAAAGACCCCGCATAATCATCAGCAAAGGATAGCTGAGAGCTTTCACCTGTGCTGGATGCTCAGGCTGGGGGGAATTGCTCTCACTCATCCTCCCCAGCTTCAGACTGAAAAACTCAAGTACACACCACAAAACCCCTGCATAATTCCTGGTTTCTTGGAAAGGAAATACAAGTATAAAGACTGAATGGGAATCATAGGTCTCCAGTAGTACCTGATTTAGAAGAACAGGTGTTGTATGACACAGCACAGCATGCAGCAGCAGTTAAGTATAGGGGGATATGTCTATATACGTACACCAGATTGTCCTGATAAATGGATATGATAAAGGAAGAGCCCCAGAAAAGCCCATGTCTACATCACACACTTGGCTTAGTCCTGTAAGCACTCAGTGCTTCAACTCAACAAATCTCCTGCCCCATGGATGTGCTCACTCTAGAAGGTTCACAGGTTGGAGGTAGCAAGAAAGAGCCTTTTAAACCATCTCCCATCTGTGTGCCTGCATGAGTTGACTGTCCAGTGTTGAGCCAACCAATTTAAGAGCTCAGAGGAACAGGGAAAGAACATGAAGGTGGCTGTGCACAAATAGGAGGCAGCATCCAGCCAGCAAATAATGGTGCAAGTTCCTGCTCCTCAGCTCTCATGTTTGACTACTGTGTGGGAGAGCATCCTCTAGACTCACAGAACACGGGAGGCTGTCCTGTCTCATCCAGCAGAGCTAACTCTTTTGCAGTTGTTTACAGATCAAAGCCAGAGCTATTGTCCTAGGAGAGAGTTAAGAAGCCAGATGGAGCACGACCTCAGCACACACCAACTACACGGGACAGCAAGAGCAAATTCTAGACAGTTGGAGTGATAGATTCTGTTCTGCACAAAGAAAGAGGAAAAGGGGATAAATAGAAAAAGGAGAAATAATTTAAATAACCCAATGAAATCAGGAGTTGCTTTTACAAGGCTATAACACAGCCCAAGGAACACAGCCATAAACAGAAAGCACAGTTCACCATGGGACTCTACATGTTGTAATGGCAAGCTTATACAAATCATTACACAACACATGATCACAGAGGCAAGGCTGACCATCTCAGGTCAGAAATATCCAGAAAAACAGCCCAAGGACAATGAGAAAGTACACAATACAAGGAAAACCCATTCAAATCAACCATTGTCAAACTCACAGTCCACCATGTAGTCCAGTAGTCCATTATTAGCAGCAGTCTGTCCACAGAGAGGGGAAAAACAGTGGAGACAAGCAGCATAGCTCTATCACTCTCCAAGGCAGCTCTATCTACCTGTCTGGAGACCTCAGCAAGGAGTCTAGCTCTTATATAGTGCTGCTGCTGTGAAGCTTTCCTCCCTGAGGCTGAACTTCCGTCCCCAGGTGAAGCAAAACACCTGTTGCCATTTAATCCAGCTTCTCTGTTCAAGTTGCCTGCCTCTGGGAAGGCAGCCAGGGAGTGTTTTCCTTCACACTCCCCCATGAGAATCTGGACATTGCAGTCTCTCATGGGGAGAAGGTATCATCCATGTGTCAACCTCAGTTCTAAGCACTTAGAAGTAGTTATGCTTTCATTGTAATGCATGGTTATTGCTGCTGTGACTAAACTAGTTGAATCTCATCACCCCTCCCCATAACCACTGAAGATTTATGTCCAGTGTCATAACTACAGGGCTGCTCCTCCCCATATGTGCCCATTTGTGGCTGGAGGAAGGAACTAGAGAGAATGTAACTGTTAGCTTGATATTTAAGGCAGAGTAGACAACAACTATTAGTTCTGCTGGCAAATGACCAGCAGGTCAGGCTCAGCAACACCACAGGAGGATGCTGCCATTCAGAGAGCTGAACAAGGGAGAGGAGGAATGCCAAATGCATGAGCAATCATCACGGTGTTTTCTTTGAATGGAAATCTTGGTTAGGATTCTACAATTCTCCTGCTTCTTGTTCTTCCTTGTGGCAATCTTTTTACACAAAAGCAAGATGTTAACAGTGCAGAGTAACAGGCATGCTAATAAGTGTAATTCTCCTTTCCTTTTTCTCTAATACCGCATTCGCTTCATGTTCTTCCTTCCATTGTACTGAGAATTTTAATAAAGAAAACATGGTGCTCGGCTGATTCTCTCTTTAGAGTTTTATACTTTTGTTAAGCCATGCTTTTCAGAGCGTTTCCACATTGGAGACCAACTGCACACCCACCCCCTTTCCTCTTGTGACCATCAGAATCCCTCTAGGAACCTGCTGTTCTGGTACACAGAGATGTAACAGCAGCAGAACAATCTGTCTAAACCCCCTGATTGATTTGTTTTTAATCCCTTACCATAAAAGACTTCTGTTATTTTTTAAATGTATTTATTTTTCTC
>VZRI01003289.1:155406-178589 GCA_013397515.1 Upupa epops
CTCCAAATTCCTGGTGTCGATTGTTATTGGCTTTGATGGCCAGATGAAGCACGCTAGCCTGAGCCACATCGGACAGGATGCGACTGTAGCCTGCATTAGTTACTGTCAGGAAACTTTCAGGGAAGTACTGAACTAAATTTACAGGGGCTAAAATGTGTGCTATAAATTATAACAAAACCACTGCTGCTGAACGATTTGATAGGTGAGTCCTGGTAATTTCTTCTTAGAGTTTCTCAAACTGCTCTGAGCCCTTTGGAGGAAGAGATTTTAGAAAGGGTGTTTTCACACTCCATTGCCAAAAGTCATATTTCTTTCTGTCAAACACTGTGTCTTTCCTCTCAAAGGTAATTCAGAGGTGGCAAGGTTCGGTCTTTCCTCACAAACCCATATTAGCACCTAGGCAGGGTTACCTAGGACGCTTCCACCCCATGCCAGTACCTTCCTGGTCCTTTTCTGCTCCACATCACCAAATCCCAAGTCTTTCCCATGACATTCTTGAAATACTCCAATTAAGATGGTAAGAAATGAAGGATTCAGTGACGTTCAGGATCCTTATGGGATGCTCCTGAAAATACAGTTCAGGCAGCGTCCTCTATCTTATGCAGAGGGTCATCTCTTCCATCTGGTGAAGAACCCCCAACTGGAAAACACCACAGTGCTGATAGCTAGAACAGAGAGACAATAATGTTCCTGCTGTTTCATTAGCTCTTTTGTGACTCTACCTTTTGAGAAGCTGTATTTTGTCCATCCTGAGGGTTTTCTATATTGTAAACAAGCCTAGGTTTAGGTTTTACTACAAAATTACACATTTTCTTGTGAAACTATTCTTAAAATCTGTGGTCTTCACTGTATGGCAAAAGAAAGCAAATTTCCAGCCTTTGTGACTACTATTAAATCCTACAAAACATGAATCCTAAGGCTCCTAGGTTTTTGGAACTGCAGCACTCGGTGCTTTTATAATGCCATTACTTTTATGATAAACTCATAATTGTGGGAGCACAGCTCATGATCACTGAATTTCTGGCATGGCCTTGCGTGGATCCTTGCTGAAATATAGCAGTGGACTTTGAAAATGAGACAAATAAATAACCAGCGTGCAGCTGCCTCAGTCCTGAGGTTGCTGGCACAGAGGCCAGGCTGCTTTTAAGCTGCCTGTGTGCAAGGAGCAAGTATCGATCTTCTGTCCAGCCACTCACTTCCATCAAGAGGAGTAGCTGGTAGGATGCTGCCTGCCAGCTGTAGGCAGCTCTGCAGCAGGTAATGCTCAGTTTTATCTGTTTGTACTCACAGACAGCTGTGAAGAACAGGCAGGGAATTGTCCAGGCTTTGAGGGAAAAATAAGGCAAGCATATTTTACCTTTCTTTGTGGAGTGACTCCCTCGCTATCCCTTGCAGCTCAGTTGCTTCAAGTTCTGTAGCTTTGCTGTCACCACCCATCCTGCCCTCAAAGCCTGCAGCAGATGACACAGAGCATCTTCTTCTCACATCCCATTTGGGGCCCACGCATCCCAGTGACAGCATCCCTGTCACCACAGAGCCCTGCAGCCTGCTGTCCCTCTAGAGCCTCTGTGATGCAGGGGGGCCTTGCAATGGCACTAAAGGGAAAGGGAAGGGGCAAGTATCAGGAGGTGATCAGTGCCTGTTGCTGCTTGTGCCTTCACAGAAGGCAGGCTTGATGTCACTGCTTTTACTGCCCAGTACACACGGGGCTGCAGTCAGAGCTGCCTCCAGCTTTCTCAGACCATCAGGAGCAGTACCCACAGCTTCATCTCCCCCAGCTCTTCCTAGCTCTGTCTCACTTGTCCTGCCATCCAGCCCAGGGTTTGTGCTTGCCTTTCATCCTAGAGAGAAAAAAATCAGCTTTACATATGCAGCTGTCTGAGTCTGACCTCTGCTCTTTGCATCATGAAGCAAGTGGTGTATCCCCCTCTGCAATGTGGTGACACAGGGTGCCCAGATGCCAGCAGCACGCCTGCAGTGGCAGGGAGATGGATGACAACCTACAAAGCCTACCCAGGAGCCACAATAAACACTCAAGCAGTAACAGCAAGTCTAGCTGCACACTGTGTTTAGCTACCTGATTTAAATATAGCTTGAACTGCCACGACTTGCAGGTAGACATATCCTTGAAAGAGCTGTGAGTAGTAAAGCACTACTCCAAAAAGGACTTTTCAATGCAAAGAAGGTTCTAGAGCTGTAGGAGCAACGCTTTGCTTATCCAGGGACAAATCCTTGTTTGATTTCAAGTCATTTTCTTCACACACAACCATTTTTCATACATATTTATGGATGTATTATTAGTGCTGCTTTCTGTTCTTTTTCCATTTGGAACAAAAACTCTTCCGGAGAGACCTTCTTACTCTGACTCCCACAGTTTGTCTCAAAACCTTGCTACTGTACCCATCTTATCCACACAAAATTGCTCCCTCCTTGTTTGCTCCTCAAACAATCCAGATTAGTTTATGCAAGTAGTCTTGCAGAGTGCATTGAATTTATGGCAGAGGTGAGCAGTGCGCCTCGAGTTCGTACAGCTGACTGAATCAGGAGGCTCGGGCTCCAGACACACGCATGTGTTAGCACATTCAGCTTCAAAGGGACCCGAAAAGAAAGGATCCATTTCCTGATTCAGGATTAGATTGAAGACCAGTATTGCCAAGGCCATTAAATTGATGACTTACCACTCAGCCGTGGCAGAAGAGAGGAAATTGATTAGTCTCATTAGACTTCTGCTGCTTTAGGATAAAATCTTTTGAGAACACTGCATTACTTTGCTGCACTTCAAACTCAACTTCAACTTTCTTCCTCTTTCAGAGGGCTCCCTAAGCACTAGGTGTATGTAGCTGGACCCATACCCACGCTGTGTTGTCTCCTGCCTACATCTGCACAAGCTCCCCTGCAGCCCTGAGAAAGCTGCGTGCAGTTTTCCTGATAGGATTCAGTAATTGGAGTGCTTAACCCTATCATGAAAGGGCAAGAGAATGCAAGTCCACATCAGGCAAGGATAGCTTACCCTCTCCTCAGTAGGAAGGCAATGCAAGTCATTAGTATATTGACACAGTAGGTTTGCAGTACAAGGCTCTCTCTGACTCTGATTGCCTTCCTGATAAGCACCTTTCCTGGTGAGCTGACTCACCTTGCCAGAAATGTCCTTTCATAACCCTCTCTCTTATTGTTTTCATTCTAAAACTCCCACTTTTGTTATTTTGGACCTAGGTGTTTTAACAAAGACATTTGCATGTGATAGAACACCGGTGTGGAACTCCCTCTCATCTCTGAGGGAACTCTGAAAATCAAATCATGCATCTTCCTTGGAGACTCTCTAAGAAAATTAGTCAAAACATAAAATACAGAGCTTCCATCACCACCCTCAGCACCTGGGATGCCACAAGGCCTCTATTCTGGTTTATAACTCTCTCCCAACTGTTTATATTCACCACCTGTAGGGATGCACTTGTGTATATTTGTGTTAAAATAATCCCAGATGCAAATATCCAGAGCATTGACAACAAACTCCAGTTAAACTGAGTGACTGGCAACCAGAAGCACTATGGAAGGGAAATCTACCAACACTAACTCTGGATTCAATGAAAACATAATCCAGGAGGAAGCAGGAGTTTGCTGCTGTGGCTGTGCTGCAAGGTAAAGTGCTGTGGTACCTGATGATGTGGAGAAACAGCTCTGATTCCCTACTCTTGGCAAACACCCACCCTTGGGCTGAGCCTTTGACACCTGACATGCCCTTTGGGATGGGAGGGTTGGAAGGCCACAATAGGCAGCAGAGCAAGCTGCCCTCACTCACTGCTTGCAGCAGGCAGTGTCCAGCTGGTACAGAGTTTAATGCCTTCCCAGACCCCACAGGGGCTACTGCAGGAGCTCTGCCCACTACCTGGACTCAGAAGAGGCAACAGTCCACAGCCCTGTCTGCTCGAGGAGATCCATATAACATTTCTGCTCTAGGAGCACACACAGGCAAAAGGGGGAACAGATTTGCAGTGACCCTAAAATCAGGATTTAATGGGCCAAGAATGCTGCCTTAGCCTGATGAACTAATTAATTAACCACTTCGGAGCGTAAGCAAGCCTGCCTCACAAACTCCCCAGGTGGAGGGAGTTGGGCTCTGAGAAATGGAAAATGCCAAGAGAGGAAGGAAACTGTAGGGTTTTTTTAGTTGAATGGGAGACATCTCCGGTATTTTATGCCAGTGAACAGTAGTTTCCAAATCTTGTGGTAGATCCTTCATCAAAACTCTCTCTCACCTGCTCTGGCTTTACTTCCTTCTTAGCTTTTTCTACTTCCAGCCACCTTAGCACAGCCTTTTCTCCATGGCTCTGTCTGTTCTGAGTAAATAGATGAATGCACTGCTCATGGCTGAGGGAGAGGAAGGTCAGAAGCCCAGAAGTTGCTGCCAGGCAAGATGATGGCTGCATTATCTTTCTGATGAATCTTGATTTGCTTCAAACCATTGAGAATCCAGAGAGCTTCTTCAGTCTGGAAGGCAATGAAGCTATGTCAAGAAGTGACCACTACAAGAAAGTCAAACGTAAAGGTACTTCAAGAATGAAGTACGACGGTCCTTCTCTTACAAAGGAACACACTCCAGCACTTGCTGCCCTTAGAAACCATAGGCTTCTCACAGCTCTAGGGGGGCTTGAACTACTTGCCTGTTACAATACACAGTTCCCTGTAAACCCTTGAGTTTGAAGAGAAGAAACAGCCACTCGAGTACTGGTACTAGACAAACATTTCCAGGACAAATTAAAGTTGGTATAAGCTTGAAATACTCTACCAGCAACTGTTTACATTAGCTATTAACATCTGTGCTCCGGGAGATGAAGAGCTGTTCAGGAAGGAGCAGTGCTTGACAGCTAAGCCTCAACACAGAAAAGCCTCTGGCATTTTATCTTTAGGATTCCAGCATATTCCTGCTGCTCCTTTTACACTGACCTGCAGTAAGAAGCCGATTCCTCCAAGTGCTTTGGGTTTGCTTGATTCGGGTTTACACACCAGGCTTTTAGCGATGCTCCCAGGTACCTACAGGAGGGGGAAGGCTGCTTCGAGTTCATGCAGGTCTTCGTTTCAGACACTGGTGTTTCCAATCGCTTCCACTTTCCAGAGGCAATGCTTGTGTTTACAGAGGAGCTTGGTCTGTCACAACTACTGAAGGAGGACGACTGGCAGTGCAGATCAAGCCAAGAGCACTAATAGTCAATCCTTACAGTTATTAAAGGCCTTACATTTTTTAATGTCCATCACACAGGTAGCCCTTAGAGACAATGACAGCAAAACAATCCTTTCATTTCCCTTTCAAACACTCTGGTGAGAAAAGTCTGGCTTTGGAAAGTCACCTAGCTCGTTTGTTTTATTTCACAAATGACCCGTTAGTGCTTTTGAACTGGGATTCGGTGTTGGTTCTTGATTAGAAGAGCTGTCATCTGCTTTCCTGTGCGGAAACTCCAATCACGAGCAGGCGGTCGTTGGCAGAGCTCTCGACCATTTCAAGTCACAAAGTCAAATTTATGAAAACAAAAGAACAGAAAAGAGAAGAGCCAGGAGGAAACCCAAAAGCCATTTGTTGCAGCAGAAGGGTGAAACTCTCAGAACTCACCCGTGCTGCAAAAACTAGCGATAACCATAACATTTCACAGCCCCCCCCACTTTTTTTAGAACCGCAGCCTTAATGTTTTGTAGGGGGAAATAAAGCTTTGGTTAACCTTGGCGCTGGCAGACCTCATTAAAATCACAGCCTGTCACTTCGGAGTTTAAAATAACGGCGTTGTCAGGTTTACATTCAGGCAGAACAATCTACGGTCTCACTCCCAGGGAGACACAGCGGGTTCTGCAGCGGGGAGGATGGGGGGGTCAGGGTGGGGTGCTGGCAGCAGCACAAAAGCTGAGCAACACTGCCATCTCGAGGACCCCCCCAATCCAGGTTGGTTGCTTTCTGGCAGCCAGAGTGATGCGATGCTCAAATCCCGCTGAATGTGACGTACAGTCTATCCAGCAGGGGCTGGATGTGGCGCTCAGTGCCATGGTCTGGGCGATGTGGTGATGTTAGGTTGGGCTTGATGAGCTCTTCCCCAGCCTGCTAAAAAAAAATGGGCTTGCTTTTTAGCTCACTTCATTGCTTTGGAGTGCAAGGTGAGTACAGAAGGCAGCAATGTTGGGCTGGAACTCAGCTGGTGGGTCTGTTTCAAATGCTGCTGAGGGATTGCATGACACACACGAGTGCCTCAGTCACGTAAGAAGTCAGTGGCAGAAAGAAGCAATTAATGATTTCTCAAAGTAGGGCTTTGAGAAATAGCTCTGGATATTAATTCCTCTTTGGTAATGATGCAAATATTTAACTTTTCTCACCTACACAGTAATTCCTTCTTCTGTTAGCAATCACAGATGAAGACCAGGCTATTTTAATATCCATTTTACTGGATCCCCTAATACATTAAAAATTTAACTCTTTGTCTGGCCTTTGCTGTAGCTTCTCTCTTACAAGAAGGTATTGCAGTCCAAAACTAATTTAGCACCTTGAAAGCAGCTGAAAGAAAGTAGTAGTCATGGAATCATAGCACCATAGATGGGCCTGGGTTGGAAGGGACCTCCAGAGGTCATTAATCCAAGCCCCCTGCAGCAAGCAGGGACATCCTCAACTACGTCAGGTTGCACAGAGCTTTGTCCAGCTGCACCTTGAAGATCTCCAGGGATGGGGCCTCAACTACCTCCCTGGGCAACCTGTTCCAGCTAAAGAACTTCTTCCTAACAGCCAATTAAATCTTACCATCTCTAATGTGAAACCATTGCCCCTGTCCTTTGTAAACAGTCCCTCTGCAGCTTTTGTGCAGCTCCCTTCAGGTCGCTACCACATCCCCCTGGAGCCTTCTCCAGGCTGAACAACCCCAGCTCCCTCAGCCTGTCCTTGTAGCAGAGGGACTCCAGCCCCCTGATCACTTTCGTGGCCTCCTCTGGACCTGCTGCACCACTTCAAACTGCAGATGAACCCAGATTTTGTAAGGACTGTGGTCCCTCCAGCTCAGCAATCCATTTTTCTGCCTTTTCCAGCACAGATAATTTAAGAATGAACCCTTTATTATTAGGAAATGCAATGATTTATTGTCTGCATGCAGTACACAAATAGAGCACCTACACAGCATTTAATACCTATAGAAGTGACTGGGGAATGGGAGTCCTCATTCTGATGTACACGGAGTATCTGCAGAGTATGAGCAGCATGCAAACTGTGAGGATCTCTCTCCATCCTTTTGCTGACTCCTGCGGAAGCACAAGGGTTTATCCCAAATTACAGCCCATTCAAGAGCCACTTTCCAGTGGGTGTTGACTCACTCACGGTTCAAAAGAGAAGCTGCGAGTCCTAGAATGCCAGCTCTACTGCTATTACCGTAGCAATCTGAATACAACTTTAAACAGCTGAGTTTTGAATGGCTTAAAATAACTTCCAGAGAGCAACAGCACTACTGATCTGAGAACTAATTACTCACCATCTATATCAGTCAGATTGCTTGAGGAGAGAGTTATCCGTGCACAAGCCATAAAGGAGACATGCTCTGCCTTTAACTCTCGTGTTCCCCAAGCTTAAATGAATTGAATTTCCCCTCTATAAACCCTCCTCTTTGCATTTGCTGGAGGATTTCTGTACCTAATTTACTGCCCTGTGGCTTAACAGGAGTTTACACCTTCCTTCATGAGCACTGGGCACTTGAACTGCATTGCTTGTGCTGGTTAGCTTTACCAGTAGGGACCTTGAGGCTTTTACCATTAACACAGGCAGAAGAGGAAGAAGAGGGGGGCTGCTGGTTGCCAGAAGACCATGGTCCTGCAGACTAAGTATGTCAGAAAAGGCAGGTATCCTCAGACCATCCCCACTCTGCTGAAGGCTTGCCACCAGCCTCTGAACTGGGGTTTAATGTTTGGCCTGTCCAGGCTCCCCTGTTGAGACTTTAAAGGTTTACAAATGCTGCTCGTGTCTCACGTGGAAACGAAGTGCCTAGGGCTCAGCAACGGGTGTGGAGGAGATTTATAAGGTGTCAGTCATGGCAAGAGACACCTTCAACAACCCATGCAGCCAGATACTGTCCTACTTATTTCTTACAGATGAAAATGCAGACAGTGCTTGTGAAATAACGTTCCTGGCTGTTCCTCTCTCCTGGCTTATAAAGTGACACTCCACAGAGTTTAAGAGTGGCAAAGCAGCATGGGCCATTGGCTCAGAGAGCTATCCTGTCTTCAGAACAAAAGATAAAAGAGATAAATAGCCACGAACAATATTCTACCTCAACAACCTAAAAGCCAATCTCAAAACCGAACAGAAGAATGGAGAGCTTTTATTTCTCAGGTTTTTTTAAAGAATAAAGCTCCTTGATTTCCTTTGAAAGCTCCTCAACAAGCTCCCGTAAATCCTATTACATCTTCATGTGAAATGCATCTGTTTCCATAAGAACAACGGTGACACCATTCATCCTTTGCAGCCTGTCCTTTGTTGTGTTTTCTATCTGTTCTGCTAGATTTTTCCGCTCCAGCGCCCCAAACGCAGAAGAACTGATAACATTTTAGCCACAGCATTTTATTTATGGAAGTCCACGCTCGAAATTCAGTTTGCTCCTGCTTGCTGCCTGAATCAGATCAAATGTAATTATTGTTCAAGGAGTTTATAATGCTTTATTATTGTCCCAACGCTTCTTGAACGTGAAGTCTGCATGCAGCTGCAGCTGTTTATCTACATCTAACTGCAAAAAGGGATGTAGCCTCTGCGTGTGTGTACCTGCACAGACTTCCCACGGCTAGGGAGATCCAAAGGTACTGCAGTGTACTGTAAATCAGGTCAACATCAGCTCAGCACTGCATCACTTTTTAAGACCCTGTGTGTGGAGCTCTAAATATAATAGTTATCTAAGACACAATCGAGTTGGTGGGTGAGATCTTCTATTTGATGCACAGCGTTTAACTGAACATTCAGCAGCCTGCGAGGCATGTGAATTCTTAGAAAGATGAATGTTTAGAAAACCTTGACCAATGTAGATGAGAAAGAGTAAAATCTAACTCAATTTTATTAATGTCTTGTCTGTGGAAAAAGCTGACTCTTTGTACTCGCCCAAAGGCTGAACGTTTTGCTTCTAAACACAAACATTTAGGTTTTATCACCTTCAAACCTTTTAGTCTTCACCTTCATCACCATTACAGAATTAAACTATCTACTGCCATTAGGGTAGATGATGTTTTTCACTTGTTTTCCCCTCTCATTGTCTCTTACTCAGGTAACAGACATTAAAGAAAAGCTAAAGCTCTCTAGAAAGTTCTGGTCGACACTACCCTACACTATCTGCAAGGATGAGCGAGTGACACCCGGCCCGTCAATCGAGGAGGACTGCTGGAATGGCCACACCAAGGCAAGGTGAGGTGGACCTCTCTCCACCACACTCAGTCCAAATCCCTTGGGGGCTGCAAAACTGAGGGGATTTCACAAAAGGAAATGGGAAGTACAAGGAATTGTCCTCATTCAGCTGGTAGCTGAGACTACTGATTGCCAAGGCGCCGTTAAATCTGGAGTGTGAGTCAGGGTAAATGTGCACAGCGTGTCAGCATGGGAACACAGAAAATGTTCATTGGTTCAGCTCCAGAGAGATAATTTATACTGAGATTCCAACTGCTCTTTAGCTCCATTTAGCATCCCTGTGTTGGGACTGACAGCTTGTGAGGCAATTGCACTCTGGGGATATCATACTGGGATTAAACAATAATTGGAGTTTTGGCTCTATTGGCTACTGGCTGGCAAAGCTTAGGGCTATTTGCTAGGGGAAAAAAAGAAGAAACAACTGAAAAATAGCCAACAGAGAATAATTGTGATGCTCCTACTTATCTTGTGTAGTAGGCTTGACCTCATCCTATTTCATCAGGGATGCTGTGGTCATCTCCCTTTGTTCACGATGAGATTTCTCTGAGTTTTAATTTTGAAGTTTGCTTGGCTCTCACTGTGGCAGGGCTGGAGCTGGCAGCTGAGCAGGTTGTCTCCAAAGATCCCAGTGTGTGCTCATCAGCTAACAGAGGAGAGGACCTGATTATTCCTGCTGAGAGAGAATGCAATTGGCTCAAGGACCGTGTCAGGCTCAGGCAGTCAGGTTTCAGGTCTGCAGCAGTAACCTGCGCTTTTGGCAAGAGCAGAGGAGAGGTTGGAGTGTCTGGTGTAGCACTGAATCTGGAGACCAGTGCTATCTTCTGGCACTCAGGGGCTTGAACCTTTATTTTCCTTTTACCTGGTGTTACATCTGAAGCCATAATACAAAACTGGGACAATAACAAAACCAAACAAATCAAAAACGGGGGGCAGGGGGGAGACAACGTGAGAAAACACTCACCAGTATGCACCAACTCATCAACTGATGGATGGGCAGATGCATAGACAGATTGCACACACACACCCATCGTCTAATCATTTTTGTAAGGAGCACACTTTACAGAGAGAGGTTCTGCACTGAACACACTCCCTTCCCCTCGCTTTACTACGTAATGCTCAAAATAACTCATTTGACAGATGGGAGTGGAGAGCTGCTTGGGATGCTGCTAGCCCATTGAGCCTGCTTTGAGACACACAGGAGCAAATCTGTCCCATCAGTACTCAATTCCTAAATCCCAGATCCACACAAAGCCCCTAAGAAGGACAGCTAGGAGGAGCATCTGCCTTTTTCAGGACTCATCACAAAGAGAGAAGTGTGAAGAGAGCAATCAAAATGTGTTTTTACCTTCTTCTATTCTTTTCTTGTCAGTGGGCTTTGGAAGATATGACCCCAGACCAGTGTGCTCCAGAGCTTCCGTGTCTTCCAGCAGGGTGTCATGCATCACATCAGGACACACACAGTAATAAGAGACAGATGCTACTCTGTCCACAGAAGAGCAGTCAAACCTGCTGATGCCCTTCCCGGCTTCCTTGACTAATGCTAGTGTTTGTACCACATTTGGCTGCTATTCTGAGCTCTCTTCTGCTCCTGCACTGATGGGTCTGGCACAACTTCCACACTCGTTGGAAGACACATTTTATACCTGTATTTTTTCACTCTCCTTTTGCAGGATTTGTCTTATGAGAAGCCTGGTTATTTTTGTGACTGCTTCTTAGAGGAGAGTTCTAAGGCCACTGAAAGAAGCCATCCTCTGTGATTAAAGTAACACGTTCGTTCCACTGGATGTGGAATCACAGCTTCAAAGCATTGCCTGAAAATAAGGTTTCAGCAGACCTAGCCACTGCTCCTCTGTCCTGTCCAGTTTACATTTCACACCCATTAACAGAGGAAATGTATAGTCATAGTAACAGAGCTAAAGAAATGCTGCAGGTAGAGAGGATAGTGATGACTCGGAGGTTCCCACAGAATGCCATGGCCTTTACAGGCAATAATGTTGAAAACAACTAGCTTTACATGCAAAATCCACCTCTGGGTGGTGAGCAGGACATTTCCTGCAGCCTAAAGGAAACCACCGATGTTTCTGTGGTCATACTGATCAGTATCTGATCTCAAGCACTGCTTCACAGGAACAAGGTTGGCAAAGTCTGGCCGGTATGCATACAGCTGTAGGTGTCACCCCTCACAAGCACCACTGCATTAGATGAGGTGCTGCATCCTGAATTCCAGAAAAGAGGACAACAGCAAGGAAATTCAGCCATCGCTGTTTTCCCAGACATCACTGTTACGAGTGAGAAGACAATGTGGTGTTGGCTATTGATGGGAAACAAGAATGTTGCTGGATTTTTATCAGATCCTGCAATGGTATAAAAATTAGGAGCATTGAATTGCCAGGTAGACTTTACACCTCGGGTTGAGTTCTACATCCCACCTTCCAGTACTGCTTTAAAGGGGAAAAGAGTGTCAAACCTGAGGTGAGAGAAGAAGAAAGCAAGGCTTTCTCCCAAAACAGGCACTATACCAAGGCCACCTGCGATTATTACAGTCCCCTGATATCACTTTGCTACCATGACTAATTCACAGTGTCACCAGGATGCCAATTCACACCTAATCATGGGGTAACAGACCCATCCAGTTGGCACTGCAGAAGGGTGCACTCAGCTTGTGGCTGACCCTGTGCAAAGAATGGTTTTAATCAGGTCACATCAGTTAGAAACTGTGGAAACAGGAAAGCATTTCTTAGGTGGATTCATCTTTCTCAGAAAATCCATGTTAGGAGAAAAAAAACCTCCTTCAGACAAATTGCCTTTTAAAAAGATGCCCAGCAGGACTTGCCCATCGTGTCTGTACTCACAAAATAGCATCACCTTGTTTTTGAAGCACGAATGTCTTCTGCCAGATGTAGAGAGACAACTCTTTTAAGAATATTTAACATCTAAAAGACCTCATTAAGATTGGACTCCAAAAGTTTAGCCCTTTCCCTGTACACAGATAACCTCTGCACTAATAGATGTTCTCCAGAAATTAAGGAATACTCCCAAGAATAATGGAATTCAGGCTTTAGGGCTTAAAACGAATGGCAGGTGTGAGCCCTTGAATAAGTGACTTTTACTGAAGCAGCAACAAATCTGCAAGGACTCTGATGGTCACGATAAGAATCTTCAATTACTTCAATAAACTTAGCCAACACGTTCCAACCTAAACAAGTGAGAGATTGCACTCACATGCTATCACCCTGGTGCTCACGCTCATCAGGATTATAGACTTACTAGTATATCTTGGATCTGGGAAGCTGTAAGATCCTATCACTCCTCTAAATACAACAAAAAAGAAATAGAGTTACATTAAACAGGGTGAAAAAGTGAAAGATAAAGAATAAAAGGAAAAACAAGCACTGTCATTTTCAACCTCTATTTCAAGAGGACAGGGTATTTCATCAAAAAGTTGCAGCTGGGATGAAATTGTCTCACTCTCCTGCCACATGTGTAGGCTTTGTAGCTACTTCTTCAGCTGAGAGCCCTTCACTGGGGCTTCAGAATGAACTTTAGATCAGTTGAAACTTCAGATCAGTCAGTGTCTGCCCTGGGAACGTTGCATATTGCTGACCAGCAGGGCTTTGCAATGCAAATGAACTGACTGTCCTTTACCTGAAGGAAATAATAGCTTCCTGAAGGAAGCAATAACCATTCCGCAGCACCAGTTAAGGTGTGAATAAACCACTTCCAATAAGTGCAAAACCTGCCTAATCTCAGTAGATGACTCCCCTTTACTTTTACATCTTCTTTCCAGTAGCCAGGCAGATGAGCCACTTTGCCCCTCTCCTTCTGTTTCTTCAAGCTTCTCTCCAAGATGGAGAAAAAAACCCCAACAAACTGACAAACACCACCCTCCTGAGCAAACAGAACTGGATGAGGTAGTCTGGTTAGTCGAACAAGCCAATACCCCTTTCTGGACCAGATGTGACTGCCTACCTGCAGTCCAGCTTGAGTAAGCCTGCGCTGTGTTTTACAACACCGTGCACCTGGAGAAACCCCAGTACTGGCCAGGTGGGATGGTCCAGCCACACTGCAAGCAGCAAATTATGGAGAACGCTGCCCTTCAAGGAAGAGGCCCTTAAAAACCAGAGGAATCTCTTTCTCTTTCCTTTTTTCATCGCTCCAGCACACATATAAATGGCATGAAAGATTCATCAGTCCCTTTCGGACTTGAAAGGGAAATCCTGGAACATCGACTGGACATTTTTTTTAAAAAAGAAAGGTTTTAAACAGTCTTTGTGGCAGTTGGCTATGATGTGTGCAAAGACAGCTTTGTTGTGCCTGCTGAGATAAGCAGGGCTGGTGGAAAGGCTAAGGGGAACAGAAAGCATTAGTGTTTTAGAAAACAATGCAAATTACACCCCAGTCCTGGCATAGCTGAGCACGGAGCCAAAAGCAGAAAACAAACAGGATTGTTCACCTTCTCTGTACTCAAGGGCTGAGAAAGCTGGGCAGGGGGGTTCGCTAGGAGGATGCGAAGAAGAGACACTGATTCAGGTTGGCACTTCTTTTCATTTATAATGGGCATGCAGTTCTTCTAACGGCCAGCCCTACAAAGAGATCATTAACAAGAACAGAAGCAGTAGCTAAGCTTAAAATTCACAGGGGTGTTTCCACTTACAGAACTGCAGCAAAAGCAGCTGTGTTCAACAACTTGACTCAGCCAGCAACAAATCGCCTGTCAAAACACAGTCCCAAGACATGACTGCCAGTGCGGTGTGACTTAACCCTACCCCACGTGCATCAAAATGCTTTTGTCAGAACACGTGCCAGGCTGCCTCTCAGAGGCCATCACTCACAAAACATCTTGGCCTGCATCTGCAGCAGTCCTTTATTAAATAAAGGAAAACAATTTCAAAGGTATTTACATTCCAGGTAGGCTTTTCCTTGAGGAAGCCACCGGGCTAGTTCAGTATTAGGGACAGAGTAATTCACATTCAGACATGTAAATCCATACACTTCAATAGAGATGCCTAAAGGCAAAACAATAAGGTTTCCTTTGTGTTACTCGAGTGAGAGCAGAGTCATTTGAGATTCTCTGGCATGTCTGAGTATGACACAGGACACTACATCCCATCTGGACCACAGGCTGGGCTAGAACTGCTTGAGCGTTTTGAAAATGTTAAGGTGCCTGAAGGAATCCCCACAGCCTGCCAACATAGTCATTGAAGCAGTTTTCCACAGCCTAAACACACTTACCTAGTGCTGTATGAGGTGGATACCTCCGTGGTGCCAGCAAAGACACTGGGTCTTCAAACCCTACTGGAGCAGCCACAGGACACCAAGCAGCACATGCTCTGGGGGCTAAAGTAGTACTCGATTCAGCTGCCTAAAAAAATACACCTGATATAAATTTAGATGCCCCAGGTATCCAAGCCCTTCCCCTCAGGCCTGTAGATGTGATACAGAAACCCAACACTCATGGGGTTAGTGAGAAGAGGAAGAATAACCCAAAGCACTCAGATGGTACCAGATGTCTATGTTTGTGCAATCAAATCCCAGCAGATTAAATCTAATGAACTAATTATTTATCCAAAGCACGTGGGACCTCAACAGCTGCCCTTGCTCCACTGATGAACAAACACCTGACTAGCTTTAGACTAAATGTTGTTTGTCTAGATCCGGTGAGAGGGGGACTCTGTTGGCGTGTGATACATGCATATGGGTTTTGGCATCTGTGTAAACCACAAGATGAAGCTTCAGCCTCTCAGATTCTTTTCTTCTTACGCCCTAAATGCCAAAAGGTTCATTCACCTGGGAATTTAAGTATCCACCTGACCTTAGGCACTCATAAAGTAATGGATTTCTTGTGACTCATATCTAGTATGACTCCCTGGGAGAGGTACTCTAGACTGTTCTCCTTCCATGCCAGGAATTATTTGGGGGGACACAGTTCCTGATCCAGATACTGTGGTGTTCATGACAGTTTGAGAGGGTCATTTCCTACCACTGAATGGGCTGGCCCATTTGAAGTCAGATGATCTTCAGAAAGACACTGCATCACAGTGCAGAATATGAACCTCACTCACTAAAGGAGCACCCTCAGATAGCTTTATATCTCCAAACTAAGTCATACTCTATCCATGTGAAACGTACACGAAGAAATCAATGCATTATTTTATTATTGGTGATAAGAAAAGATTAGATCAAAGGTAAATCAGAGAAACCTTGTGAACTGCTGTTCAGAGCTGGCCATAGCTTCTCATGGGTGGTTTGCAATAAAGGGCAGCTAACCTTTCATAAACAAGGAAAGCAATCCACTTAGCAATTTCAAAGCACTGCTCTCTGCTAACCGCTGCGGCCGTTGTCATGAACAAGGTGCTGGGCAAGATGGACATCCTCTCAAGCCAGTAGGGCAGTTCTCACATTCTTGCTTTTTCTAATCAACTGCACCTTGAAATCGATGATTTACTTCTAGGCTGAGTAATTTATCAACAGCAGCCATTTCATTTGTAGAGACATGTGACAGATGGAGATGCTGTTCCTTTGCAGTCCAGAGCTTCTCTGTGTGCCAAGGTCTCCATCCTGCTGCCTCCAGGCAGCTCTGCAGAAAAATTTCCAGTTTCTATGCCTGGTGATTCATAGCACTGCAGTCTGCAGTTCTCTGCACCGGGGGAGGCGGCTCTGTGTTCTCACAACAGTTAAGCCTCTACCACAAGCAGCTGGATGGGATCCCTACAGCATTGGTGTTTCTCATTATGGTACTAAGTGAAACAACAGGACATGCAGTTGGAGGCTGGGTGTTTTATGCAGTTGGGTTCTGTTCTTTTATGTTCACACTCCCCCAGGATTACTCTCCTGCAAGTTTTCAGAGACCACTGGTGACAAATGAGTCTCATCTTGAAAAGCGAGGACCTGTTACCATGAGATTGAACTCTTTCCCTCTGCAGCAAAGCAGGCGTCATCTTGTGAACCTGAAAAAGGGGTGCAAACCTTATTTTCCCTTAATCCTGAAGGAAGTCACTCCTTCTCCCTTTCTTTCACGTCTACACTGTCACACACCAATAGGAACAGAGCAGTGGCATCAATGACTCATTTGAATATTGATCGAATACTGGGCTGGCAGGAGTGAAAGTGAAGTGAAATACTCTTCATTTTTGTTTGGTACCAGGCATCACAAAAGTGTGCAGTCAGGAGGCTAGGCTGTGCTATCACTGCTGGCAGAGCACATACCCACACCAGGAGTCTCACGAACGCCAGCAGGATAGACCGGCATGCAAACTCATCACAAAAGAGATCGTATCCTGGCAAGGAACGTGAACCAGGAGCACGTCTGACCCAAATCCCTCACAGTCTAAATACAAGGCAGAGTTAGCAGGTGAATAAAGACAGATGAGAGAGAACAGGGAAGCAGGGATGCAGTGTTTCTCCGGATACCTTACCAGCACAGAGAAATAATACCAGCCCTCTGTCAGCAGAGCAGCTGTAAAATACACAGATATTTTTAACACATTCAAAGCAGGAGAAAGCATCACTTGGCAGATGCATTTAAGATCTTCCTGAGGACAAAGGGCAGCAAGGGGCAAAGTGTGATTATCTACCAAAAGGTGATAAAGACCATCACTGTAGCGAGATTACAGATGCCACCCGACTTGTGTAGGCAAGAGATCCCTGCAGGCTGTGCTGTCTTAGACTGCATTTGCCAAGGGCAGAGAGGGGAATACCACAGTAATGAAGAAACGATCAGCTGAGGGCCAGAATAAAGGATTCAGGTGTGTGAACGGACAGGAAGCACCGCACCTCACACACGTGATGCATAAACACACGCGATGCATAAAGCACACGGGAAAGGCAAGTATGGCTTTTGCTAAAGAGTAACGACAAAATCAAAGAGAACACAAAAACTCATCGTTTATGGGCCTGGATCTTGGATGGGGTGGAAATGATGTAAAAAGAAAGACTCAAGAAAGAGCTGGGGAAGAAAAGGAGGTGCTTCATTGAATCAAGGAGAGTCATAATGGCTCAAGACAGCTTTCTCACCTATCTCAGAACAACAAATATGCTATACAAACCAAAGTTCATATTTTTAAGCAGAAAGAAATGAATAAGACAGAAGAATGCACAGGTAGATAGTTAATTTAGTGTGCAGCTATTCATAATCAGAGAGGATTTGAACATGCAGTGACTTACTGCTGGCTCATGGACCAGCAATATTTCCATAGTTCACAGAGCCAGTGCGCTTGCTGGGGAACATGTGGAGAGTTAGGAGGTTGGAGAGCTGAAATCTTTCCTGTTCTCCATGCAGCTGAGCTACTAAAAAGATCCTCTGGAGTCTGTAAAATGAAAACACATATTTTTAAAAGGGTTTCACTGGAGCTGTTTAAGAACTGTGCAATCATTATCAGCATCAAATTGCTTAACGCAGCGGTTAATGTACTAAGAGCTAGAAGTCTTTTAGCTCTGAAACACAGTGCATTTTCAAGTATTCTTTCATCCTGCTATATAGATACTTGCCCGAGATTATGAACGACGGCTTGACCAACCAGATCAACAATCCAGAAGTAGATGTGGACATCACGAGGCCAGACACCTTCATTCGACAACAAATCATGGCCCTACGTGTCATGACTAACAAGCTGAAGAACGCGTACAATGGAAATGATGTCAACTTCCAGGATACAAGTAAGAAATCACTGTCTGTCATAAACAGGTCTGTTTTGAAACACAAATATAAACAGGCTCTATTGCAGTGGCTCTCTTTGCTCTTTGTGCTCTGTGCTGGTGACTACATTGAAAAGTATTTTCTAGTCCCATGAAATTCCAGTTATGTAGATGTTTTTTTCTGTTTGCTTTTTTTGCCTATTTTCATGTGAAAAATCGTGAAGACACTGATAGCTTCCCATGATGTCAGCAGGCCACTCTTCCTTCCAAAGAAACCACCTCATTTACATCACAGCCGTTTGCACTTGTATTGCTTTACTGAAGGCAAAGTTAGCACCACAGGCACTTCCCTGGTCCCAAGGTGTTTATACCCACAGGGGAGTCGGGTGGAATGGAAGTGCAGAAAAGGGACAAACACTCTAACCTGTAGCCCTTGTGGTGTTTCCCTCCCTCCTTTGTACCAGGTGATGAAACCAGTGGCTCAGGCAGCGGAAGCGGCTGTACAGACGACATCTGTCCCACCGAGTTCGACTTCGTCACCACTGAAGCACCCCTGGTCGACTCCGACAGGAGGGAGGTGGAGGCTTCAGCTACACAGCCTGGCTGGTCACCGCAGACATTGATCTTTGCCTTCGTCAGCCTCATAGTGCAGAGATGGTGGAGATAATCCTGGATGTGGTCAGAGAAACTGCGTTTTATCTACAGAAACAGCCAACTTTCTTCTTTTCTTATACTCTCGGACAATGGACCATGCTACAAACACTTGTGGTTTTCTACAAGAAGAGAGCAGTACTGCAATCTGCTTCCCTTTTTTGTTTTCCCAAAGAGTACCAGGTGCCAGACTAAACTGCTTCCTGCTTTTTTCAGATGTTTCTGAAGATTATATCCACTCTTGAGAGAATTCTTTCTCAAACCTTTATTACAGGAGACTTTCGGAGCTTCGTTTCCTTTTATGCTGCAAAAGTAAAAAAGGATCCTGTAGTGTGTGTTTTTCCCTATCGAGACAAAAGAGAGGGGGGAAGAAACCAAGACAACGGTTTTCTTGCTGAATCGGGCCTGACTCAAGGCTGCTGCATTTCAGAACAGAATGTCAATGAAATAAAGACAAGAAAGGAACGGGAAAAAATGCAATCATTCTTCACTGACAGCCAGGTTTCCTTGAGGAACTCGTGTAGGGTGATTCAGGTCACCCAAATGATCGTTGCTATAGGGAGGAATTCTGGATTTTTTTTCCCAACACAGAAGTACGTGTCAACGGTGAATGTCTTGCATTCCATCTGCCAACCGCATCAGACTGGTATGAAGGTAGAGAAGCTGAAAAATAAGTTTATCTTCTAGTAGGATAGTCACTCCACTAGCTTCAGAATATCATGTTAACGTTGTTTAGGATATAAACCTTATTGCCCAGTTAAAAAAAATGAGTAGCAGCATGATTTCACCTAACTTCTCTTAGTACTTATCCGTGTTATACAAGTGGCACAGGTTTCCACTCAGCTCACCATCAGCCGTGGTGATAGCGCTAAACAACCCCCCTGGCAAATCCCCCCCCGAAGGGTTCAGACAGAAAAAATCCCTTGCGATAGAATCTCCTTCTTTTTGGCACATAAATTAGGACCTCCTGCTACTACTACGTTCGTTACTCTATTCTCTGTGAGAGAATACTCTCTGTTCTCTAACGGACTAACAGCACCCAGATCAGTAACGCGTTTCCCACCCACCGTGTCTTTCATACCGCTTCATTTCAGCGTCACAAGGAATTCTTCTACGAAATTTCAGAACGAGCAAATAGAGAGAGTGCTGACATGGAGATTTCTTTCACTTTTTTAGTCTTAGTATGATCATCTATTTTTATATATATAAATATATCTATAAATCACAGATTTTAACTTCTTAATTACAAGCTCAGGGTTGACGCTTCTTTGTAAAAAAAAAAATGGTTGGTCAACCACCTCTTCTTCTTTTGTGCTGCTGTGAAAAGTAGCCCTTTAATGACTGGCAAGCATGGAAATCAAAGAAGATGATTTTTCTACATATCCAGTTGTCCACTTCTTAACAGTTTTGCAGAGCAGGGGAGAAAACCTCTCTCATATGTGTGTATTTGTCGGAGGCATGTGAGTTTGTGTGATAGGCCTAGAGACCACCACAGGTGTTATTTGTGATGGCAACTGTACTCTCTGATTCTTCAACGATGCATTAGTTTCAGAATCATTGCCTAAACAAACACAGTCCTGGATAGAGTTTCCCTAATTAACATCTGCCATAAGAGCCGAGGTGGAAGCTGTTCAAACCAAGTAGGTGTCAACAGCTAGACACCAAAAGCTTCCCTGTTCCATCAGCCACAGATAAAAGGCTTCTGGGACAATGCTGCGTGGTGTTGAAATGATCCATCAGAAACCGACAGCAGAACCTCAGGAGATGGTACAGACAAAGCGCAGTAACGCTGCGGTAAAGCCAGCCAGCCGCACTCCAGTGTAATGGCAGAGTAGGTAGATCATACCCACTGCAATCTCTTCTTCTTGTCAAATTATAATTAGCTATTGATTTAGGCATGACGTTAAAGTAGAAAACACACAGCACGATAGGATAAAGTATATTTAAGCACTTTTACTGGGAAGTATTTACGAACTGTCTATGTAGTGTGTCTAATAGCAAAGAGCATAGGGTTTGAGCCACTTGTGTTCCCTTATTCTTTTCTCACATCACATGTTTGTTGATTTCAGAGTATAAGGATCAATTCTTTTGGGCCCCCAGCCTAGCGTGCGGGAGCTTCTGGCTAGGTGTTCACATCACCCTTGCCTTACCCTGACAGCAGCAGTGCTCCCTGCAGGTTCCCTCTAGAGTGGACCTGGTGATTCAGCATTTAATGTCTTCAGGAAGTCGAACAGTAGAGGTTAAGCTAGTTCTCACAGGCTTTTCATTGTCCCTGGTGCAGAAGGTATCAAGCAGAGGATCTTTAAAGTTTTTGCCTGAACTTGCACATGCAGCCCTTTAACACTCCTCCATCTCTTTCTAGCCATGTCCACACCCCTTTCTATGCTTCTCCTCAGTGACTTTGCTTCAGGACAAGTCGAGTGTCATTTTGATTTACCCCATTATGTGTTTCTTCAGTAGTAACTGATCATCTAGCATTATTTGGGTTCTGGAAGCTTATTCACAGGTAACCAAGGCCAAACCCTCTGAGGCAAGTCCTCTGTTCTATCTGCTTCACATTACTGATGGAGCAACTGATGGACTCCTAGGGCCTTTGAGTTAGCCTCTGCTCACGTTTAGGTGATCTGATGACTGCAGCTGGCACAACCAAACTGGGTGTCCTGGGTGCTCTCAGCTGTTTGTAGACCTCCATGAACTCATGGGCAAGGGGTTTCTTAAGAGCTAGGGTGGGTTGCTGAAGGCTGTTCTCACCTAGGAGTTTGCATGAGGGACCCTGGTCTGTTTGGTCTTACAAAGTGCCAGTGAAACAACAAACTAGACTAATTTCTGCTGAAACATGGTTTTCTCATGGGAGTTCTGCTAGAAATTTATGTCTTCCGTGTTATTTCTCCTCATCTTTTCCTAGCATGCATGTTGATACCTCCTCAGGAGATGGAGGTGCCTTTGTGTGAGGTATTAGCAGTACACTTCTTAATTAACAGTCCCTAAAGCTAGAATACTCCCTTTGGGCATTGCACTTTTATGATGTTAAGAGAGCTATTAAATTTACAGAGCAAATGAAATGCAGAATGAAGGAAAGAAAAGGAGGTGCATTCATGTTCATAAATGTGAGAATTGACAAACCCTCCGACGTTTCTAGTTGCATGCTCTTACATTCTTCTTCTAGGATCATTTGTTGGGTGTGCCACAACGTCAACATCTCCCTTTTGTCAGTAGGTGGTAAAGTAAGAAATGATAAAGAAGACGGTTACCTGTTTGAGAAAGAGGACCTAAGTCCTGAGGAAAAGTTCTTTGATGGTGTAAATGCCTTTTGCTGTTCAATCCAAAGTTCTTTGAAAGTGGAGGGTGTTAAAAAAGATTGCATACAGTTAATAACAGAACCAGTGGAGGAGACTCCTATGAGGGTTCCTATTTTAATATTAATTATATGGTTTTTTTATTAACCTCAAATGTTTAGTGTTCAGGGTACTGCAGATTTTTCTGCTGATGACTCAGTACTACTGTTACTGCAGTGCAGGCTGCCTGAACTCTGGGTGAATGCAGGCATCGCAACAAAGACAATCAGACATCACTGGGAAAAAAAGAGTGGGCAGACATTTCCTGCTAGAGATGAAGAGCAAAGGAGCCTGTGCCTTGGGGTTCCGGTAAGGGCTGATCTATCCCAAATTCCCTAGGAGGCCTCAGAGAGCTCTGTCCATGCAAAGCTCCCAGCGTGAGTCCCAGCCGTACAAACCACCCCAGTTCTGCAGCACTGTTAAGACAGACTGTTCCCGCAGGTGTGTGAACCAGTCTGAGCCATTTTGCTTCCGTGCAAAATTACTGCAATCTAGAGCTGTTCTGGTACTGTGCACACGGCCTCTCCTCAGGCAGCACTTGCCTTCAGTTTCCTAACCAACGCTTGATCCTTATCAAATGTAACTGCTTATCCACCGAGACTCCTATTCCTTCAACGTGAAAAATAAATTACAGCAGTGATGCAAATTGTGGCGTTTGTTTTTAATTTGCTTCCAAAGACAACCCAGTGCAAGCACGTACAGAAAGTTCTAGAATGAGTCTGCTGAGAAAATCGGGTGTCTGCAAATTTCATTAAGGAAACAAATGTATGGGCAGATAGTATGGAGAAACCCGCCTTTCAAAGACCACACAACTATAGCTCCTGTATTACCCCCTAAATGTTCAAACCTGCTAGAAGAGAATAGAGTTCCCAGCAATGGAATATGACACAGAGGTATAGAAAAAGGAATTTCAGAAGGGAATTCAAAAGTCAAAGGCTGTCTGAGCTGTGGGGCTGGGAATATGTAGTCGATACACAGGAATGCCTACTTGCAAGAAAAACAGGGCAGGTGATGCACAGAACAGGGCAGTGTTTCCATTACCACTGCTCACATGGATGCTGAGGTTCGTATTAACAAGGGCAAGCATGACCCTTCTTCAATAAGGTGATGATAAAGAGAGCATCACGGTACTAGGATTTGCACAAGTGAGGCTGCATCTGGAG